>JABUIW010000201.1:156929-230874 GCA_013363375.1 Menidia beryllina
TACCTACCTACCTACCTACCTACCTACCTACCTACCTACCTACCTACTTAATAACTAAATACGTAAAAAACAAATGAAAGTATGAACAGTAATAGTGTGATATTGACTATATGTCAAGTATAACTATATTACTAGGTTGATTCACTCGGGTTTTCCTTTGTGTACTTCAGGTTTTCGTTTTCTTTCCCAGGTTTTCTGCACCTTTGGACACCTTATGTTGAAGGCAGCTTCTCCCACTTCCGGTCTCCTCGCGCCGCAGACGTTGATGCCGCTCAGCTGTCTCGTGCGCTAACCGTTGCTGAACGCTCTCGGTCGTGGACGGCTGCCCGACCCGAACAACGGCAGGCGGGGACGGACCGCGGTTCTGCGGCCAGCACCGACCCTCACCCACGCTCTCTGGACTCCCGAGTTTGTGTTTTTTTTTTAAGTCCGTTGGAGTTTTCTTTTTTACTTTTCGAGCCGCTACTTTCCATAAAAAAAGCAGCGCCGGGTTTCTCTCCTGTGGAGCCGGACCTCATCAGTTAGCAACGTGGATGTGAGACTGGATTTAAATCCTCATCATGGACGACTGATTCATCCGCTTTATACCAAACAGGTACGCTCAGAACCGACCTTTTTGATGGTATGCCCATAGAAATTATGGCAAATGTTTCCAGTATTAGTTTTAGTCTTAAATGGGGATTAAACCCCACTTTATACGCTTTGTTGCCTACTTCTGAACAGCAGAGCCAGTTGTTTACGCAGCTTTTATCGGTGTGTTTGTGTTTTCCATAATGATGGGTCACATAATTACGACCCACAGCCCACTCAGACGGATCTCCACGGTGGATCCACGCTGGGGCGACCGAGTACACACTCTTTTGTCAGCTGATATAGGAATGTGTGTGAGCCAAATGTCAAATGCCTTGCTCACCTGTTAGCTGTCTTCTGCTTATGCACAGCTGCATATTTATCGCCTCATTTAGAAGTCAGACTCGACCCACTCTGTTCGCCTCCCCTGAACTCAACAGGAGTCCTCCAGCTGATTATTTTTCAGGGATTTCTGGGTGATGGCTGTGGGCGATGTGTGTGCCATGTGGTGAAATAGGAGGAGGAATGAAACAGCTCCTTATCCCTTTGATAAAGCCTGAAATGCCACAGCAGTCCAACAGGAATGCTCCCCAGAGTGGCTGCGGTTCTGTTGAAGTGGCTAAAAAAGGAAGATGGAGTTCAGCTCGGCGGCGGCAGCAGGTTGCCCTGTCCTTTGCCAGCTGTCAGATTTAATCTAGCAACATGAGAAACAGTGCAGAAACGCATCAGCACCAAAGCCTCAATGCAAACTGTTCTCCAGGCCTCACTGAGGAGCACTTATGTGTGTTGGCAGGGGAGATTTCCCCTCTGTTTCCAAGCTCACGTGTTTTTACTGCATTTCTTTATACTCCGCAAAGTTTGTAAAGATTCTTGTGGTCGTGCAGTCCAGCCTTGAACCTCCGTCATGTAGACCTTAGTATTTAGACATTTTGAAGACCTGGCCATATGCCTGCCCCAAAGAATGGTATTGCATTGCTTTCCCTGGACTGAGGGGGATGAATGGATGTGTGCTGTTATGGTATTATCCGAAACAATGTGTGGGAAAGTTGGACTTCTGTCCAGTTTCACATCTGGGCTTGGTGCAACATGTGTGGAGCCACATAAAATGAGTATACCTGCATGAAACTCAGTCTACCTAAAATATTAATTTTTCTTTTAGATAAAAATTATGAAAGCTTATCATTAAATCTGTTTAAAATATCTTTGTCAAGTGTCCTTACTCATTTAAGTACAAAGATTTAATTAGTATAGGTGCTGATCTCTTTGTGAGTAGACGTTTGGTTATGGATGGTCAACATTACAAACACAGAGCATGCCATCTAGAGCTGCCACGCCTGCCATTTTGCTGACACAAGCTGAAACTTTCAATGAAACTTTCTCACCTCTTGGTTGGGTTTAGTCTGTAACATCATTAAAGTAAGGTTTGAAATCAAAACCACTTAACTGGGATCTGAAAATCAGAATTCAAGGTCTAAAATGTGTTTTTACATGCACTAAGGTTGTGTATTCTTTAACATAATTATGATAATTTTCTAGGATGAGCACAGTCCCCTGCAGAAAATCAGTGCATTGCAGTAACGTAGACAGTAGTTGGGTAGCACATTTCTTTGTTCAGATATTATGATTGAAACAAAAGTGTGAAAAAAGGGGTTGTATGTGAATCAGGATTGCTTGTAATGCTAATGCAAACACCGTTTTGTGGTCTAATTTTCTTCATTGATCAAACTCATCATCTGAAACGCTGTTTCTGGGTTCTGCATTGTGGTAGTTTTTGTAAGAGTGCTTATTTATTTGGTCCACAGGGAGTAACTGGAAATATTTCCAGACATTACAATCAAATTCAAGCCCAGTGTAGCCCAGCAATCCCACCGACCCAATTTCATGGCAGATCATACAGGTTTATCATCTGCTTTAGCCCACATTGCAAAATGTTGCAGTTTCACAAAGAAACGCAGCAAATATTAGCTCTGCTTACCTTTCCCTTTCATATCCATTGTTCAATTTTTGTACATATTTGACATGTACCTGCTGTTTGTGTGAAAATGTGACTAAATGACTCACTGTTGATTTTGGTGTCCTATAAAGAGGGATTGAGATGTCGGGTGGAGTTATTTAGTGGGGTAGGTAGTTTAAAACGTCTCCGGACAGTTTTCCACAGGCCTTTTCCTTCCTACCTGGTTTCATTCTTTCTCACTTTAATCTGAGGGTTATTTTTAGGGTTTAGAAAGTGCACTCATTACAGGTGCACGTTTGGATGCCCTTGGGTCAGAGCCTTCTCTGTCATATTTTATTTAAGTAAGAGTACTTGACAAGTATTTTTGGCTGTTACTACACTGGCATGAAAAACAAATCTGTGTGATCCCTGTGCATGTACAGCCATACAGCCTGTTATGATTTTAACAACCAATGAAAAGTTCAAGTGAGTTAAGTATACATAAAAAACTTATTTGACCTTAAAATGAAGGTGTTTGAGATGTGTATTTATTTAAAGAGATAAAAACCTACATTTTACCCTTTTTTTCTGAGCCACTTTTAAATATTTATCCAGTTATTTATTTTGGAATTGTCTGATAAGCCTCTGACATAGTTTATTTGTTTTGGAGCTCCATCACAGAAGATGTTATCGCTTACAGTTTTGCAGGACTGCTTCTGTTTTTGGACGAGGAGCCTTTTACTTTAAACTGTAGTGCGATTATTCTCATCGGAGCCGGCATACAGGAAGTGGTTGAGTTACTATCCAGACCTCAAACCTTCCAGTCGCATGAGGAGCAGCGGGTCGAAGGCCACTTCAGATGCAGCTGGTCACTGAAAGGCGATGCTTTGCAGCCCAAACGACCACTTTCCATAAATCATAAAACTGTGACTGCGGGGCTTGTTTGCAGCAAGGACGGACATTTATGATTTACTGGTGTCAAGTGTCGGCAACACAAGAGGTTAGGTAGTTTATCTTTTAACAGCGTGAGAACGGGAAAAGAGTGGGAACAATAAAAGAAGAGGGAGTCTTAATGTTCAGATTCCTCCTGAGGAGGCTTCCTCATCTGTCCGTCAGGTGTCACATACTGTGGGAGGATGTGAGCTGTATTTTTAGCAACATTCAGAAGTCTGGCATCAGCGGCCTGCAGTGTAATCATGAAAACGGGAGAGGAATGACGGTGTTGGTGAGGGCTTGTTAATAAGTGACTGAACTGTTTGCCTAACACTTGTGAATCAGAGCGAAGGGCCCAGGCATGTTGGCGTTTTGCATGAAAGAAAGGGCGAATATGGACACTGGATTTTGATGATAGAAGTATTTTGGGCGTTCCCCATATCAGTCTCTGCAACAGCTGGTGGTCCCTCATGTTACATTCTTCAGAGTGCCTGTGTGTGATTGTGTGTGTGCACTGTAAGGGGGCGTGGGAGTGGAGATTGTGCAGAGAACACTTGCTGGGGCACCGCTGTGGCCACAGGCATCCCGGGGAACATAAAGGAAACTCAGAGGCATTGTGCAAACGCTAAAGCCATATCTTTCTCTTGTCTGTACCTCCGAACGTCCCCTTTCATCACTTATAGACAACAGCACGCATTAGGTGAACTCTGGTTCAGATGGAGTTGCTATCAGTTGAAAGCCTGAACCCCCCCAGGCCTCGGTAAGCCCCAGAGGGAGTTGGCGCACAGTCAGATTGGCAGCCTAATAAATACTCCTTTTCATTAGCAGCAAGCTTCTGTTCGCTGTACTTAAATGGAAATCCCCCTCCATCCTCTCATCCTATTGACCGTAGAGACTTTACAACAGAGGTACGAGAGGTTTATACAGAAAAGAGGACGCACAGATGTGTCAGACGCTCACATAATGAGCCCAGATGCAGGTCCTCACTTCCAGCAGAAGGATAGTAAATATGCCAGTGTATCAGTTCAGCCCTAAGTCGTTTAACTCAGTGGAAGGATGATGGAGCCTGGTTAACCACTGCTCCACAGAGCAGGGATCACTCCCCCTTACGCTGGCTTCCTGCCAGGCTGCTGTTGTGCTGGCCGTCTGACATTATTCCTCATCAGCTTGTGAGGAGAGACTGCCAGATAGTTAAGATGTTATTTACAGTTTCTGGTCAATCTAAAACCCAACAAATGGCTTTATTTTGCTCGTCGTTTTACAGGATAAGCAAGATAAACAGGACTCATTCCTTATGTCATATTTAGGGTTTTTTCCACATATCTCTCATATCAGTGGTTCTACTATTGGAGTTGCAAAGGAGCTGCAAATTTACAGGAACTTACTGATACATGTCTAGAAACTTTCCATGGATTGTGTAGGTGCTTTCCCTCACTGTTGAATGAAATAATGAGCTTGAAAAGGGGAAAATTGACTTCTTGGATCTTTAAGAGAGGTGAAATGTATTTTAGATCCAAGACGATGTCCAGTTGCCAACATTATTGAACAATGACGTTTAAGTTCCCAATTTTCAATTTGGAACATTTTCTGTTAATTGGAAAGGCATGTGAAATGTTTTTAAATATCTGGCTGCTGAGTTCTGTCTTCTTTCCTTATATTTACCATTAGAGCTTCTCTTTTTTTTCCCTTCTTCTCAAAAAACACATTTGATTTTTGTCCCCCAGGGGCAGAAAATGACCATTTAATATTCTGCACCCGGTGTGAGGGGAGAGCTTCTTAAAATAGGACTCGAATATCTTTGGTGATGGAGCAGTTTGTTTTTGTTCCACAGCATTTTGGTTCAGGAGAAGAAGATTTAAACAAAAATATTAGTTTGTGAGTTTGCGTCTTGCTCTTCCCATTTTCCTGTTGACGATCAATCTTAATCCTCTCTGATGTAATCCCTTTTGAGAATGTAATCTTCTTACTCAGTCAGAGAAAGGCATGCCGTATTGCACCCACAGGGTGTGGTTTTTATTGTTCTGAGGCGGCCCTCAGCTCTGGGACAGTTGTGTATGTGCCATGCCACCAGCTCTTGGCTTGGGCCACAACCCCTGTCCCTGTACGCAGCTCCCCAGAGAGCCTGAGCCAAGCCTGCAGCCCCCAGCTGCCCTTCTCCATACCGCCTCAGGCTCCCAGTCCTCCTCCTCCATTGTAGATCTGGAATACATAGAAATCCCTTATGTGTAATCAGGGTCATATACTGGAACACTTAACATAAGTGGCTTCAAATCTTGGGAATTCGTTCCTTGAAGATCTTCTGTTAAAACTCAAACCCTCAGCACATCTGGATCCGAATTGTTTTTCTAAAGCTGGATCACACAGGTAAAGTCCTCACCTTTTCTCAGCTCTAAGCTAAATTCCTCTGGCCTCGCTCATGTCCAGCACATCTCTGATGACCTTGTGTTTGCTGATAGCCATCAGGGCTCTGCAGATTGCTGAGCCTGTGGTACCATCCACCAAAAAGGGAGTTCCCCTTCTGTCCACTGGCCTTCCGGCTATATTTGAGCCTTTGCTGCACAGACGGCCGGACAGTTACATGTTTGGGGCCAGGTGCTGCTGAGGCAGAAACATAAACCCTCCTCCCCGGAGCTGTCGCCCCCGACACCTAGTGCCAGGCCCCAGGACAGTTGCCTTTGGACCCTCTGGAGTTATGCTCACAGGTGGAGCATTCCCTTTCTAAGAAAAATTCCTCCTCGCTTGGTTTGGGGGGGTGGTTGTGAATTGAGGTGTGGCACCTGAAGGGAAACCAGAACACAGCCCGAAACTTCACATGGTTGTTTTAGTTGTCCGTGTGGAGTGGGAATGGAACCTGTTTAATGAATGATCAACATATTTGCTCTGTTATAAAGCTAATTCAGGGAGAAGCTTTATTCTGCTCTCCGTTAAAACCTCAATTACAATCTGATAAGCAGGATTTCCTGTTTCTTGACAGAGCCCGAAATTGATATATCTTCCTTTGGTCACCCACAAAATGGGCTAAAAAAAATGTTTTAAAAAAAAGTCTAATCTACCCTACAGCACTGAGTGTACATGGATGGGATAGCTTGGAGTGATTTTAGATTCTACCTTCACTAACTGCTGTTCTTAAGCCTCAGATTTGGTGTTTCTGGCACTGCTGCCACGTTAATAATCATGGAGCCCCAGTGTAAACATATATGATCAATGTTAGCGGGGAAAAGGACAACCAGAATGTCCACTTCAGCAAAAAAACCATGTCAATGTTAGTTTTATGGAGTTTGATTTGAAACGGCTTAAAAGATTAACCCACCATTTTTTTAGTGCTCTTAAACGCTTTAGTTTGTGACTTTTGACATGTCCTCTATGAGAAGATCACAGACTGTCTTTTTAATGCCCTACTGCTCTGCTTTACTGTCGCAATCTGAGCAACGAATCAATCTAAGCTGAGCTACATGACAAACTCAGATGTGACGGGGCAGCTCAGCTCTGCAGCAGAACAGCTCAGAAATAAAAGATGAAATATTTTGTAACTCAGATTTAACAGATCTCTTGCTGCTGTCTTCTTGCTCCCAGTTACCAACGGTAACGGCTATTCCCGCGATATCCCCAAATTAGCATTTTATCCAAGCTGTGCTAAATATTAAAGCTCAGATTACTTGGATAGAAATGCAGAATTAAAAAATCAGGAACACCCAGCTGAATGGAAATGTGTGTCAGGATCTTCATCCCCACCGGAACCTTTTCAGGGCAGAAAGTTTCCCTCTGGACCTTTGTTTAGCTCCTGGTTTCTGCAGCTGATAGCAGAATCCCCCGTAAGGACCCCTTTTCCAGTTCATGCAGGCTCTTGTGCTGATTTGCACCACAATGAAGGATATCTTTCCTCTGTTTTTAACAGACTTTGCTTTCGAACAGCTCCATTTGAGCAGATCGGTTCATTTCCAACTGAATCTTGAGCTCAGAGTTGCCCCGGTTGCTAAATGAGCTCCTCTGAGGGAGGCGGCCCTTCAGCGTCAGTCAGGCTGCAGCTCTCGCTTCAAACTTTTCTGAGATTTTTGATGATGTTTTTTCTGCGTTATGTCTTCAATCTTTCTGTTCCATCAGACGCCAGGGGACCTAAGACAGCTAATGAAAGCATAAAGACAAAAAGGGGACATTTTCAGAACGGCAACAGTCGTATAGAGATCACTGAAGGCTGAAAACAGCTTCCTCGTCTCAGATCAGGCTTTATTCCATTTTTCTGGGGAGAATAGCTTCAGTTTTTAAACCTTTCAGTCTCCAGGAGTGAAATAGATTTGAGAATCAAGGTTCTGCTATATTAGCTTAATTTCTGCTTTTTTAATGCGCAGAAACCTGTTTTTTGCACGTCTTTGATTTAATTGGTCTGTCGTAGAAGAGGCCCTGTTGAAAACTGAGAGCTGCAGAGTCTCACTGTGGAACACATAAAAAAAAAAGCCCTTCAGATTTCTAACTGCAGTGTCAAACGTTTGCTGTCCCACGGAGAAACCTGCGGGACGAGTCGGGACATGTCTGATAAGTCTAATTAAATGGGAAAGTGGAGCTGAACACTAGTTAGACTCAACATGTGGGTAGCTGTGCTCACGATTGGTTATCAGCACAAAAACATGCAAAAAGTCTGAAGTTGGCTCCTACAAACGGATCCTGTCGTCTGATACTCCTCCGTGTTCACGCCTGTCGAACACATTAAAAATGCAGAAGACTGCGTTTGAAAATCCATCATCTTTATTCTTTTGTGGTTGGCTTGCTTTTTCTTTTCTTTTAGTTGTCCTTTAAATACTTCCCGTCAAGCTTAAACTCGACAGGAAGTGCTGATCTCATTTCATGCGAGATTCCTCCGGAAGGTGGGTATTGAACCTGAAAAGTGGCTTTAAATTACCCAGTTCTCCGGCTCATGAGGGCTGACAGATAGATGCCTTTCTTCTCTTTTGAGTGGCTGCGTGCTCGGGGCTTTATTAGATGAGGAGAAGAGCAGAACTGTATAATTTAGTAAAGGACCTTGGCCTGTGGGCGGAGGAGCAGGGAAAACCATGATTTTGAGCGCGTTTGGTCCAAATGCAGCAGCTGCAGGAGAAAGAAGAGGAAATCACTGGGATGGTTTGTTTGAGTGGTTGGACCAGGGCAGTCCAAATGTCTGCCTCCTCTCTTGTGTTCAGTTGGCTCAGTGCCACAGTCAAAACACGGCCGCTTATTAACATGAAGCCCAGATTGTTGACTGAAGAAATCCTAGAACTCATGTGGAAATTGTTTTTCTGCTGGATCTGCGTATGTGTAGTTATGAACTGTACCCGACGCAGGCCTCAGACCATTTTCGTTTTTGTTTGGCGCTGTTTATTTTTCATTTTCACATCATTTTTGGGTGCATCTACAAAGATAATGGCTTTCAGATAGAAGCTGGTTTAGTTTTTTATGAGCAACATTCTATTTTAAACCTGTATTTTTTTTGGAAAATAAAGTGATGTGTTGGTTGATTGCTGGAACACTTTGGCAGTTGTTATTGTGATTTATGGCTCAGCTAATGAGGCGATTGATCGTTGAATTGATTAAGTTATTTTCTTGTCACTGAAGTGTCACAGCACAACTGCTACAGCGTCTTTGAACCTTCAGTTGTGTGTTCAGACCAAACAGAATCAATACAGCCTATTTTTAAAAAAATGTTATTTTTAAAAAGATACATACATTTTTTTCCTTTAAATGTTTTTCTTAAAATGTTCTTTTTTCTTTAATATTTCATATTGTATTATTTTTTATTAAAACATTCTTAATTTTTCTTTCACAAATGTAATTTACGATCTTTAACTTGTTTTTAAAAAAAACTTTTTTCTTAATTTTCTGTGATTATTTGATTAATATTTTGATATATTTAATTGGATTTCCATTTATCTTTATATTTTTTTCCTCTTTAAAAAATTACTTTCTCTTTATTCATTTTTTCCATCTTTTATCTCTACTTGTCTCAGTGAACGTGGGTCTATGTGGAGAAAGTTTCTTATTGATATTCAGTCACCTCCAAACCTGATGAGGCTGTTAAGAGCTAACCCCATATATGATGGTTTCAGCTCTGTATTCTCACAAAGTTAAACTGTTTAAACTTTTATGGTGCTCATTTGGGGCTCTCCTGTTTTGGGACATTTAACACTCACTTTTCCAAAACTGCGTCTCTGCTTATCCTCCAGCGACTTTTAAGGGAAAGACCAAAAGATATTCCCCTGTCATCACAACCTCAGCTGGCCGTTGGAGTTGTGGTGAACGGCGCTGCTGTGCTTGGAGTTCAGATTGAAATGGAGCCGGATGAGCTGGTCACATTTTGCATATGAGGGTTTTTTTTGTGGCTACTGTCAGACGGCGTTGATGGCTGATGGCATGTGAAAACACTCTGTAGAGCAGAGGCAGAGAAAAGTAGGCAGCAACGCCGTGAAAGGAAAAAAAAAAACTCAAATTCTGTGGTGTGCTGCTGCTTTTCTTCTAATCGCAGTGGGGCAACGATGGGTCGCGACTAATCTCAGCTGAAAGCCTCCAGTCTTAGCGGGAGGTTGAGCAAAGATGAATTCATCGTTCCCGATTAACGGCAAACCGCTCCAGTAGCAGTTTAAACATGCGCCGGGCTGTGTCGCTCCTTCAGATTTACAGCAACTCTGCACAAGTCTGGAGCGGCTGCAGACAGGAGGGGTGACTCAGCACACCGGCCAGCGTACCCGCTGTCGCCTCCCAGCCGCCGCCGCCCCGCCGACCACACAGGGAGCAGGAGGAAGTAACCGGATATTTGCAGACACCTGAACGTGCGACAGCAGCACTCGCACTGCAGAAGAACAGGCAGAAACACACAAACACACGGCAGCCCAGTGCACGCTTCTGTTTTGTGGTTGCTGGTTTTCAACGGTACCGAAAGCGAAGACTTTCAGGCCCCGCCGCTGACTGTTTTAATTTCTTTCAGAAAAGCTGTTTTTAATTTAGCAGCAGACTAAAATAGTAGGTGTTGTGGATGATGGCAATGCCCAGAGGTATGGATGTCTGTGAGGGAGGACTTCCAAGGAACTTTACAGCTCTGCTTCTGGGAAACTAACTTTGCTCATCTGGCCCTGCTGCTGTTTTTCTTGTTTATTTTCACTTCTCTTTTTTCGTTTCATTCTCAGCAATAGAAAAGTAGTTGACTCTGAGAAAGACAGCAGATAAAACAGCTGATGGTCATTTAGAGTTCAGGATTCAGGTTTGATGAATCGTTTCCGGGATAAATTCAGGACTCGCTGTAAAGATGGAAAACAGTCAGAAATGACAGATGGCTTCTCATCGAGGAAGAATCTGAGAAGTTTTGAGTTGATATTCACAAAGTAAACAAGCAGTGCGTCGGTCTCTGTGGTCTTAAGCAAAGAAGAAAGGCCTGCTGGAACCAAATGGCCGAATTAGTCATTTTTTGTTCGAAACAGTAGTTTGAAGTATATTGAAGGGTTCGCGTGGACAGAGTGACCTAGCCAGCGATTTATCCCAAGTTCATCTCCACGGCAACCTGTTTAAAACCCCAAACCTGACCATAAGAAGGCCTGGGCCGTAGACAGATGGTAGCTGGTTGCTGCGCCCGTCTCCAGGTGGGCTACTTCCCCTTTGTTGCCACAGGTCTGCACCCCCCATGCATCCCAGCAGGCTCAGCCCACAAGCCATGCACCCTGCTTATTATTGTAGGATCAGAGTGGCTGCTGGTAACATGAGAAACAGGACAGAAGTTGTTGTTAGTCACTGTGTGTGTGTGTGCTGAACAGTAGTTGGATCAAGTCTGTTTGTCCAGCTGCTGAATCCCCCCCTGCCGGGCTCTCACACACGCGCACACAGACACACACTTTAGCTCCGGCTACAGTCATCCCCAGCCCTAACAAGCTTTAACCCCTCACCAGACTAATTGCTTTTTCCAGGACTCGCAGTGACTCACGGAAAGGCTCACTCCATGCCCCTCTCTTTGTCCCCCGTCTAAATGGATCTTCCTCTTCCCCTCTTCACGTCCACACAGGCCACGTCCGCCCGCCTCCGCCTCCTCCCTCCTGTCATTCCTCACATCCTTTCTTATTTCGGAGTCAGCAGTTTGACCCCAGTTGCCCTTGGCACATACGTTTCTATAGCTTCAGCCAATCAATAGAAACTCCTGTGTCCCACAGTCAGACGATGGCTCGGCTAATTGAAACTAACAACCAGCGGCGAGCGTGAAAAAGAAGACGCCTGTGCGTGCTCGAGTTGTGTGTGTGGATGATGAATGAGAAGGATGGAAGCTCTGTCACTTTCACATGGTGATCACACGTCATCGGCTATTGTCCGAACCTTTATTTCTGAACCATTAGGGGGAATAGGCCAGCTGTATATGAAGGCCGGACGATTGGATTAGGTGTGTAGAAATGAGCAACAACAGCGTCTCACTGGAAAAGATATTTTCTGGTTCTTTTCTTGTTCTGCTTTGCTGCCACTATTTTATCTGTCAGTTCAAGATTATATTAAGTGTTCCAGGCCAGGTAAGATGTTCAAATAATTTAATAATAATAATAAGTAATGACCAGTTTTCTAAAGTATCTGAATCGAAGAGCTCTTTTTATGAATATTAAAACGTCGTTTGGTGATTACGAGGATGCATCTGCTGGCTCGTGGGTGGAAGAGACAAAGGTGTCCGTTTGTTTGCTTTTTACTGTGTCATCAGACAGGTGAGATCGGATCGCTGCAGCTGCTGATCGGCCAGATGTGCAGAGTAAGTCGTAGGACAGGCTTAATAGCATGAATAATTTAACTACCTAGTCAAGAACAAAGAAACAATCGGTAATCTTTGTTCTGTTTTAAAAAAAAGGTTAAAGAAACATAACAAGGGAGGTGTGGCCGGAGTTTGGGGGGGCGCTTCTAAATCTACTGTAATTAATCCCAAGCATCAGTCAGAGTATTCTCATTAATAATTCATCTCTTAGCAGCAGTCCTGACAGAGGGGAGTGGATTCAACTCTTATTCAGAGATTCAGCAACAATGCCAGCCAACCCCCAAGGACAATCTGCCTCACTCTGAAGCCTTTCCCCACGAGGAAACCGCGTCTCCCTGCGCAGCCATGCTCCTCTTCTCCAAACGGGGCAATTAAAATACACGGGGAGCTAAAACAATGCCAGTCCACAGTCTGCGTTTAGGATAAAATAAAAACTTTTAAAGCTTTAATGGTCGAATGACAGGACTTTTCATAAAGTTTCAACACCGTAGATCGTTGATGCCCTCAAGGTAACATTCATTATGTTTTATTTTCCTTTGCTAAATCATATCTGTGTGGACAGGTCTTCTGAGGACATGCTGTGTAAACTCAACACCAGTTTTAACACAGAAAATGTCATTTTTTTAATCTAAAAAGTAAAGCTATGTTTCAGAAAAGTTCAGATGGAGCGTGTCAGAAAGCATGTAAGAGTGAAACAGGAAACGGCTCTTAAGTGGGCCCTCTTCTTCAGGTATTCAAAGATCTTTTCTTTTCCCTTCCTTTTCTATTATTCAGTTACCTAATGCATCTGTAGAGCTACTTAAAGGTTCGACTTTCAGGGCTGATTTATGTTTTAAGTATTGATACAAAGTTCTTAACTGGCATCTTTTAGGAACGAAGTCTTTGACATCGAAGCAGGTAGATCTGCGGGATTCCTCCATGTGCTGGTTTGATGCTCTTTTCCTGCTCTGAAGTCCAGGTTCAGAAGTCTCAAGTTCCCCTAAATATGGTTTATCCCCTGGACTTTTTTCATCCTCTGGGGCCACTGGTAGGCGGATGATGCACGCTCCTCTGCACGGCTGACGTTTCCAACTGAGTGGGTGGGTCTTAGCAGAAGAGGAGGAGTCAAATCAGAATTTAGGAGCTTGTTTCCTGCCAGCTGTTTGAAAATGTCGATGATTCATCCGGCTCTGGGTCAAGGGAAGCTTTTCCCTTACTATCCCTTTTTGGAGATGCTAACCTTTAACAGAACATCGGGTTTTTCAGGTCCAGCTTCGTCCTTTGTCGATTTTAGTGGTGGCCAGTTTGAGTTTCTAATAAGTGTGGTTGAGCAGTCAATGTCAGCCGGTCCCTGCCTTTAACTTTTCATTATCAACAGTAGAGGTTTCTCTGGCTGAGTAAGACCCCAAGGTGACCTAGAAATGAATTAGATTGAAACATAAGGACAAACACGAAGAGCTTTCCTTTGTTCTGTCCACACGAGCTAAATAAAAGCATCAAGTTGGATCAGAAGTGATACAGCTTGTTCTTCGGATCACACTTCCTGGAGTGAAGCGTGGGTGGGAATCTTCAGACACCTCATGATTTGATTGGAAGGCTGTGAATTAGTTTTAAAACCCCTCAGAACACAACCAGTGTGTCCAGTTCACAGCAGGACGACATTTATCAATCAGGTTTGCAGCATTGGCGAAGCAAATAGTGCCTGTAGCAGCAGATCAATACCGACAACGACCAAGAGCAGCCACCTGCTACATGCAGACATCAATAAGAAACCGATCTCCTCTAGAGGTCATTAACTGTGATCAGTCCTTACCTGTGACAAAATGCAGGCCTGCGGGGAGATGTTAAGGGAGACATGGCACACGGCACAGGTTGGACCTCCTATAGCAGCTTTCTCTAAGGGGCCGCTTGGGTTCATTGGCACTGTGCCATCGAAATATCTCTTGCCAAGGATGTTTCTCAGCTCCAAAGATAAGGACATAGTAAAGTCAGTGATAGCCTTTTGTAACTGATCTGGTGTTTGGGAGCTCTGATTCAGCTCTGACGTCACTGGCTTCATCGTCCTCTTGATCTTGATGCATCCAAGATTCAATTATTTCCCCCGACCAGAGTTGCACGCTGTGAGATGGTTACACTAGAATACATGCCTAGAATACATGTGTGTAGACTGTAAGCATTTTTTAGATACAAGCATCTTAATTGCTCCCAATAAGTATATATGTTTTGTTCTAACTGTTAACAAGTCAGAGGGCAGTTGTTCAACCAGTGTCTGTGTTTTAAGGCTTTCCGTACTTTGGAACATCTGGTGCTCTTGTAGGAACAGAAGCATCAGCACCGGCCGCCTAAACAAAACTATATCAGACCCTGTTCGAGCCCCATTTCTGTATGCGGATCTGAGAATGGTGAATGTGAGTCTTTTTAAGTCGTCTTAGGCTCTACAGAGAACATTCTAAGCAGGTCAGATTTCCTTTTTATAGAACAAGAGTAGCACATTCGGCGAGTCGCTGTCATCCGGCTGCCGTCCATGTGGATCACTTTGAGTTGTGTTTATCTTTCGCTGGTCTGAGCGCAGCCAAATCCGTGTGGGCCGGGCTTTCTGTGAGGCTGAGGTTTGGCTTTGATGGGGGTGTTTTTGCCTCTCCTCGGTTCACACGCAGTGAACTGGATCTGCCTTCGCTCTTTTTCATCCAGTCTTTTGTTCGGTGTGGTTTTGTTTCTTTTTCATCAGTTCAGTCATTTTTCTTCTTTTCTTTTCCATTTCTCTGCGTTTTACGTGTCCATAAGCACACAGACACACAACCGTCTTTGTATTTTTGGCCCTTCAGTCCGTGTTTTTTTTCCTTTTTTTCCACTTCTTTCTTGGTTAAACCCTCTAGTTTGATCAATCATTGATGATCCCAGGTGTCCTCAGACCTCAGGGGACATCATGATTGGCTACACAGTCCTTATGTAGACTCCCCCACCCCACATTGCGCGCACACACACACATACACACACACCTGCAGGCCTCTTAAACCTCCCCCTTCTTTTTTTTTCTCCCAAGATCTGAGTAAAATCTTATCCCAGCCCTCGCCTTTTCTCCTTTGCCGTTTCTTATCTTTGCCTCTCCTCTCTCCCCACTGGATGTTGGAGAGCCAGCTTCAATTAAAAAAGCAGTGGGGTTCCCTAAGCCATTAGGCATATTAGTGTTGGGTCCATGCCCGTGCCCCATCCCGAACAAAGACCTCTGAATGCTTCCTGGAGCAGTTTGGTTGGCATTTGTCGAGATCTGCTGATTTGCAGCCACCCAGCCGCTTGGAGACGCAGTCTGCGGCGCTCTGGCCTTATTGAATTATGCTTTAATGTGTTTTTAAGAAAAGCGATTGTGTTCAGGTTTCACCGCCGCGCAGCAGTCTCTAAACAAGAGCCCTCGCAGCTGATTTCCCACCGCACGCCAATGACGTTGTCGGCCATCGATTCAAAAGATGACAACACAATGAACAGAGCGCTGCTCATTTGATTAATGACATTGAGAATCCTCTCCTTGCCATCCTGCGGGTTTTACCGTCTGTTTAACCTTTCGCAGTGATTCCTTTGTCCCCAGATCACAATCGCACACCTCAGACCATCAACGCGGCCAGACTCCACTCATCAATCATCTTTGATTTTCTGCCTCCGATTCAGATAGCAAGGAGGTGTCTCTGTGTACGGGTGCATTGTATGTCCGGGTGTGTGTCCGACTTTCTCCTGTTCCTGAGCAAGATGGAGAGAGCACAGTCTATTAAGCATTTGACAATTGAAGACCTCCCACTCTAAAAGACCTGCTCAGATTGTCCTCTCCCAATCACAGGAAGCTAAGGAGGACAAAGGCGTGTCCGGGACAGAAAGGGGGGTCGTTTTCTTCCTAATGAAGCTGTCTGTCACACAGCTTGTTGACAGAAGGCCAGAATATCACTCCCACTTCGCAGAGCCACCAGTACAGAAGCAAAATCACCTGCCAGTGGCTTTAGTTACGAAGATCTTCAGATAATGATTATTCCAGCATTTTCTGGTTCGTTTTTCAGCCCCTGCCTCACGTTAAGCATGAGATGTTTCCCTCTGAAGATTATCTCCGTCATTCTTCAAGTTCCATTTTAAAGAAAAGTGTAGCCGCCTCCCGGCTTAATTTTCTCCCGCTGGCTGTTTCGCCTCCATGTGGGTTGGGTCAGGTGTTTGTGAGGCTGCTTTGACACAGGGTGCCGGCTCGAAGTGAGGACAAGCTGCGAGGGAGGTGCCCGTCTCTCAAATGGATTAAAAAATTTGTGTTGGCAGGTGGAAAAAGCTGCGATCTGTCGGCCCAGCTGAGATGTGCTGTGGCCTTAATGGAAGACGAGATAAATGTGCCACCGAGGGGGAGAAAACCCTGATCGTTTATAGGGTCGCAATGGGGTGAAAAATGTGAGTTTGGTCATTTTGGAAACATTTATCCGAACATCCCAAGGCATAAAAAAGGACAAAGGGTAAAAAAACTAAACCTTTAATTTGCTGAGCAAATGGACTCCTGATGTTGTTGTTGTTTTAGCATAACATGGCTCGCACCTCTTTAGCTGGCATACAGGAGATCTGGTTGACCAGTTAGGGAGCTACTAAAGGAATCCATGTTATTTAGTACTTTCTGGTTAAGCTTTAACACCATAGATCAATATGTATAAGTCATACAAGTTATCTGGGAATTCTCATAGATTCCCATAGAACCTTCCGACCTGCTGGATTCCCCGACGTTTCCAGCTCTAATTATTTGCAGATGAATGCACTAACTGAAATGAAACATGTTTGGCAGTCAGAGTCATTTTGGCATCCAGTCAGAACTGCTTTGTTTAAATGTTTGCCATCTCAGGATACGATCACAACAGTAGAGACAGTCAACACGTATGCCAAAAGAGTTGCACACACAAAAAATGATGCAACTCCAACAGATATTTTCATGTTCTGTTGGCATGGGTCTGCCGCTACAAACGTTAGAAAGGTCCATTAGAAATGTTTTTTAGTTTTTTGTGACATCTTAGGAAAAAAAGAAGGGGTAAAAGCTTCCAATTGAATGGTTATTTTACTAAAGTCCTCTTTCCGGCATACTTTTAGGGATAATAATTGGTTGTTATGAACGTCTACAGCAGGAGTATTCAACTCTGGTCCTCGAGGGCAGCTGTCTGCAGGTTTTAGAGGTTTCCCAGCTTCCACCCACCAGATTCACATCCATGCACGGTTAGCCTGCTTGTGCAGAGCTTTTGAATAGATCCACTTCATTAGAATCAGGTGTGTTGAAGCAGGAAAACATCCAAAAGCTGCCGGCCCTTAAGTACAATGGTTGAAGACCCTGAGTCTAGAGTGTCACCGTTTCTTTTTTCATGGGTAGCTGTTTAGTTTAGCAAATGAATGCTTGTAAAGGAAAGCAGCGTAGAGGAGCTAAAGCTGGCGGCTTTACAGCTTTCATCTCAGAGTATAAAAAAGCTCAGTTTTCTTTTTTGGTATGATTTCATTCAATCTGTGTTTATTTTTTGTATATTATTGACTCTTTTTGGTTATCAGATGATATACTTTGTAAATATTTATCTCTGAATTTGGTCAATCTATTAAGATATGAGAAATTGAAGATTTAAATTCCATCCAGTGCAATAACATTTTGACCTCGATCTCATCATATTAAACTGATTGGATTAACCAATGTAGCAACATGACCGAAAAGATAAAAGATAGTGGTCTTTGTAACAGAATACCATGATAGTTCTTTGTTTTTTTGTGAATGAATCGTGTTTTGTGCTGCTCGTCACAAATTATTAAGCAAAAATTGGAAATACACAGTAAACATGAGCATTTTTTCATTGAGATTGAGCAGCTAGTGTCTTTTGGCTTTAGAAAAGAGATCTGTGGAGTGGTTTGAAAATGGCTTAAGGCGTCGGCTGTCATTTATTCAAAACCTGGCTGGAGGCTGATTTGAAAGTCAAATGATAGCTTTTTAAACGGACGTATGCCGAGAAAATTCCAGTTGTTTAATGTTGCTGTTTTATTGTATATTTGAATAAATCCTGTTTAGTTGAAGGTTTCTAGCACAATTCAGAAAAGTTGACCTAACTTTTTTTAATTCAAATTTTCATGCTAAATTGTGTTCTTCAACCTCAATGAATGAATGAATGAATGAATGACATCAGCAGTGGGTGATAGTTTTCTAAATGAAGTGCTCACTTGCATACCAAATTACATCTGCTCCAGTTCTACACAGAAATCAATGGATTCTATAGATTCTTCTTTCTTTATACGGCTTTTCCGGTTGTCCTTTTTTTTTTTTTTTTAGTCGGGGTTCACGCAAGTGTTATGATTTCAAAGCTGTTTAACCAGCCGTTTCTCCTTTTACATTAGGACCACACTGAGACCAGGAAGTACCCACCAGCAGCTACCTAATGAGCAATAAACCTGTAGGCCTGAGGAGAGTGATCCTGACTGAAGTGTGAGTCTGCGCCGCCTGTCGCTGCCCACTGCTCTGGGCTTCCACAGGATTATGTCAGCATGGTCACCCTGGCTGCAGATGAAACACATCCGGCATGAAAGTGGGCCGACTCTGTGTTCACACCCACCAAAGCGAGCAGCCATGCCCATGATGCATTAATGCCCTGCTTTGTTGTATTGTTTCCCCCTGTGGCTCGGCAGTCAGGTAGAAACCGGGAAACATAAACAAATGCAGAGGAGTCGGTGCAGCGGCAGAACTGACTGAGCTCTTTCATAAGGCTGCCGTCATGGTTACAAGTCCAGGTCGCCACCCCCGACTCTGCTGCATACCAGCACTGCTCCAGAGGGCCTGAAATGTGATTGGAAAAAGAAACACGACTCAGTTTAACAAACCAGCCCGTGTTCATAAACGTAACTGAATAAAATCCTGGATAATTGTAGATAACCTTGATAGCTCATTTGATTGTCTTTGTTGTCCTGTAGATGCTGGCTCCAGATTTACCCAGACACACTGCTTAGTTGGCCCTTAAATGTGTGAACACAGTGTTCTTTGTTCCTCTCACATATGTGTAAACAGAGGGCACGGAATTATTTATTAAGCTTTGATTCACCTCCTGGGGGGGAAAAGCGGATTGCTGCTTTGTGGAGCATGAATGATGGGAGAAATTCTCCCTTTAGAAGGAGCAACAACAGGACAGAAGGGAAAACTTTAGAAGAAAATGAGAGAAAGAAGACTTAGAGCAGCAAGAGTTTTAGTGTTAGTTTGTTTATTAATAGCGACACCCAATTATCCTGTGAGATGATAGAACGTTATAGTAATAGCAAATATACAGGAGGCAGTGGCACACTGCAGATATATACTCGCACACACAGAGTGGAATAAGAGCTCTTTGATATCCAGAGGTTTGCAGCTGGCCGCTATGATAGCATGCCGTGTGGTAAAAGGTTTCCATTAGCTGCTTGTCAGGCTTTAAAGAGAACAAACGATGTACTCAGGAGCATATGTTGGGGTGTCTGAAGGGTGTTTGTTTCTTTTAGTGTAGCTGAAGCTAACAGCTTAGCTAATGGAAATGATGTACACCTAATGTTTGCGGAGTTATTGCTGTTACTCTTGGACTTTACTTTGAGCTGAAGCTTTTCTGGTTGAACAGTTTCACTCTGTAATTCAGACACTGGGTAAGCTGGGTTTCCATCAACAGGTTTTTCCATTAAACGCTGTGTGACTCTCTGTGCTGTTGTGTAATGCTGCTAACGTATAAATATATAAGATCATTTAGAACGTCCCTATTTCTGTTGATAAGAAGGCTTTTTTTATTAGCATCTGCTGCTAGCTTAAGCTTCACCGCTAAATAAAAGTCCTCTTGCATTGATGAAGTGTTTTATAACTCGAGCAATAGGTTCATTACGTTTGAGGAACTGCATTAAATGACATAAAGGATGTCTGTTTTTTTTCTGTTTACCTCACCAACATGGTGGGGTGTGGGCGTGGTCTCCTCCCCTGAAAACTGTGTGTGTGTGTGTGTGTGTGTAAATATATACACACATAAACATACTGGATGATCCCAAACCATCGTAAACACAATCATATAAAGCTTTCAAACACAAGTTCATTTATCAGAGCAGACTTTATAGAGTGTCTCAGTCAGCCGAGAGCTTTTTATTAACCGTGTGGAACTAATTTATTTCTAGGTGGATGTTTGAGTCATTCTAGTTTAAAACTAATTTCCTCCAGTTTTAAGCAGTGCTGTTGCTTCTGCGTTACATTGATTAGTTTGGGTTGGGTCAACATAATCAATCAGGATTGATTACATTTGTTGAATGAACCAGTTTAGGTTTTATGAGGTTGCCCCTTATTTTTTATTGTTGTTTATGTTAGGCCTGTTTTCATTCATTCGGTAAGACACACTAACCCAGGATGTTTGTTTGAACTGGTTATTCATTATTTAGTGTTAAGGTCTTGTTGTTTGATTTCACGGCTCCTGATTATCAGCAAGTTGGTTTGTTTAGTAAATCTGCCCTTTAATGCCATGTGTCCGTTGGTTTAAAGCTCCTCTCCCCGGTCAGGAAAGCAGCCGATTGGTGATGTGATGCTGCACGACAACGGCAGCAAAGAATCCCCGAGTAAATATTTAGAAAATCTGTGGCATCCAGAGGGGCGCCTTGGACTCCAGGCATGGGGGACAGAGAGGGAGAGGCAGCCGGGAGGCTATGCTGAGACGGGTGAGTCGGAGGGGGAGTGGCTCCACTTAGCATGTTATGAGTCAGGGGTTTGCCAGGGGTCACGGACTTCATGAATAAAACAAATCCTGTTCTTGCATCCATGTTTCAACATCCAGCAGCATATTCCTGTGGGATTAGATGAAGGTTTCTTTATTCTCACTCTGGGTCTTTTGAGAAAACACACTTCATGATTCATAATCCTGAAGCTTATTATAAACCGGTGGTTAGCCAGAGAGCATCATCCCTCCATTGGGCCTGTGGCTGCATGTGGGCTTCTTTTTTCCCACTTTTCCCTCATTTTCAGCTCTGTAATTCAATATCCAGGCTGAAAATGGGATTTCATGTTTCCCAGAGGCTTCCCAATCTCATAAAACAACACTCAGAAGTTTAACAAAACAAAAAAAAATCCAGACTCAACCCAAAACAAAAAAGGACAAAAAAAAAAGAACCTCGGAGTTGGAGGAAAGCTCTGAGGCTGTTAAACGCTGACCACAAACCGTGTGACAGGCTGATTAACATGCCCACAGACCGGGAGAACCAGCCCGCCACTCTCTATTCACTGGACCCCGGCACGTCGTCACGACAACGCGGGGCCACAAAGGACTTTTCTCAGCCTATTGAGCGCCCTGAAAGAGGAGGCAGCCGTGTGTGAGTGTGTGGGACTCGGAGTTGAGCTGTGGCCGTGCGAGCCGTAGGTGGTAATGTATGCAGACCATCCAGCAAACGCACGGAGGCGCGCGCACGTCCCCTCGTGCTCTGCCACATAAAGCGCGCACCGGCCTGCGATGACGCCACGCTTCACGCGAGCCTGGAGTCCAACCGTCAACTGGCACCGAGTTAAAATCTCAGCTGCCTTTGTCCGTCCGCCACTGGCCAATGTCCGTTTCTCCATCAAATACTTCCAGAGTTTTTAACTCTTTACTGGAAAGCCGGAGCCCCGGAGGGAGGAGGTCATTTTACAGAGGCCCTCATTGGTACACTTTGTCACTGTCAGCTGAGTTTGTTTGTATCTTTAAAGCCTCAACTGTGATAAAAAGGCAAAGAAAACATGTTTGATGGACTTTTCCTTTTCTCTTGGAGCAATAATAATCAGTTTTTCCCCCATTTTAGTGTTTTCGGGGAACACTTGATGGTAAAGTGTGAAACTTACACACCTTAGTAATGTTTTACAGTTGGCTTTGTGGTTATTTTTCATCACTCTTTGATGAAACAGAGCCTATTCTGTGACAAATCTGGATGAGGGATTTTTATGGATTAAAGGTCGATTTGAGGACAGTTATTAAAGCCTCCAAATATTGCTTCAAACCAGAATAATATCTGTGACCAAACTTTGTTTTTCTGCTTTAACAATGAATGGGACTACAATTCCAGTCTGGAACAGTCCGCAACTTCCTTATGTTCTGTTTGAGAGGAGCTGGCCGACATAGATAAAATAATACACCAGGTTCCTATTAACGTACCTTTTGTTTGATATTGTATGGAATTTGTAGTCTAAAAGTCATCAAACATAAGGGATGAGCTGACCTTACTCTACATATAACAGTTTAACAGACATACTATTACCAGCAGCATTTGTTCCCCTTTTCTGGGTCAAATGTATGAAAAATATGAAAAACAGCACAGTTTTTCAGACAGAAAGTAGTATTAATAAGCACGGAGAACTGCTGAAGACTCTGACAGCCATCCAGGATTTAGTAGTTTGTTATGCTATTGAC
The DNA here is from genome assembly GCA_013363375.1 of Menidia beryllina. Lineage (NCBI taxonomy): Eukaryota > Metazoa > Chordata > Actinopteri > Atheriniformes > Atherinopsidae > Menidia > Menidia beryllina. The sequence goes on from JABUIW010000201.1 coordinate 179,476, forward strand.
AGTTGAGAGTTTCCCTCTTTGTCTAATGGCTGCCACCATTATTGCTTGCTTAGCCAACCTTTCTCGGCCCTTAACTTTTGTCATTGGATATAAAATGTGTGATACAACTCAGCCCCAGAGGCAACACCAAGGCAACCTTTCCCTTCTGTTATGTGCGTCTGTCTTTGTAAGCAGCTCTCCAAATGAAGACAAAATACGGAGACGGTTTGAACCCGTTTGTATCTCTTAAGAGCGCACAAACTGCTGCACTTTCGGAAGTTTGTGCAACAAGTTCAAGTGTTTGAGAACTTCCTGTCTCTTCTTTGTGCTAGCAGATGTACACTCCGCTGTTTTTTGTGTTGTTCTTTAAAGATCGACCCTCCTCTCTCTTAATAAACTTTCTCTGACACCAGATAGGAAAGCACAGCTGCTCAGCAGATACACGCCTGGTCCAGGTCGACTGTTCCAGTCTCGGTTCTGGAATGTATTCCCATCAAACAGGTATTTATTAAGTGGACGTATTTCACTGGGCTTTAGGGCCGTCACTGGTTTAAAAAGCTAGTGGAGCCCCAGCTGCTCCTGCCGGTCTTTTTTTTCTCTCGGCGTCTCATTAACTCTGTGCACTCCCCGCTTCCTCTGGAGGGCTCTTTGATCCTTCCGCCCGCTGAATGTTCGACTGCGGAGTTACAGTGCCATCAGTTCCAGTCTGACAGCAGCGGCCCGCCTCAATCGAGTGGCGGGGTCAAAGGTTCTGTTTTCATATTCCCAAAAGAACCAGCAACACCTTCCCATAAAAAGCTCAGTGTGCTGCTCTCTGGGACCACCGTCCTGGGCTCTGCAGCCCACTGGGGTAGCCACCGCTGAAGGAGGTGCAGTTTAATGGACTTTGAGTGGACGGTTTACTGTCCATTTACTGTTTAAAAGTTGTGTCTGGTTGATATTTTTATTGAGGCCTTCTACCTTTCCCATGGACGTGCTTCTGTGTCCACTCCCCCCACAGCTTAGAGTCACAGTGCTGCTTTGTTTCCGTGTTATTGCAATAAAAGCTGCGGTTCAATGTCACCGGAATCCCCAAACAGCACGCTTTCCGGCAGAAAGCAAAGTTTTAAGTCGCATGCCACGCAGGATTATGGAGCAGCCTGAACCAGCTTTATTCAGAAATGGGAGTTTGAACAGAGGCTGCGACAAGTTTTTAGACACTTTTATAAATCAAACCTGAACAAAGTAATATGAGGTTATTTCAAATGAAGCCTAAAAGTGTGACTTTGGGAAAAACTTGCCCCACCTGAAATAAACAACCAGAAACGCTGAGTAAAGCAGCTTTGAGAGCACAGCCTGCTGTGCCTCAGACTCCTGTTAAGCTTTTTTTTTTCTTCTTTAGACTCCACTGTGAGTCCAGGCTTCTGTGCATGTCATGTTTTGTCTCTTGGTCCCACCTTATGTTGATACCTTTTGTTTTTTAACTCCAGCTGTTTCAGCTCCACATATGGGTTTGCTTGTATTAGCAAACAGGCACTCGTCCTCCCACCTGCTCTCAAAGTCCACCTTTTGTCCTGATCGTCTGCTCTGGGGGCCGTCTCAAGTGCCCCCGACAGACGCTTTCGTCCACTCACCGCTAAGCAGCGACTTGACAAGCGAGGGTAGCTGTCGCAGTGCATTGTGGGATTTGTAGTGCGAGCTCAGAGCTCCCGCTGACACATTTTCTCCAGTGATCTTTGTCTGATATTTACATTTGTGAGTAAGTGTGACCAAAAAGGGCAAAACTGTAGAAATGTCTAATACTTCTTCACAGCACTGTGAAAGTAAGGTCTAAAATCTGCTTTTGGTCATTGTTTACACTTAGCATCTGTTTTAATATTTCTTCTATCCACTTACACAACCCACACAGAGCTTTTTCTCCATACTCACACACGTTTTGGGATAATATCTTTGTTTTGCTGTTTCAAATCATCAGAAGCAAAAATATAGTCCAGTGAATCCAGAGCTGTTTTGGGTAAAAACTGTGTTCTCCAAACGTGGAATAACTGTCTGTAAGGCCAGCACGTCCTCTTTGGCTCCACACCGTCGAAGCTATCCCAGAAAAGAGTCGGAGAAAATGAAACTAATAGACAGGCGAACCTGTAAATGTGAGCAATAAAAACCACATTTTACGAGGCACTGCTGCCGTAAACATGCCCACACTTCAGATCCGTGTGCAGGACGGAGCTGCCGCTCAGAGCAGAGTCGTAGCACGATTTGACCCTCTGACCGCTGGTGTCTCTTCAGGCTGAACTTTTTTGTCGATTTTTCAAACAAAAACTGATATAAAGTCGACCAGTTTGGCTGTCTTTAGCCCTTAAGGCCTAAAAAGGTTCGGGAGTGAAGGGAAACAAAATAAAATTCAGACAAAGAGCTAATTGAATAGAAAAAGGAAAACACTCCCATGCATTTCAGCTCATTGCTTCTTCGGGGGGATAGTTGAAATGATCTATATTCTGTTTAAAAATTGAATACTGAATACACCACTTCAGGACCGGATCCATAAAAGTACACTTCTGAGTACATTATTTCCTCTTTCTCACGCTTGATGAAGTGGCTGCTGTGTGATGAAGGGGCCTCTCTGGCTTCCCCTGATGGTCCACTTTGTTAGGGCTGCTGTTGTGAAGGCTCATCGTTCACAGGCCAGAGGTAATGGCCGCTCGTTATCCTGCAGGAGATGGAGGCCCGCAGCTCTTACAGCTCTCAGGTCGAGCGTGACGCGCCGCACCAAGCAGCAAAAGCCCCACACCTGCTTTTCCCGGCACGAGCGCCGCTGCTCTCAGGGTGAAAGGATCCTGTCATAAAGCGGCCGACTGAGTGTGTGTGTGTGGGTGTGTGTGTGTGTGTGTGTGCGCCCGGGATCGATGTGTGCGCAGTCTCGCCTTTTGGGGGGGAAGTGGCTTTTATCCTGTGTCTGTTTACTGCGGCCACTTGGTCGGAGAGCTGTGAAAGGGACACTATTCGCCCCGCCGGCGGACAGAGAGCCCCTTCAGCACACCGGGGGGGCCACAGAGGGGCCTCTGTGTGCGAGGTGGACTGAGGGAGAGAGGCGCCCATTGACCCCGAGGAAGGCAGCGGAAATGGAGGAAGGCCAAACGTGTACATCTGCCTCTCATAATGTTATTGATCCGAACGCACTGGTCTGAATCTGGCAGTAGAAACAGTAGATAGAAACGGTAGATAGAAACGGTAAACGACGGATCTGTGGGCCGGGGGCGACGTAACTTTTATTAGGTCTTCTGAACTTTGCTGTTTGCAGCGGCAGATTGACTTTACAGCCCTGTGCAAAGGTCTTAGGCCACCACTCATTCCAACAGGAAATACGTGGAGGGATTTAGTAAAACAAGGGTAAAGTGAATAGAAATGAGGTTAGAAAAGAGTTTGAACAGTTTTGATGCGCCTGAAAGCGTGTAACTACCCAATAACACTTTATAAGCTAAAGCATGAGTAGAGAAAAGAATAATAGGGACGCTTTGATATAAAAACAATTCCAACAAGTCATTACTTTCTTTTTCTTAAGGACTTCACTTCTAGATGCTGTTCATCTGCTGTAGATAGATTTTTAGGCCCAGCGTTTCCTCTTTTGTCCTACATTTGTTCAGTTTCTTTAGATTCTTTTAACGACAATTTTTGGTGGAATAAATGCTAATTCGCATAATTCTGGTTTACACCTTGTAGTAAAAATGTTTCCAGCACTTCACTGCAAATTTCTTTTTTTTGGACATCTTTTATATTATAGGCTGTAATGGACCTCATTTACAAGAGATTATTCCTTATTTTTAACTCTTTAAAAATCGTAAATACGTTGCCAATGTCCAAAGAAAGACATCAAAAAAGTCTGTTAACGATCACCAGAAAGCCTAATTAGACCGAATATAACATAATGAGAGGTGACTGAAGATCGCTGAACAGTTTGATCTCTTTTCCCGTCTGTTTTACCTCCAGCAGGATTTTGCACATTGGGCACACGCCCGTCTGCAGTCCTGTCCAGGGATGTTTTTATCAAGGTCCAAAACATGCCAGCGCCCTGTGGTTAGTGGCAGTGGATGACAGGTGTTTGTGTTCTTCGGTGCTCAGATAACATGAGAGCAAGCCGTAAAGCGAGCTTTGGCCAGTTCGCTGCTTGGCCAAACGAGCAGAGCGGAATCTCCTTCAGCTAATGAGATCACGGTGGTGCGTGTGGTTGGATTTAACAAGCTAATTCATGCCACAGATACGCCGTAGCCTGTTTTGTCTGTCACATAGGAGATTAAACTAGCTGAGCGGGGCTTACTGTTGCTGCTCATTTTATCAATGAAAAGGCTCAATTCCACAGCACACAACACATACTGTATGTCCAAACGTAGTTGTTGTAGAAAAGTGACTGAGAATTTCCCTCGTTAACTGGTAGATATTGGACAATGACCCTTAGGCCTGTTTTGATTGCTTATAAAGCTGGTATAAGAATTCTCAGCAATTTTTTTGTATCACCTTTTTAGTGAAGTTGTGAGGTGTTTTACAATTTTCAAATATTTGGATTAAAATATCTCTTTTGCTGAATCATGATAGCATGTTTTTGAGAGAAAAAATGTCTTTTTCATGATTATAATCAGGGGCAGATTAGAGGAAAACCACAGACTGGTCCAAAGTTTATTCAGGACACCTTTTTAAAAGGCAGAAAATAATCCCACCTGTTGTCCTCTAGGGACAAACTGGGTCACATTGACTGTTTTTAAAGCATTAATTATGAAATGATCACACTATTCTGTGTTGTACCTTTTAGTCTACTGTTTTCCAACACTTTGCCACCAATTTTACGTTCGTATTTTAAATATACGGTATAACAGACCTCATTTACATTAAGTTATTTTGACTACAGCTTAGTTTGATGCGTTATCACGAATAAAGTAATCAAAAAAGCATAGTATTTCAGCCAATTATAAAGAATCAAACCAAAGTTAATACATTCACTTTTGAAACGGGTGCAGTTTATCTAAAGAAAATGGAGGATTAAGCAACATTTCCTGTTTTTATCCACTTGGAAAGCTTCAGGTTTAAGCTCAAGACAAAAACAAGATAAGGAAAAATATTACTATGAGAAGAAACCGGCCCTTAAGAACCTAAAATGTGATGCATGTAACCGTGATGTGACAGAGTTTGACTGACTGTCTTATTCCTGATGGGTCAGAGCTGTAGTGAAGTAGTCTGGCCTTAGCTGATTGGCTGGAGAAAGTCACGTGACGGAATCTGTTGTGATGGCACAGGCGCTTCCATTTTTAAAGCCTGTACAAGTGATCAAAGACGATCAGTAAGTTTGTTAAATGATGCGGAGGCCCGAACGCTTTTGTCCCAGCTCTCCTAACTCCATCCCCAGAGTTTCCCGGCAGATGCCGGCTCTGCTCCGGATTCTGATCTCAAACAGGCCGGTCACTGCTTCCGCCACTGGAGCGTCCGGCCGGGATCCACAGATGTTACTGTTGCAGAGCCCGGGGCCCGGGGGCGCGGCGCCAGACCCCCCCAACGCGACCAAACAATGCCGGGCAATGCAGAGCCGTGGCTCCGGGCCCAGCCAGTGCCCCCCCCACTGTCCCCCCACTGTCCCCGTGCTGTTGACCCCACATTTTTTCTGGGGTCTTAGGCGCTCAGTGGGCTGTCACGGCTCATTAGCCGCTTTAGAGATGAACTTGCACAGCAGACTCTTTCTGTGATTAATAAACATGGACAGAGAGGAGAAGGGAGACGGATAGGAACGGGGAGGGCAGACGTTCCCAGACCGGACAAGTTTCCAGAGGTCCGTAAACAGACCCCTCGCATACGGGACAGAGCATCTCATCCTTCTCCTGCTGACGGGCTTAAAACAGATTAGAAATAAACTCTCATTAAATCCTTTTAATTAAGGAACTCTCTCATGTTTGCTTGTTCTTTATGTGGATGTTTACTTGTCCTCCCCATTTCAGCTGATGAGCTAATGGCCCTCCAGGTTATTTTTAGGTTGCTGTACTGTACTCCACAGCTCCACAAGCTGCATACCAGGCACAACCGACGAACTGTGGAGATGTTTGGTCAACTGCGTGCGAGGACCCCCCCCCCCCCCACCGCCACTTTAGAGGGAGGTGCTGGCAAAGAGAAGGCTAAAGGATGAGGCTCAAAGACAGGAAACCGGATTAAAAGCTGAAAAACAAACTTTTAGATGCACTCTCACGCGAATAGATGATCACAAAATTTTTTTTTAAAGTTTCCAAGTGCAGATAGTAATCCCTTAAAAGGTCTTTAAGGTTTGAGTGCAGCAACCCGTACTGGGTTTCCCATTTAGTCTTTTCCATCAACTGGCCGCCGCTCTTCCCCGTCCATCTGCTCTTAGTCCCACATCCAGCTGGATCTCAGAGCAGCTCGTAGGAAGCCATCACTGTTGGTTGGTAGGAGGAAGTTCCCATGGTGGTGCGAGCTATAAATATGCCGGCCGGTCAAAGAGCAGGTGAGGACGCCCGCTCAGAGCAGCAGCGAGACTCTGCCCAGAATTGTTCCCATGCTCTAAGAGGCCGAGTGGAGCTAAAGAGACCCGGCCTGGCCACTCATCAGACCCCGGCTGACACAGTAGCCCTCAGACTTTTATAGGGAACCGGTCAAATCATTCCATTCATCTATCAGATAACAAATAGACCTCCCCGGTATAACTCTACCACTTTAAAGTGAAAGAATAAGTAATAATAAGCCCCCTCATTCTCTAAGTGCTAATGTAGAATTTAAAGCCATGCTGGATTACATATAGTTGGATTAAATGGAGTGTATTAGAAGTGCACAACAATAGGAAGACATGCAGCACGTGATGGCTAACACACATTTTTCCACATGACGCTTGTATTAATGAGGGCTGCATTCCATCTCAGCTCAGTGGCCTGTTGTTTAGCTTACACAAAAGCAGAGCTGCTCCTAAATGGAACGCAGCCCTCATTAACATACCTCTTATTTCTCCAATTTAAAGACACCACTTCTCCTGTTTCTGACACTCCTGGTTGCAATCATTTTCAAAATACTGAGCATTGAGTTTGTTTATACACGTCTTCTGTTTGTGGGAAATCTGCTCTCTAACCTTTGGGATTATGTTCTGCACAGATACAGCTTCTATAATCTAAAGTTAACATCTCTGTCTGTTATTTTACTTCACATAAAATATAAAACCTCCTGCAAGTAAAATAAGAATGACAAACCTTAAGCATAAGTAAAGAGACTCAAGAGAAACAGGCTGTGACACATGGCCGACTGTATGCAAAGTGCTTTAACTGCTTTATTCTTTTAATTTGGCTACAAAAAAGGAATAGACTTTTTAGGGATTCCAGGGGTTTGTGCTGCCACATTTAATCATTCATTTTCATGAAGTTGGATCAAAACTTGTTGGGGATTGATCTTATTCTTTCTCTACTCATTCGTTCAGTTTCCTCCTGTCTGTCAGGTTCCTATTGCTCCTTTCCTTCTCTTTATTTCCCCACCTTTTCACTAAATTCTCACCAGTTTGAACCACTTTTTAGCCTAAAAGGCATAAATCCTAACCTGCGGGTTGTGCTTTGCTCTAAGCTTGCAGCCTGGTGTAAGTCTGACAAACCCATCTTAAATCTAATAGGAGTTAATCCACTAGTTGTTGAGACATTTTGGGAATGAAAAAACAAAAAATGCCCTCCTTCAACTGGCCCGGCTTCTCGGATAACGTGGCTAAGAAGAACTAAGAAGAAATATTTTGGATTACATTTATATTTCATCAGATCTGCCATAGCAGAGACTGTGCGACTTTTCAGGCCTGCTTAGCTTAGCAGACCGGATCGGCCCCAGACTCACCCACTCACATGGAGGTTTTTTCTTATTATTTGTCTTGTTTTGGTCATGAATAAGTAAAAAGGTGGCCTAAGAAACGCTCATCCACTTACCAGACACATGCACCTGCTCCTGGACGGCCCCCCGGTTATGGACCAGTGCTCGCCCCCCCCAGCTCCGTCTTTGTTCTGGCTGCAGCCGTGGGGGGTCGACAGTTAGGTGTGACAGCGCCGCATCACAAATGTCCTCACAATTTATTTGCACTTCCATTAAAGGCTGCACAGCGCTGCGTTTTTTCCCCGATCACACTCTCTCCGTCTGACACAGACTTCTATTTACGATCGTTATCCCGAGTGTCGGGGTGTAAATAACACCCGCTCCGCGGATCGGGGCTGCCCCGGCGTTACTCATTCATTCCTGTAACCTTTCTCATTGAGGTCAGTGAAAGGTCTTACAAACCTGTTCAATAATTAAAGGGCTTTTCTCTCATGTGGAAGCTCTCCGTGTCCACAAAGCCACTGCACACACAGGTGTTGAGTGATGGCTTTGGAAATGGGAAATGAGAGTTGTTGTTGGCCGTAAAAGATCCGGCAGCCGCTGGTGTTTGGAAAGCGTGAACATGTAAACACTGTGCGTTATCTATCAGATAAAAGGCGGTATTAAGACCTTTGGGATCAGAGCCTCTTTAAATCCCGTCCCTGAGCATCACAATCTGTAGATTGATAATTCCCTGTTTCGCAGATGGAGGCAGAACGACTGGGATATGAGTCGAGGTGATGCCACACAGGAAGTCTTCAGTGTAACTGAGAACATAAATGGTGAGATTTTACTCTCATGAATCATTTAAATATATTTAAATGACAACAGTTTTGATGACGTGATCAAAGCAGGAGGAACAAATGCCATCAAGAGCCCAACAAACATATTTACAGGAGAAAAAAAACAAAAAAAGCCAATTGTGTTTTTTTTAAATGCATGTTAACAGGTTTGTTCAGCAAGATGAACACACCTGTGCGAAAATGAGCCATCTGTCATTTTATCTACCCCATGTGGGCCAATGTGGACCCTTTCCAGAATTCCCTCTTTTTTCATAAACAGTGAAGTTTAAGTGTGTTTTAATGACGTAAAATCTAATTTCTGTATTTTTTTTCAGATGGCTAAACATGTCTTAAAATAGCTGAATTTAGATCAATTGTAGACCTGTGAAGCATTACCACCAGGCTGCCGCTCTGCTTTAATAAAAGTCGAGTCCTGTTTTGCGGCACATTTAATCTGAGACTGTACTAACTGAACTATTTATTTATTCTGAATCCTTTTGGACTGTGCAGGCAGCAGAAAGGAAAAATACTAGCTGATGGGAATCAGATCATTTATGATACTAATTTTAATGTTGTTTTCAGCTAGTTTAAAAAAGAGAAAAGTCTGAATAAAATACTTCAAAGAGGTGTTTTTTCTCTTAAAGCAGAAACTAGGGAAGCGTTCCCCCTCTGACCTCCCAGTCTGCTCTGAGACACGTTGCTATGGCAGCGGCCTTTAAGCTGGTCAGGTTCTCTAACTGTGCTCTTCTCTCCTCAGATTATTTGCCATGCCACATGGGAAGGCTTTGAACTCCCCCCTGGTCTTCCTCCTCAGTCTCACCATCGTTACCGGGGGCCGAGGTCACTTTTACCCCCGCTTCTCACGCAATGACACCGAATTCCAGCACCTGGTGCTCCACCCGGACCCCTCCGCGGGGACAGTGTACGTGGGGGCCCGGGACCGCCTCTTCCAGCTGGACGGGCTGGACGGGCTCCGGCTGGAGCAGGAGGAGGCCACCGGTCCAGTGAGGGACAGCAAGGACTGCCTCCCCCCGGTCACAGAGTTCAACTGCCCGCAGGCCAGAAGCACCAGCAACCACAACAAGCTGCTGCTGGTGGACGCCAAGGCCTCGGAGCTCATCACCTGCGGCAGCGTCCACCAGGGCACCTGCCAGAAGCGCAGCCTGGACTCCATCGGGAGGGTCCTCTTCTCCACCGAGAGGCCCGTGGACACGCAGTACGTGGCGGCCAACGACCCGCTGGTGTCCACCGTGGGGCTGGTGGTGGAGCTCCTCGGCGGCGAGAGGACGGTGATGTACGTGGGCCGCGGCTACACGGCCAGCCACCCGCCCATCTCCACCCGCCACCTCTCCTCAGAGCCCGTCTTCTCGTACGAGGAGACGGCCAAGCTGGCCGTGGCCGGACGCCTGTCGGAGTACGACCACCACTTTGTGACGGCCTTCACGCGGCGCTCCTATGTCTACTTCCTGTTTTACCGGCGGGACATCAAGTCGGTGTCCAGGGAGTACCGGACCTACGCCGCCCGGGTGTGTCTGGAGGACTCCTCCTACTATTCCTACGTGGAGGTTCCTCTTGTGTGCCGGTCCCAGTCCGCCCCGTCCAGGACTTACAACCTGCTGCAGGCAGCCCAGGTACCCACAACACAACCCAGCAGAAGAAGGGGCGAAACGCCTGACAAAATGAAGGTTTTTACTCCAGGTTTGCTAGATAATTCCCTCCTCTGTCAGAGCTCTTGATCCTTCGAGCCGCTGGTGTGCGTTTCCCCAAATATTATCATCTCATCTGTTTTAAAAGGGAGTTCCTTTGAAGGGGATAACATCGCTAAATGCCAAATCGGTGTGAGTGGCTCTGGCATGTGAAGGTTAGTGTGCCGCTTGGCTGAGTTTTCCCCCTGCCTTTGTTTCCACAGGTGGGGCAGGGCGCGGGCGTGCAGGGCGAGGATCTGCTGGGAGTCTTCTCCAGCCGCCTCAGCTCAGCAAACAGCAGCCCCTTGGACTCCTCGGCTCTGTGCGTTTTCCATCTGGAGGAGCTGGACAGACACATCGACTCCACCCGCGACCTCTGCTACACCCAGAACGGCTGGGTGGAGGGGACTGGGGAGGTGGCCTACATAGAGTACGAGGTCAAGTCCAGCTGCGCCAACCTGCCCATGGTGAGGATGTAGGGGGGGGTAACTGCTTTCGGGGAGTGGCCGTTCACCCCATTTTGGAGCTGGCCGCTGCTTCCTGCTGCTCTGTGCGTGCTCACATCAGCCATATGTGATGTATACACATACAGGACTTACTGTAGATACAATAAAGCCGGGAGAATTTGATGCCTGAACCCAAAGCGTATCGACTCACTCAACTTAAGTGTCCAGCGTGGAATGTACAGCTGCATAACAAGGAATTACCAGACTGGTAAGACTATCGTGAATAATGGATGGATGGAAGGGTAGTAATGAGGCCCTGAGCTCCCAGATGCCCGAGGAGAAGCTTTGCCTGGCTGCAGCCGTCCGGAGACCCCCGTCCGCTGATCTGCAGCCCTCAGGTCCCCGCTGCCCGCAGAAACATTTAATAGGCTCATTAGAGATCAATAAAGTAAACTAACCCTGAATCATCTGTTCTGCTGCTTAATGAGCTCTGACAAGGAAGGACGGGAGTTCTTTTTGAAGCCCGCTGACATAAGAGGAAAGAGAAACATGGGAATAGAAGCACTGTAGCACAGAGAATGACAGGGGGGGAAATGGGACGCTGAAAGAAGAGGGGAAGATTGATTAGGTCACTATTTCCCCTCCAACAGCGATAAGCCGACTTATTTTCATAGTAAACAAACTCTCCTTCTTTCTTCAAGGCCAATTATGTGTCAGTGCGGCCCGGAGACTTACAGGAAAGCAGGATTTTCAGTAGTCCGTTTGCAAAAGGGCAAGTTGGCTGTCTCCAAATGAGTTTGCTCTAATCTGTAGTGCAATCCTCTTACGGTGAATAAAGCGGATTCGCTGGCTCCGAAGCAGCAATCGGAATAAAGCCTCGTTGGTTTGGAGCTTCCTGTTTTAATCAACAACACAAAATACTCATTAAAAACCTGAAAATGGACGCTGTTTCTGTGAGGAAATAACAAACTCTCCCTCCTATCACGTGCGGCAGAACACCCTGAAGGCCTACCCCTGCGGCTCTGACCACACCCCGAGTCCGATGGCGAGCAAGGTGGCGCTGCAGGCCGACGCCGTGTGGCACACGTCGGCCGCCCGGCTCACCGCCGTGGCCGTCAGCGTCAGGGAGGGACACAGCATCGCCTTCCTGGGAGACTCCAGAGGGACTCTCCACAAGGTAAACACCTGGGGAAAAACCCAGACTGACCACCCTGAGCTGGAAAGGTTCATCCCATTAGGAAAGCTCTCAGTCGGGGAGTGTTTAAGCTTACCTAGTTCTCTGTCCATAAAAGCTTCCCCCCCCCGTCTGTGAGTCAGATCCCAGCTAAGCAAACACACCTTACCCCACATAAAACGGGAAGTTTGGTTTGAATCAAGTCCGTTCCAGTTCCTTTATGCCCCTGCATCCCCACAGCCCCGGACCAAAGATTCCCATCATTCTGGCTCTCGCAGTGTTCCAACAAACACAGAGGAGCATACCTCTGCGATTCCACAGTTAATGCCGGTGCTTTCTGTTCCGCCGGCTGTGATTGTTGGAGACCCTGCGCATTTTTTAACTTAATGATGAGAAGACGTGTGCGGAGCTTTTCACCACATTTTGAATAACATCTGCAAAGATGGAAGGGAGAACAGTGAGATTTATAGATGGTTCTCCTCTAATAGATCTGTTTTGGTGCTCGTCTGTGTCTGTGTGCGGATAATTTTGTTGGAAATGTTCTCATGTTTCCATCTCGAGTGAAAGTGACCGCCTACCACTCATTTATCCCAGTAATATATATATGTCAGTGTGTGTGTGTGTGAATATTGTGTCTATGTGTAGCTTTGCTTATCTCAAAGCAGCAGTTTAGTTTGTAAGAACACTTTAGTGCCAAGAGTTTGATGAGAAAATCGATAACGGTCTTGTTTGTGGAGGAGCTTTAATCCCTGAGCTGGGACTTGTTTAGCTGAGCAGAAAGACTGGAAGCATGAGCTGGGAAAATACATCAACCAGCATTTTTTTGTCTGTGCGATTCATTCATCAAACAAAATTCAAAATGTCAGGCTTACGGGGGAAGCCAGACTAATTCCTTTCATGCACAAGCTTTCTGAAGAGATATGGGCTGATCTCTGGCTGGACTTTGAAGAGCGTGAGGCTAGCTTAGCTGATCACCTCCTGGCTCCAGCTTCGCAGAAAGCACCCAGACAGGACCTCCACTCAGTTGGCCAGATATTAGAACATTTTTCCAAAAGGAAGAAATATTTTTTAATCATTCCATTATGGGTTTGATTCATTACAGCTGATTGTTTTCATTACTCACTGAAAGTGAAGCATTTTGTCCTCTGCGTAGCTCACTTTAAGATCCATCTCCCTCATAATGCAAATACTATTCCTCCTCTTCTTCTTTGATTTAAACCAATCTCTCTCATACTTATGGGACACTCATGACATTTTTTCATTTGAGCCTATAGATGCTCACTAAGTAAGCCAAAACCAACTTTTTCTGAAAAAAATGGACCACTTTCAAATGTGAGCCTGTTTGAGGCCATTTTTAGTTTGTCACACAGGAAAAACTGCTGTTTTGGTCTTTTTTTTCCTTTTTTTTTTTGGTGGTCCATGTGGTCATTTTGAATGTCTGTGTTTTTTTCAAGTCCGTTGGTTGTCATTTAAACTGTCTGTTTAACATCCATGGCAACTATTTCTTCTGCCAGTTGTTATGCAGTTTCTCTTATTGTTTGCTTCTACTTTTGTTGAGTTTTTTCTCTTCATAGTCTCCCTGTTGTTGTTTTCCTGCCTTTGGGGTATTTTTGTTGTCTTGACCTCAATATTTGAACTCGGGAGTTAGTTTCTTTAGGGAACCGTCAGTTTTCTTTAAAAAGGTATTTGTGTGTATGTGTGTGTATATATATATATACAATACACACAATTTTATTCCCTAAAATAAATTTTATTTTACTAAATAAATAGAACATCCTTTTTATGACAAGGAATTCCATAGAAGAGGAAACATTGTGTTCCTGGAAAACCTTGATCACATCTGTGAAATGTGGTGGTGTGATATCATCACTTGAAGCATCTGGGTCACAGTTAAGAAAACGAGTCTCAGGAGCTGGAGGTTAATGCAGCATGCAAGCCGTCCTACCAAAGTACAGTAACAGGACTGCAAAGACATTTTGGTTGATATTTGAAGGCTGCGGAAATTCCTTAATCAATAGAAACCTTTAGATGTAGATATAGACCTACATCTGGTTCTTGGAAATAACCAGTAATATTCGGATAGCTTTAGATAGATCCAGTTCAACATTTTTTTAAGTTGGGTTTTTGTCGGACATTAAAGATTAATATTTGAAATAGTGTAACTTTCTTTCAAAAAAGGCCTTCCTGTTAAAATCTTTAGGCATGGAAAACACACTCTGCTGATGTTTGGATGTGAGTATTAGGCCAGACATGCAAAATCTGAGATGCAGCATGCATCGTGGTATTTGTTTTCTAGAGGGTCACCAGACATTACACAGCAACTTCTCTCGCCATTACGAGTTGAGAGCATCCTCTTAATGGGACGACAGATTCTCCATTCTGTCTACACTGATCTCATTAACATGAGGTAACATGAGAATTTGAAGGCCTTAAGTCAGAATCACTTTACCAGAGGTGTCTTCCTGTGCTTCATATTAGATTTGACTGTCTGGTAATCACATTCATGGCCACTTCTGCTGCGATCCAGTGCAAGTGTGATTTGATTTGTCTTTGGGTTGTAAGCTAGAGAAGGTGGTTCTTTGACATTATTTCCTTTTTGGTTGTGTAGTCTGAGGACTAAAGCTCTTATAAAATGCCTTTCCATCCTGTTGTGGAAATCCAAATCTACTACTAGTGATATTTGTTATAGTGTATCATATTTACTAAAATGACTGAAGTAGCCTCTGATTTTCTGTTGCTTTTGTACAGGTATATCTCGGCCAAGATGGTGTCGTTGAGGTGTATGCAAACACAACGATACATCCCAACACCCCCATCAACAGCGACCTCGTACTGGATCAGCACGGATCTCACATCTACATCATGACCAAATCTGCCGTGAGTCCACAAAGAACACGCTTTTATTTTTTGTAATAGTTTCAGGTGTCATTCTTAATTTCCAAAACACCCAACAGACACTTCTTTCACGTTCAGCTACTCACCCAGATGTCTCCTTACACGAGGCTAAACATGGCTCGTTGTTAATCGTCTGGCAATTTATGGACTGTCAGAGTTCTTTGGGCTTTGATACTTCCCCAAGCTGTTTCTCCATGAAAGACAATAAGAGGCAAAAGATATAAAAACAAAAAGGGAGGCCAGCTGGCAGCTGAGGTCAAAAGTCACCAGCCCCACTGAGATGGGCACAACAATCCACAGGAGGTGTGAGGTCAAACACAACAATAGTATTGATCTGAGGATGTTCCCTCCATTGTGTTGGCACTCTCCCTGCAGAGCGAGTGTGGGCAGCTCTAGATGCTGATGAAAGAGTGTGGAGAGCCGCAGGTCTGTGCCCCAGAGCTTTTTACATCTCAGTGTTTATCACCATAAGCTACTGTCAATATTCATGTTCAGAACTACGGTATGTGAGTTCAGATAAACATTGCTAATGCCAGTGCATAAAATACCAGTTTTACAGCAACACACGTATTGTAGCGCTGTAATACAGGAGGTATGGCCTCATGACTCAAACCTGTCAAATTAGCTGATAGCCAGATAGCTTTGAGTTAGCAGTGTGGCTAATTTGAAACATTTGACCATTTTATTCTTTATTCAAGTTAAGGAGATACGCTTCATTTTTACTGGAAAAAAATTAGTCTTATACGTGTAACAGATTAACAGATTAAGTATAGAACAGGCTTGTTTCAGTAACGATGCGTCACCATGAATGAAAGTAACTCTTTAACGAGGAAACACACAGTGCCGACATGCACGTGGAAACAACAAGCACGTTAGCTGTCGTTAATATTTGCTCAAACCCAGATTAAAGTCATTATTCCCCTACAACTTAACAGAGATGGATCTGGCTGTGTGCCAACTTAAGCAAATGAACTGTAGACCCACAAAAGCCTGAAGTTTGGACTTTGTCCGGCAGGACAAAAAAGGCTGTTTGCCCCATTTAAGTTTTTCCGTGGATTGCATCTGAAGTCCTGATCCTGCAACATGAAAGCTCAAGACAAACATAAAAAACCTAAGGGTTCGGTACAATGATTAAAGCTTTATTCATCGTGTAAGTGAATGCACATATTGAAAAATACTGGAAGAAAGGCCTCAAGTGATGTCGCGCTCCTCTAAAAGCAAAACAAAACAAACCAACATGAATGAAAGAATCACATTTCCTTGATTTACTTCTACACGGTCAATGACCAATCGTTTTTTTTTTTTTTTTTACTTCAATCCTGGAGAAAGTGGCCAAATGAGATCTTCATGTCATTAATCAGATTTATTTCTTCCTCTTTGTTGTGCTCTCTGAGCCGCAGTGTCTCTGGCATCTGTCTTTGATTGCTGACCATCTCTTATTGATGGCTTTTAGGTAGAGAAGCGCCCCGTGGCTGAATGCGGAGACTACTTGGACTGTCAGTCCTGTCTGTCTGCCAGAGACCCGTACTGTGGCTGGTGTGTCCTGGAGGGACGGTGAGTCTGCAGACGCTTTGCTTTTTTTACTCCCCCCCGCTCTTCGTCTCGGCCCCATCTCTTGACTTTCTGATGTGCCACATTGCCAGCTGTGGCCAGCGGTGGGAGTGTCAGCGAGGGAGCGTGCAGGGCCAGTGGCTGTGGAGTTTCAACCAGACGCAGCAGTGCCTCGCCATCCAGCACCTCAGCCTCTATAACATCAGCCGAGGGGTGAAAACCGACGTAAGGAGGCGGGCACAGACAGGAAGTGTTGTCATGCGTCCCCGTGGTAACGCTCCATGATAATTTTTGCCTCTCTGAATGCCTCCCCTCCCGTTCAGATTGCGCTATCGGTAGAAGGCCTCCCTGGTCTACAACAAGGAGAGGCCTACTCTTGCTTCTTCCAGGACACAGAGTCTCCTGCTTTGCTCACCACCTCCGGGGTTATTTGCTCCACCCCTGATGCCAGCAGTTTGCCTCCCATTCGTCATGGAGATGGTGAGTGTTCACAGTGAAAAGGAGCCAAATCCCTCCTATTGTTTTTATCATAAAGAATTTGACTTTGGTTTAGGACTTAGAAGGGAAATCTTTAGCACACCTGCTGCAGATGTTCCCTCCGATGTCAACACAGCTGGAAGTTTCTTCCTTGAATAAAACAGCAGAATCAGTTTGAGATGGTCCAATGGGAGACCTACACAAGATCACATGATTACTTGAAGACATCCCAATTTTACTCCTGATATCTTACGCAAAGAAGAAAAGAAAAAATATATTTTTCTCAGTATTGCTTTTTTTGGACATAATTTTAACTTAATGTTCTTATGGCTTGTGTTCATCAGTTAAATCATACATGACTGGCTCTGGGGAATTGAATACGATTAGAATCCAGACCTCTGCCTGAAGCTTTTAGTGAATTCATGGGATGATATCTGTTCAAAGAAATGGAACATTGACTGAACTGTTTCCCTTTCTCTCAGAGTTTGTGATGGTGACCCTGTCTCTGCGCTTCGTCAACGTCACCGTAGCAGAAACAGATTTCACCTTCTATAACTGCAGCCTGGTACAAGAGCTCTCAGGACGCCGGCCGTGAGTACACGCCACACCATCCAGGTCCTCATTCAACAAGTGGAAAGCCACCCAGAAGTTGGATATTAAGATAAGAGTCCAATATTAATGCCACAACGCTGCAGTAGAAGGGACAGTAAAGAGGACAAGGGGTTTAAAAATGAACAAACATTTTATGTTTGTGGGGATAAAGACTGGTGATAATATGGATGGAATAACTTAGCAGCCAAATTATATGCAGACTGAATCGATAGTGATATTTAGAAAATATTTACATAGTATTTACAGAGGTGAGTGGAACATACAGCATGTGGTCTACAGAGAACAGCTGGAGCTGGTGTCCTGTGGGGGGGTGGTATTGAGCTGATCATCAGAGATGATAGCTTATTTAGCATTCTCTTCTCTCCCACCCCTAAAGGGGGCAACTCAGGGCCAAGCCTGCCTTTCTAATAACTCCCTCCAGCCTCTTCAATTCAGTTTAATTCCAGTCATTTTATTAAGCTTCAAATAACTAAAAATATCCTCTATTGGCACCTCAAAGATACAGTCCAGTTCAGCCAGTTAGAATCCAATTCATGGTAAATACAGCAGAACCTCTACTTACGATTGTCTAAACACACAAACTTTCAGACTTCCAAACATAAGTTTTAAGATGCAGCTGAAGATATGATTTGTTTGGTCAGAATTCAGCCCGTGTGCAGCGTCTAATGTTGTGTTTCCGGTGTGATGTGTGACTCCTCCAGATGCCACGGCTGCGTGAACAGTCGCTGGGGCTGTAACTGGTGTATTCACCAGCACGTCTGCACGCATGAGCGCACATGCAGTCAAGGAGTCGCCATCTTCAACCGAAATGTGAGTCATCCTCAAGCTTTGCAGGGAAACATGGGTTCAGTATTTACGAGAACACGCTGTGAGTTTGGAAGCCCTTGGTTTGTCCCGCAGATCGTTGTTCATACGTTCATATCCGTTTGTCACGTTTGGTTTATTTGGACCTTTATTCGCACCATAAGTCATTTTTTTATGTTTCCTTTTTTTTAACCCTAATTTTGTCTTCCACCCCCTTTTTTTCTCCCCCCCTCCTTTCGTGTTTGTTTAATCATCCTTCGCTGTCAAGTTTAAACCACCAACACCTACCATCCCACCATCCACCAGCAAACCAACCTCATCACCTCCTCCTACTGTTCCGACTGCTCCAACAACAACAACAACAACAACAATAACAACAACAATAACAACCACCACCCCTACAACAACACAACCACCCCCCACTGAGACATCTGCTCCAACCACAGCAGCTGTCCCCTCCACTACCGCCGCCGTGACCCCCCCCACTACCCCATATGCCGAATCCACCACACCCGCCAGCCTCTCCACAACTTCCCTCTTTGTCAGGATCTCCACCCAGGCCACAACTGTGCCCTCTGATGTGGGCACAACACAAGGTTCCCTGTCTGATCTGGAGGGGATGACCAAAGGAGCAGGTTCCGGCACAACAGACTCCTCCAAGGAAATGGATACCTCATATATCACAGATGAAACTCCCAACACTCCATATCCAACCAGCGCTAGTGGCCATGTAGACTCTCTCCTGGGAGATTTAGAGCCATCTGGTGAAGTGGGGGGCTCTTCCTTTGAGATAAGCTCAACTACTTCCAGTGAAGTGGCCCCTTTAACAGACCTCCCTATCAGTGATGAGGAGGAAACCATTCCTCTGACCACTTCTGAGCAGAGTGTCTCACCTCCTTGGCTGACTGGGTGGGAGAGGACAGACGGAGAGTCAGAGTTGGCCTCTGAAACAGGCCCATTTGTTGTCCATCCATTGGCCTTCACACAATCACCTGACACAGTCATTCACCTCAACTCTGATTCTGCTGCAATCCCCCAGTCTGATTCTTCACTTGACTCCTATTTTCTGGTGAGTGATGACGCTGAGTCTTGAGGTGGTGAAGAAATGTTGCTCAAGTTGCGGCAAGACACTGCTAAACGTTTGTTCTATGTCCAGAATGAGAAAATAAGATTGACTTATTAAGAATGACTCCTTGCCTGTCTTAACCTAGTTTAACTTAGCTTTGAGTAACTCATCTCAATGTATTTAGCTAAACTTACTTAGCTTTACCTAAGTTGGTGAATTAGGCTTAATTTAGAGTTGGCGTATCTTAGCTTAGTTTAGCTCATCTTAATTGAGTTTAATTTTGCCTCTCTGTTTACTATTTTTGCTGTCAAACTGTTTAGTTGGAAAGCTTTCATGTAAGATCCTTTGGTGGACGTTAAACTGAATATTCAGAGGGCAGTTTGTTCTCCTGCTACAAATCCCACTCTGACTGACACAAAAATCAATGCGATCTCAATTGAGAAGATACAGCTGAGTGATTCAAAGCACTAACACGACAGGTTTTATCGACGCGTCCACCTTCTCCATATCATTTCTGGTCAACTCATTTGATGGTCCTGGTGGTAAGAGGATTTCACTACGTCGGCATTTCCTTCTAAAAACTAACAGAAGCCACATTTCCACCCGTGATCATCTCTAAAGAGGAATTCCCCTCTTAAGTTTTACTCCTGTTCATGTCATGTCAGTTTTAGTTAATTTTTTTTATTTTGCTAAACTTACAATATGTGAACTATATTATTTTCTGGGAAGGCTATCTCATCAGATAATCTGTTATTTTGGAGCCCTCCTGTGCAATGTTTGGGTTTGGAAGATGAAGAAGAATGATAATCCTGCACTGATTTTCATGTTTCACACTCATCTCTCAGTTAGAGGAAGTGGGAACGGTTCACTGCGTCTCTTGGCAGAGGCCCCATGTTATGCTGGTGTAGAAATTCTTTGTTAAATTTGATGTGGAGGAATCTGACTCCCCTAGAGATCTCTGATAACACCTGGAATGGAGGCCGGGCTTGATTTAAAAACTAAACAGGACACAGCAGCCACTTTAAGTGTCACTGATCATTAAATGAGGCATTCAGGTGGAAGTCTACACAATTTTGCTAGAGGTGGGAATCTTTATGCACTTCTTTGTTTTATTACAGTTTACAGGGCTTATATATACATGATGGTTTAACACCATGTGGCTTATCATTAATGTATTTTATTTGAAAAAAAGTTTGTTGGGTCAAATCACTCTTTAGCATAAAGACTCCAGCATAATTGAGTCCATGATCTTTTATCTTTGTGTGCACCAACAAGTTCATTCTAATTCACAAAACAAAAAGTTGACTTTTACATTATACATTTAAATCAATGACAAACATTGTATGACCTATAAATTCTTCTGACCAAAAAGAACCAACCTGAACCTTTGCTCTATGAATGAGTCAGTTTAGTAGGAATAAGCTTTTGGGAGATGAAATAACAAAAAAGGATTCACAAAAGGTGAAACATGGCTGGGGTACCATAAGCTGTTTTATCTGGTATGGTTTCTCTTTTTGATGAACTTCCCCCTTAATGGTTCACTTTTCCTTTGCAACACCTGATGGATTTGTGTCGTAATGTCTCATCAGGAGTGCCCGTGTGTGCAACATGTTCAGGATTCTTCTCTGCTTCCTGTCAATGTTGAGAGGAAGATCACTTTGATTGGCCAACACCTGAACTTGTTTGAGGTAACTTGTTATTATATTGTTATATCACATCAGATCAGATTTTATAACATATATATATATACCAACTTTATAATGAAGTTTCCTGGGTTGGTAAACACACATGCTGTGTATTCAGGATGAGAACTTGGACTATGAGTGCGTGTTGGACATTGAGAATCGGTCGGTGGTGGTGGCAGCAGACGTGGAGCCGGACGCCACTCAGCCGTCTATCTACATTATCACCTGTCTCTCTTACCAGGTGAGGATCAGACACCCCAAAGGTCTGGGAGTAAAGATAAGGAGGCTCATTCACTCCCATTCATCTTTAATTATCATTGATTTTGAAGTGTAGTTGCAAAACTTTAGTTATCCTAACTGTGTAAATTTAAGTCATCCTTATTTACTCCATTTAAATCAACAAGAAAGATGATTTTCATCTGCCTCACCTGGTAATAATAAACCGGTGGCATACTACCTTAACAGAACCTGAGTGTTAGTGCTCATAATCAGGTAACTGAACACATCTGAAGCAGCCTAACATCAGCTCACGCAGGTGTAATGGTCATGCGCGTCTCTTTGCAGTATGTGTATTCCCTGATGACCGAGGAGTATCCCGCCACCATCAACGTGAGGAGAAAAAACAACTTCCTCATCGACAGCGCCGAGAGTCTGCACGGTGAGAGCCGGTGCTCCTTTCTGCCCGGGATGATCTGATTACACGAGTGCGCGCTGTGTGCTTATGCTCGAGCGTAAACACCCGTCTGTGCTCCCTGTCTCCCCTCCCTCAGTGACTCTGTTTAACTGCTCTGTGGGCCGGTCGGACTGCAGCCGCTGTCGCACCGCCGACCCAAAGTATGGCTGCGTGTGGTGTGGCAGCACAGCCGGGTCTCGCTGCGTGTACCAAGACTCCTGTTTGGATGAGGTCAAACATACCTGCCCCGCTCCGGTCATCCACTTTGTAAGAGCTTTCTTCGCCCTCTCGTGAGCTTTCTTGCTGGAGAGATTTTTCTCCATTTTGTTCCTACTCTGCATTCTGGACATCTCCACTTTATTTCATCTGGATTTGGGATCTCATTCCAGGCATTTTTTAAGGGCTTCAGAAAGCTTTGCTAGCTGCTCCAAAAGCTTTTGTTTGGCCACGATCACACTGTACCAGCAGAAGTCCTCCCATCAGCTAAAAAAAGATATTCCACAAATCTGTGTTTTCACAGGCAAAAAGCTCCGATGTAAACCTAAAACAGATTTGAAGGAAGTTTGTTCAGAGCTGCTGCCTCCTAAAATGTTTCCAGTGTTATGCAGCTTGACTGGTTTTCAAACCCCCCTCATTCCTATATATTATAAAGATAGAAGAAAGACTTTGTCTCTAACCTTGAAGCGTTTGGATTGAACAGTAGGAAGGTTTCTTTCTGGCTGGGTTGTGGTCACAGTGGATTTTGTTGGTTGCTCTTGTGCTTCAGTTGGACCCGGTTTCTGGCCCCGTAGAGGGAGGGACAGTAGTGACCATCTCAGGGTCCAACCTTGGCCAGAGAGTGGAAGACATCCAGAACTCGGTCACGATAGCCGGGGTCTCCTGCAGCGTCATCCAGAGCAGATACGAGGTGTCCTCCAGGCAAGGCCTTCACACACCTCGGCTTCCACACCCGGCTGGCCTCCCCGTCCCTCCCCACAGTGACGGTTCTGCCGTGCTTTTTACAGGATCGTGTGTGAGACGACCAGGAGTGGGGTGGAGAGGAGTGGCCATGCCTCGGTCCAGGTGAGCGGAGGAGGATACGGACTGTCCGCTCAGGTCTTCAGCTTCCAGGTAAAGTCAACAGCATTATGATGACATGTGATAACATTTTGTTTTCCTGTCTACACTGCTCAGCATCTCCCAGCCGTCTCCGGGTGAGAGGCTGGGTACACCCTGAAAAGGTCGCCAGTCCCTCAGGGACGAACGAGAAAAACAACCAAACACACTCACACTCAGTCTTTTTGATTAGTACCCACTCAGTTTTCTCCATAACAAGTCCGATCAGAAAGACAGCTGAAGGACCCCGGACATCATTTGTATGCAGCTCGGACACGAGACGACAATGAAGGACCTTGCGGGCAAAACATCCCGGCTGAACCTCCTGGTTAGACCACGATTTTGGGTCGTTTATTAAGCTTTTAAGAGGCTGATCATCACAGGATTAAAGAAATCTCACTTTTTTTGTTGTCGCACATTAAATCAGATGGCATTTCAGTACAGTCATGTGACTTTCTGGTGAGTATGCACCTGTCCGCCATCAGCCCAGCTCAGCCCGCTTTGAAATCCAGCTGATCAGGTGCTAACTAACTGTTGGGAGCACCAGAGAAAAAATCAAAGCAAGTAGAGCTGAGCTGAGTCACCAATTATCCTCACATGCATGTCGTCGGACTGTGAAAGGAAGCATGAGTGACCGGAGGAAACGCACATATGCACAAGAATGAGCAAACCACGCAGCCGCCCACAATCACACAGCGTATGTGACAGTCTGCTCAGGAAGTTCTGAAACGGTCACTGTTATCGCTCAACCTGCTGAGGAAAGCGGGGCTACTCACACATGCGCGAGATGCATAATTAAAGTCCTGTAAATATTTGCTGCTGCGACTCAGTGAGAGCCTGGAGAACAAATGACAACAGAACCATCTCTGGGGCATTTTCCCACACCCTTCATTTGGCGCCCGCCGTCTTCCCCCTGAGTTCTGATCCAACACACACGGGAGAAGGCGGTTAGCACCTTTGGGTGTGGAGGGCAGCAGACTGGGCCGGTAGAAGGTTTTCTGAATCCAACGCCTCCTTCGAAGAAACTGAATGCGTTGTTGGAATTTTGCGAAAACGCTGATTTTTATTTTTTTTTAAAAAGCCCTTTTCTCACTAATTAAGGAAAGAGGCTCTCCCGCCCCGCCCTCTGTGACTTGGCTTAATTAGGCTTCCACAGTGGCTCCTAAAATGTAAGTGAACCACAGGCCTGTAGTAAAGTAACAACCCCTCTGCTTATTTACATAACAGTAAAGGACTGGAGCTTCGACAGCAGCCCTAATTAATCGTCCCAAGTGACAATTAGATTAATTGTTAAACAAGCTGGCTGAGAGGCCGCCTTCTACAGTTTCCCAGAATGCCCTGGTGTTTGGTTTTTATCTTCCCAATAAATCACAGTCGCAGTATTGGATTATTGATTCGACTTTTTCTTTTTTTGTCTGGTTCATCTTGCGTCAAATGCTGTATTTTCTCCTTCTGTCGCGGCAGGATCCCATACTCAGCAGCATTTTCCCCCTAAGAGGGCCCAAAGCAGGGGGCTCGTCTCTCACCATCAGAGGTCAAAGACTGAGAACAGGACATCTCAGTGAAGTCAAAGTCCTCATCGGAGGAGTGCCCTGCTTGATGTAAGTGTTCCCAACACAAAGACACACTCAAACTAAACAAAAAAGTGTTTATCTAAACAGCTATTGCATTTGCTTGGGAACAAAAAGTAGGTTAAAATGAAAAAAACAAACAAAACAACCTCTTCTCAGGGAGGACAGCCACAGCGTCCAGGACGATCAGATCAGCTGCAAGACCCGAGGCAGCAACAGAACGGGAGAACACCGCGTCATCGTGCGCTTCGGTGGAGCAGAGCGCCACCTGCAGGGTCTGGTGTATCATTACACACCCAACCCCAACATCACCAAGGCAACGCCGTCCAAAAGCTTTCTGAGGTGCAGCAGATGTGTGATGCTTTGTTTAAATTAAACTCTGAACGTGCAGCTGGAGGTTGAACATCCAAAACCCCCAAATAGTGGAGGTGATAACTATAACTAACTGGTAGCACGAAATATCATCACGTACCAGCCAAAAAAGAGACTTCTCTTGCATCCTAATAAGTTTCTTCCTCTTAACATGTAAGCATATCTATGTATCTCTTTAAAAAGACGCTTCCTTGATCTAGTTCTACAATTATTTCCAATCATTTTTCTACATAAACTGAGTCGTCCAGATTGACCTATTCTGTCAATAAACTGTTAAACCTGTGACACTGTATTACAGTGCCAGTGAATAATAAGAAACCTGAACCTAGAATAAACAGATTATGACTGACATCTAGTGGTCAAAATGGAGTTGGCAGGATAAATGAAAAGTTTAGTAATAAGCAATAATTAATGGATGAGTCTTTATTTTCTGCTTGAAAAGCAGCCAAATTTGCTTTAGCTCACCATTTTTAAGAATATAATTCACCTGTTTTTTGTATCTCCTAACTATACACCCTAAAATCTCAGGAAACAGGCATTTTCAACACCTCTCAGATTTCTTCCATCTGAGCGACGTTCCTCTTCTTTCTTTGTTGTTGTTACACTTAGATATTTTTGCTCTGAGTTAAATCCCCCCTTTTGTTGCATTTCACTCTTATTGTATTAAAATGGAATACCTGGCTGGAGTGCAGGATACAGCAACATAGTTTCAGTTTGTAATACACCCACAAGTTCTTTGAAATGCCCTTTAAATGTATTATATCAAACCTCCCCGTTTGATTTGTTGGTGTAGATTCTCAGTCATGTCAGATCACTCTAACCCTAAGAGCTTGAGTAAAGGCAGCAGCTCTACTTTTTCTCAAGCTCTTAGGATTCCCATTTAAATCATATCAGGGCATTGTGAGCTTATAAATCTCTGTATGACTAAAAGGAGTCTAAATATGAAGAGTGACAGCATTTCATGGCCTTCTTTTGTCCACGTCCGCCCTGCAGTGGAGGCAGAATCATCAGCGTTTCGGGTCAGAACCTGGATGTGGTCCAGGAGCCGAGAATGCTGGTCACCCTCAGTCCTCCAGACTCTCTACCTCCCAGAAGGAGAAGGAGTGTCAGGAGGAAGAGTGACGGCCGGCCGGGTGGACGGCGTGATCGCCAGGGCTCGCCGAAAAGGTGGAGGAGAATCGTTCCAGAGACCAACTGCCCAGAGGGAGCGCTCTGCCAGGACAAGCGTGTAAGTCCCAGCGAAAGCTTTGGCGATACCTCTGAAGCTGCTGCCGTCGGTGTGAACGGTGCCCTCCTCTCTCCTGCAGTTCGAGTCTCGCTGCACAGTCAACAGCTCCTCCCTCATGCTGTGTCCGACCCCTGCTGTGGGTCTAGAGGCCAGAGGGGCCAGGGTGAAAGTGGAGTTCCTGTTGGACTCTCTCCGTTTTGACTTCAGCGCCGTCGCGAGCGAAGCGTTCAGCTATGAGCTCGACCCAAAGCTCTACAAGCTGAACCGGAACGACTCCAGCAAGCCGTACCCCCACAAGCCGGGCAGCATCATCTCTGTGGAGGTGCATCCCACTCACCTGAATCCGCACTTTCTTATCCATTGAAATGTTAAAAACGTGCTCAATCTCCGACTCGCAGCATCTCCCTGTGAACCTCAAAGGTTTTCCAGCTCATGACCTCGTGCTCCCTTCCAGGGCGAGCGCCTGGATCTCGCCATGTTCAAGCATGAGGTGGAGGCTCGGATAGGAGATGGCTTCTGCGTGGTGAAGACTCTGACGCACAACCACCTGTACTGTGAACCCCCAACCCAGCAGCCCTCCATCACGGCCAGTAAGAAGCAGGACGGCATGGAGAGCCTGCCCGAGTTCACTGTGAGTGGGTGACGCCTAACCCCAGGTCCCTTTTTCTCCATTTCATCCAGAAAAATGATCCTTAATTGTTCTGCCTCCAGGTGAAAATGGGAAATCTGAACTTCCCCCTGGGCAGAGTGCAGTACGACAGCCAGGCACAGCCTTCGTTTCCCCTGGAGGCTCAGGTGGGCGTCGGAGTGGGAGCCTCCATTGTCGCTCTCATAGTGCTAATCATAGTGCTCATCTACAGGTAAACACACACACTCCTGATGGTCACCGACAAACAGACTTTTGTCCTCTTATGTACTCAAACTTTTGCCTGCTCTGTCTGTCAGGAGAAAGAGCAAACAGGCCATGAGGGACTATAAGAAGGTCCAGATCCAGCTGGAGAACCTGGAGACCAGTGTGAGGGACCGTTGTAAGAAGGAGTTTACAGGTACAGTCTGCTAGCTCACCACAGTGCAGTGGAGAAATGAACACGATGCATTCCCTCCTCTGAGCGTAACTGTGCTCACTTTTCAGACCTGATGACAGAGATGATGGACATGTCCAGTGATTTGGTGGGTTCTGGGATTCCCTTCCTGGATTACCGGGCGTACGCTGAGCGCATCTTCTTCCCGGGCCACCAGGAGTCGCCACTAAGGCGAGATTTGGACGTCCCAGAGAGTCGCAGGCAGACGGTGGAGCAAGGCCTGGTCCAGCTGTCCAATCTGCTCAACAGCAAACTGTTTCTCACCAAGGTCAGCATCAGTTAGCTTGTAGTCAGAACTATTTTTAAGGTTTAAACTATGTGTGGAGGCACCAGGGCCTTAAGAGCAGACGGTTGATGTGAAACTCTGTTTGAATCATCAATCAGTCAAATGTAAAATACATTTTTTGCAGTTCTGTGTATAATCAGGTCTAATTTGCTGTTTTAAATAGTGAGTTTTGTTTCAAGTTTCATCCTTTTTCCTGCAGTTTATTCACACTCTTGAGGTCCAGCGGACTTTCTCCCCCAGGGATCGGGCCTACGTGGCCTCTCTGCTCACCGTGGCCCTGCACGGGAAACTGGAGTACTTCACCGACATCCTGAAGACGCTTCTCAACGATCTGGTGGAACAATATGTAGCCAAAAACCCCAAACTGATGCTGAGGAGGTGAGGAAGCTCCACCGGCTGATGGGGAGGCGTGAGAGGGGGTGCCCTTTGCGTGCACCCCGTTCATATGTGCGCTTTTTGTTTCTCCGCAGGACTGAATCTGTGGTTGAGAAGCTGTTAACAAACTGGATGTCTATTTGTCTCTTCACCTTTCTGAGGGTACGTAATTCAGTTTTTTACACGCCAGACTGCCAAACCGGGAACCTTCTTTCTGTGAGGCGACGGTGCTAACCAGCCAACCACCATGCAGCCAGAAGTGTTTGTGTTCACTTAATGCATCAGACAGATAAATGTGTCTGACACCGATCGACTGTCAGCCCATTAAGACTCGTATCAGCTTCCAGAACGCCGCCCTGTTCCAATAAAATCCTGATCTTATAACCACAACCCATCCGACAACATCGCCTCCTAAGTTACTCTGGTTACATTTTCACTGCAGGGCTTTATATTCGAGTCAGCTCTTTAGATCCACGTTATTATTAAAACATGGTTGCCATCAGACTCCAGTGTGAACAGTCTGAGACCCTGAGCTGTCCAGCATGTGCAGAAGAAGACGCAGCCTTTGTGGACGTAAACATGTAGCTGCATGTCAGAGTGTGTATAAAAAGTTGTTAAGTTGTGAAATCTGAGGCAACAAAATGTCAAGGTTGCTCTTTTCCATCGCGTTAATTTGATCATTTGGACATTGAAATCCAGTTTAGCTGGTAAATCAATTCTTTGTTTGTCCAGGAATCGGCAGGAGAGTCGTTTTACATGCTGTTCAGAGCAATAAAGCACCAGGTGGACAAAGGGCCCGTGGACGCTGTGACCGGGAAAGCAAAGTACACGCTCAATGACAACCGGCTGCTACGAGAGGACGTGGAGTACCGCACGCTGGTGAGAGCGCACCTCACCCAGCCTTAAAGCAGCCAAGCACTGAAGAAAACCATGTTTGTACTAAAAACGCTGCCATTTAAACAGTTTTTCATGTTTTAAAGTCAGCGCTGAGGGCAGCTGTGGTCAATCCTTCTCATTTCTGCGTCATAGTGGGCGTTTATCAGTAACCGCCTTCCTGTTCATCTGTCCAGACTCTAAATGTAGTCATGCCGGCCTCGGCCGCCGGCGGAGGCGCCGCCACTCAGACCGTACCTGCAAAGGTCCTGGACTGTGACACCATCACCCAAGTGAAGGAGAAGGTCCTGGAGCAGACCTGGAAAGGGACTTCCTATTCTCAGAGACCACATATCGACTCGGTGCATCTAGGTTAGTCCGGTTTAGCTGACTTTGGATGTTTGAGCTCTGTCTTGGCTGTTCCACGTCGACCCAAATAATCGAAGAAAGATCTCATAGATCTCGTTTTTTCCCTCAGAGTGGCGAGCAGGTGTCGCAGGTCAGCTCATCCTATCAGACGAGGACCTGACATCAGTAGTACAGGGCTCCTGGAAGCGCCTGAATACACTGCAGCACTATAAGGTCAGTGAAAGCCTCATGTGGGTGTGGAGGGGTGGGGGTAGCCGAACAGTTGTGTGTTGAACGTGAGTTTTACTCATAAAGAGCTATTTAAACTCCTGTGTGATGTTTTTAGGTCCCTGATGGAGCAACGGTGGCCCTCGTCCCCAGAAACAGCAAACACCACCTGCACGACAGCCACGACTACATGGCTGGAGAAAGTGAGTTCATTTGAACTGAGGAAAACAAATGTCAAAGGGGACAGATGGAGCTCCATGACTATATTTACCTCATGATCTGATACCAAAGCTTCCAGAGCCTAAATGGTTGCAAACTTTCCAAATAAATCAGGAAAAAAAACTATATAAATAAAAAACTGTTTAGTTAACAACAGAAAAGACTCTAAAGGACCAGCAGACATAGCTTTTAGTCATTTTTTATCACACTGGTTCAATGTGAGGAGTCTGTGTGGTCAAAATAGCTTTAATTTAGATTATTTTATTCAGGCAGACAAAAGTGTTCAAACAACCAAAAATCCTGACTCTCATCCCGCTGTTGGTCTCCTCCTGTCAGAGACGCCGATGCTTGACGATGGCGAGGAAGGAGGCGTGAGGCTTTGGCATCTGGTGAAGGCCAGCGAGGAGTCCGAGTTACCCAAACACAGGAGGGGCAGCATGAGGGAGAAAGGCGGGGAGAGGGCCAAGGCCATCCCTGAGATCTACCTCACACGGCTGCTCTCCATGAAGGTAAAGCACACGGCCCAACACCAGTTACCAGGAACTTGGGTCTTATGTTTATCTAAAGATCTGATTCCCCATTCCCGGTCCCACTGCCCCGCATGTTTTCCATGTTTCCTACTCCAGCACAATGATTCCAAAATAAACGGGACATCCCTCCAGGCCTTTTTAGCTCTAACGAAGACCCATTTAGACTCTTGATGTTAGAGCTGTTGGTTGTAAATTTACCTCCAAGCAGAAAAGAAAACACCGGAAATTCATAATAATTTCATTTTAATGAAAAGAAAAATAAATTACATATGTTGGGGATCAGGTTTTGTGGTTGTTCACAGAAAGTCTCATCAGCACCAAATACATCAATACCAGAAAGTTTCACTGGTCTTCCCCAAAGGTTATTACTCATTCTGCAATCCTGTGACTCGTGAGCCTCCATCTTTTTGTTTACTGACCCATCCAATGACTAACAGCGAGCGGTCCTCACGACTCATGTTTCCCTGCTGTTTGAGCTCTTATTTTCAGCGAGGAACTTCCATCCGCCCAGATCTAATGTGGGTCTCCATTATTTAAAGCAAATTAAATATTAACCTTTATAAAGTCTGTGGACCTGACACAGAAAGCCCACTAATCTGGAAGTGGTGCATTATGGATTTTATCCATTACTTCAAAGAACAAACACAGTGTATTTAATTTGTGCAGCAAATGTGAACCTTTGATCTGGTTTAAAATGGAAAACAGTGGATATTATATTTCCCACAATGCATTTCACCTCACATTAGACACCGTGTTTGGAATAAGTAAAGTAAAAAGTTTTTTCTCCACCATGAACCTGGTTCAAGTTGCAGAGTCGTGGTTTTCGTTCAAATCGCAGCAGGTTTCAGCACTTCTGTCTGTGGAAGTTCAGGGGGAGCCCCTGTGTGAAAATCCACCTGAAAAGGAATTAAAGTACAGTCTCTTTCATACCCGAGTCGTCTAAAAACACAAAGCTAAAGACTGACATTTTTATTCATAAACCTTCATTCTAAAATCTGAAAACCTTCCTTTTTATGCATCTACCTTCCTGTCATTCTGTCTCTGTTTTTCCTCTTTACCTTTCTTTTTTCTTTTAATTTGTTTTATTTTTAATTTTTTTCCACCCCCTTCTCTTATTTCCCTTTTATGCTTTTTGACATTAATTTTCTTCTGTATCAACTGTATATTTCAAAGAAGGTGAGCTCTGTGCACTGAGTTAAAAGTTATTAGATTATACAAATCTGACATGGAGAGGACTACGTTGTCCTGACCAGAAGCTGCAAACTAAGGCTATTTTTTGGACAAATTAAGCACACACAACCTCATTTAGTTTTTTTGTGTTTTGTCCACTTAGAGCACAGGCTGAAACATCCCTGTAACATCAGTGCTCATCTCTCTCTCTCAGGGCACTCTGCAGAAGTTTGTGGACGATTTAT
Source organism: Menidia beryllina (assembly GCA_013363375.1). Classification (NCBI taxonomy): domain Eukaryota; kingdom Metazoa; phylum Chordata; class Actinopteri; order Atheriniformes; family Atherinopsidae; genus Menidia; species Menidia beryllina. The sequence continues at coordinate 210,766 of JABUIW010000201.1, forward strand.
TCACCGCCATCCTGACCACCAGTCGCCCAGTGCCGCTAGCTGTCAAATACTTTTTCGACCTTTTGGATGAACAGGCTTCGCAGCACAGCATCACGGACCCCGAGACCATCCACATCTGGAAAACCAACAGGTAACCAGGAGCAAGAAGACGGGGGCATTTAAAGGAACATTTAGCTTTTTCAGAGAATCAGAAAGTTTCCTAAAGTTTTAAACGGCTCAGAAGGCAGCCATGAGAGGAGTAAATCTGTCACCACCTCAAAACATAAAAACCTCAAAGATTTTGAGTATTTTGACATTTTTTGTAGTCCTGGGTTACAAAGAAAAAATGTTTATTTATTTTTTGCTTTTTGTTTCAAATATGAGGTTCTTGTATAATATATATATGTGTATATACATACATGTATATGTATTATCCTGTATAATATATTTATATATATATATTCAAGGAACTTGTCTGGAGTCACAGACTGTGAAACTAGAGCTGCGATATTATGTTAATTTTGATTAATTAAGATTCCCGGGATGCACTGAGGGTCTTCAGCATAAGAAAGTTAGGAAACCAGAGATGGACAACCCTGTGTTTGCGGATAGGCTTCCTCATGGACTAAATTGTCAAACATCAACAAACTAAGCTTTTTTTTCCCTTTCATAAAACCAATCAAATCAATTTCCTAAAAATGTTATTTTCCAAATTGATTCCTTACAAGTCTCTAATTAAAGTGATCTTTTTCGTTGATGGCGTGAAAGTAGAGTTCCCCTTCCTGCCCCGGTAACTCATCAGTCTCACTGAACAGCAGAGCTGGGAACCTGAGGGTCGGTTCTCCTTTCAGCCCTTTTCCCATGGCATCTTCCCCCCTAAGTCACATCTGTCATTCCCAACCGGCTTTCCCCTCACAGTTTACCGCTGCGGTTCTGGATCAACATTCTGAAGAACCCCCAGTTCATCTTTGACGTGCAGACCTCGGACCACGTGGACGCCGTGCTGTCCGTCATCGCCCAGACCTTTATGGACTCCTGCACCATCGCTGACCACAAGCTGGGACGGGTGAGCTTCTCCCCCCCCCTGTTTGTCTGCACTTACTATCCAAAAAGGATGGTTATATTGTTGTGGTGACAGTTCACAGAGCAGTTCATGTGATAAATGTGTGCTGGTTTAACAATAATAGGAGCTATGAAGCTTTTTGAAGCTCAGCCAGTGCATAAAGTGTTTAATGCGCCATCGTAAATAACCTCTTTTCCATGACATTCAGTACACCGTGCTCCATTTGTCTTCCCTGTGCAGGATTCTCCCATCAACAAGTTGCTGTATGCCAGAGACATCCCGCGCTACAAGCAGATGGTGGAGCGGTAAGAAAATGGCAGCCGGTCTCCTGGCTTACCCCAAGCACACAAAAACTTGCTGCAAAAGTAATGAGGGCGGGAGGAGGGATGGCTGAGGACATCTGTTAGCGGCAGACAGAAGGTAGACTTAGCCGGAGAGGTTTCCATGCATGGATAGTCAGGGAACAGACTGCTACACTTACTCCTGTGAGCTCCACAGGAAAGCCTGCACATTACACAGCTTATATATGAGCCCATTTTCCCCCTCTGGGAGAATTAGCCCCAAACGCCTTTCACTGCACACCTAAAGCGAGCAAAGCACCGTGTTGGACTAGCGGCCGACTTCTGGTCTCCTTTCAAAGCGAGGACTCTTTGCCCCTAAAACAGGCTCCTCTTTGTATGTATGTACTTTAATAACTCTCCTACATGGTGTATTTTCATATGAAAATGCCACTTCAACACTTCATAAAGAGAAAATCGACCTTTAGCTTCAGTCTTTGCACAGACAGATTTGAACATGATGCAGTTTGTTTTTCAGGTCCAACCAGTTCATGATTACTAGTCCTTAATAAGTTTATGTAACGGGGAAAGTAAACATTTAGAAACATGGCTGAACATGGATAAAAAAGGAATGATTTAAAGAGGAAAAGTGAGGCAGAAACACCAAAAGAAGCATCATACTTTTGTGCACAGATAAGTAGTTTACACAGAAACACTATAAATTTCCCAGAGTTGAGTCATTTTGCTGCTTTTGTCCTGAGTGGGATAACATGACCTCATCTCACATCCAGCTGTTTGCACGCCTGCAGGAGCAGAAAGTTTTTAGTCTACAGGATTAAAAATCAAGTGATTTTTATCAGAATTTCTAAGTCCTTGCTCAATATGAGTAAATTATTTGTGAAATGAGCACAGAGCTGCCTCTGATGTCATAAATAACAAGTGATAAAAAGGAACTCTGAGCTTTAAAAGGAGGTTTCGACTCGAGCCCCCCCCCCCCGAGCGTCCCTGATATTCAGTTCCACTGAGATCTCAACAGAGCTGCCTTAAAGGAGCCAGACGCGACGTGGTTCTTCTTCTCTGTCGTCAGGTACTACGCAGACATCCGGCAGACCATCTCCGCCAGTGACCAGGAAATGAACTCTGCTCTGGCAGAACTGTCCCGCGTATGTCGTTTTCCCTTCGCCGTCAGCCAGACGATTGAGCCGAAGCTGAGAGTCCGGCTGGACTGCTGTCGTTTTCACCTCTCCCTTTATTTCTCTTTCTGCCGAAACAGAACTACGCAGCTGAGGTCAACTGCCTCGTGGCTCTGCACGAGCTGTACAAGTACATCAACAAATACTACGACCAGGTAAGTGTCAGAGGCTCAGCCTCTGAGGCACCAGCTGGAACAGGCCGGTCAAACTGTCAGGTGGACGCTTACAGTGTTTCTGAGGGATGGAATTTGCTGCTACCTTTATCGGTCAGAAATGGAACAACTAGGCATGAGTTAAAACCTCAACTAAAACCTAAACCATGGATTTTAAACTTTTTAAACCAAATAATCTGTGGACAGGAGAGTTCTGAACCCGAAGTGTGTGGCAGGCCTGTTTACAGGCTGATCAGGAAATCAACGGTGTGCCGTCTGTTCACACTGATGAGCAGCAGAGGGCGACAGCGCACTCGTGAAGTCATTCCCCCACCCGTTTTATCCTGTTTTAAACGCACTTTGGTTCCATTTATTTAGAGTTTGGGGATAAAAACTGGTGCTGAACATGAGCAGGATCTGAGTATGTTGCACAAGTACCTCCTGATAATAAGAATCTTGTGCTTTCATGAAAACACTGAAATCAGTCAAAAAAATGTGTTTCTGAAAATATTAATGCTTGAAAGAGCGACTAAACTTCTTCTTTAAACTTCTCTAAGTCTGTTTAAAGAAAAAAAAGAAGCTGAAGTCACTTTTTTTCTTTTAAATTGCAGCTAATGGTCGCTGTTACTTTTCGTCACACTTCCTGTGAAGTCCTTTTATCTGAGCTTCCAATAGTCATTTGTTCATTTTGTACAAAAGCATTATTGATTGGGGTCTTATTAGCGTAAAAAACAGGTTGGAAGACCCCTGTTTCAAAACGGTAATGGTGCCTGAGGGTACCCTTCTAAAGGGGGAGATGCCCTCAGAAGTGCTTGTCTCCCTGTGGCTGCAGCCCTGCGTGGATCAGCTGACCTCATCCTGCCCTCTCCTCCTCTCTGTCAGATCATCACAGCTCTGGAGGAGGACTCCACGGCCCAGAAGATGCAGCTGGGTTACAGGCTCCAGCAGATCGCCGCCGCCGTGGAGAACAAGGTGACGGACCTATGACCCCGAAGCCGGGAGGGATTTTCTAGTTGCCTTCGGGGAGGAGAGAGCCCGTCTGTCGTGGAGGGAAAACTCAAAGGAATAATGTGACTCACTGTGATTTTGGCCCGGTTCGACTGGAGGGACTCTGAGAGTCGCCTGTTCCTCAGACTGGGATGAAAGGAACGTCTCGCCTCTGAGGAGAAAACGCTGATCAGTTTTCAAACAAAAAGCACATTTAAAGACAAGTGCGGCTCTCTGGATATCTCACGTTTGACTCCACAAAAGGGAGAGGCCATGTGAAAAGAGAGGGTTTGGTTTGGCCTCTTGTTGGACGTTCAGTTTGGAGGTCCGTCTGTGGCTGCTCCCTGTGGCCGGGGCTGGAAAAGGATGACCCAGCCTGGAGGGTGGAGGAGCTGCTGGGGCTCCCTCCATGCTCCCCCAGTCTTATGAACGTTCTACTTGTAGCTTCCTTGAACCTTCTTCTCAAGTCTTACTCCTTATTTTCCTGAGCTCGCTCTGCTGCCAGTGGAGAATTTTTTATTAGATTAAACTTGGAGCTTGCGGGCCTCTTGAAGGCCTCTGTGACTGTTCCACGGCAAAGGTTCGCAGCTATTAACCCTATCCCGATGTTTTTTAAGCATTACAGGAATGAATTTGTCAAATAGGTTCCAGGATGAGGTAAAAATGGATCCGTCCTTGTCTCCAAATGATAAAAATTGAGGTGAATTTACAGAATCAATGAAAGGCCAGGCCGAGCAGCGGCAAACGAAGGGTCAGATATCAGAAATAATGCACCGATTAGTTTAAAAGCCGAGATAAAGCGTAGGAAATAAATGTAGGAACGTGCTTCATCTCCGGATTTAGTTTGAGTTTTAAATCCTGAGCCGGCTCTTAAATGAATTATGTGGAACTTAATCATTGTTGTTTTCTATACGTGTGCATTTGAGTTTGATCGACTGCACTTTCTGTCCGTTCTTCCTTTCCTTTTACTGTCCGGTCGAGGTTTTTGGGCGAGGTCGGGGCTGTTGTTGTCCTTTTTTTATTGAGCTTGCTCCTCCTGGAGGAGGTTTTATCAGCCTGTTTTTACGCTTCATTTGCATTCGTGTTGTCGGTACAGTGGACCCCATATTTCACAACAGAGTTTTTTTTCTAATTTAAAAAGGATCTTGGATCAGACGGTGTGATTTTAAAAAGAGACGCCTGCTGCTCTGCCACGCCACCAGGCTTTTTATTAGCTGTTTTCCAATTTAATTTATTGTTTATTTATTTCATTGCCTTTGTTGCTGGTTTTTCCTTTCAGACATGCAGCGGTTAACATTACCCCCCCCTGCAGCCAGTTTGTGGGTTTTTTTGTCATGGAAAACAACCCTGTCATTTTTCTACTTTTCAGTGTTTCTTTAAGATTATTGTAAGTAAATTCCCAATCAGCAATGTAGTTTCTGATGGTTTCTGCCCATTTTTACCTTCTCTTACAAGAGTTGCGATTTATAATGTTTCAAACTCTTTAACCTGTACATAAAAAGCATCCTTCTCTCTCACATTGCATTGCTTATTGTGTATTCAAAGCTCGGTTCTGATGTTTGTTGTGTAGATGCAGGTAATCTTGACCTTAGCGATGTCTGACTAACTGATAGGATGAGCCTAACAGCAGCTTAACGTGACGCAATAAAGTATGTGACCTCATCTCTCCTGGGTTTGTTTTCCCTGAAGTGGTAATGACTTTTATCAAGGCTCGGTTTAACACAAAAACTAAGTGGCGGCGAGCAAACAGCACTAAAAATGATAAAATGGGACAAATTAAGGCAGAAAGAGCTGTAATGGGTGGAGTGTGTCACCAGAGCCGGTCCGAACATCTGCTGGCTGACGAATAAAAACCAGAAAAAGGCCAATTAAAAGCAATATAGTATCATTTTTTCCACTTTTATCGCAAATGTGAGTGATTCCTGTTATCAAAAGTCTTGTCAGCTAATCATTCTCACAGGAAGAGTCTCACTTCTTCCATTTTGTTCTTCTTGCTCAACAAAAAGACAGTAATGGGCAAGAAACTGCAGGTTTCCAGTAAATTTTCGTGTCTTGGTTTAGTTCCTAAATATGAATATTAGCTGAAATGTTCCTTTTTTTTGTTGTAAATCTGTTTCAGTGTTCTTCCACAATCTGACCCCAACAAACGGTTCCCCCATCCTGTGTGACCCTCCCAGTGACGGATTAGCAACACAAAACAGCAGAAAATCTAAAAACTCCCCAATAAAACAAGGTGCCTTCTGAGTTTGGCCCCAAATCTGAACTTCTGATGGAAAACAAACGGAGCTAAAGTTAACAATATATTTACTGTCTATCCTGATAAAGTCGGCTAACGATTCTCTGAACAAAACGATGACGCAAAGTGGTGAGAAATTCATTTACTTTGTTCACATCTGAGCTTTTCTGTGCGAAGCCTAAAGAATTTAAAGTGTTTGTGGTGATAAAATGTTCCACTCTGAAGCACTTCAAGCAGCTAAGATGCGGAACTCAGCTAAGTGATATGAATATTGATGATTTATGTAATATTAATTAGTGACACTGACATCTTTTTCAAACATGAAGTGTTTACCGTGTTAAAAGAGGCCTGCCCATAGCTCAAATACTGTAGATTAATTTAGTTTGATCCCAGATTTCCACACTCTGTAGGTCAAGTTGAACTCCTCTTGGTTGTTTTTTTATTTTTATTTTTTAGGCATCTCTGGTCCATTTAGGTGTTTCATTGTGTTGTTCTTTTGGGTTTTTGGACGATCGCACTGTTTTTATCAGGTAATGTCTGCATATTAATGCAGAATAGTCCAGATTAGTTTTGGTTATTAAATTTACAACTTCGTGCTATCTCTGACTCACACTGGAAAGTCCATATATGGTCATAGTGTTTCTCAAAAGCTAAAGAAACAAAAGCCGACATCCCACTTTGATTTGTTTAGACATCATGTTGGGTTTTATGTAAAACCTCAATCTTATTTGTGTTGTTACCCTCTAAAATCATGCCTCAGGATGAAAGTGCTCCCCAAAGGTAATCAGAAGCTTATTTATGTCTACTGCGAGTTAGAGTATGTAATGTAATAATAGAGCACCTATTGTATGCGACTCCTTATTGTGTCTTTTTTTCTGTTCATTCATAAACCTCACAAACAAGTCAGTCCACCTTAAATGTCTGCAGAGCAGTGACTCATTCTCGGCCTGTTTGGGAGTTTTATCACCTAATAAATGAGTCACATTTTGAAGGGGATTGGGTTTTGTCACAGTGCCCGGCTGGAAATGAGCACATCTCTCCTTCAGGGGTGAGATTCAACTCCCCCGTTTGAGTATCAGCTCCATCATCTGGTCCGGTTTGATTTCTCCATTTTCTCCGCTGACTCAGAAAGTTTTAGGCGAGCCAAACAAAATCCTAACCAGGCAACAAGAGTCCCAAGATGGCGCTCCCTGCCCAGCATGAAGTCCGGGCTGACCTTTCCTCCTGTTAAAATGCTTCTTTACGGTCAGTGAAGACCCTTCTGATCCACCACTCCTGATAAAGACTCTTCTCAGTGTATCTGGAGCCTTTAGGATAGCTTTACTCGATGAGCTGCTTCGGTTCCAGCTTATTGATGAGCAGATCAACCAGGCTCTACTCTCTCTTTCCTCTTTCTCATCTCTGTTCTGTTTGGAAAAACTCCCGGCTTTAAAACCTACTTCTGTATCAGCGCGACGGCCTTAAATTAGCAGCAGCTTCACGACGCAGGAATGCAGGTCACGTTTCAGCTCCGGGCCTCTTTGTTTCCCCCCCCCCCCCCCCCCCCCCCATCCTCCCCACTAACCCAGTGATCCACATCCACGCAGGTGCTGCTTCCACAGGCCCTGTGGGAGGAGTCGCTCCAGCTCTCTAGAAGCCCAGAACGGTACCAGCCAGCACGAGCTCTGGCCCAACATTACAGGGTGATGCCACACCTGCTCACTGATGCCAAACTAAAGTGGAGGAGCCTGGGGGGTAATCATAAGAGACTTCTTTGTTGGTGTAGCCGCATTGCATTTGAAGAAAATACTCTATAACGCATCTTTCGTCTCTTAAGAGTTTTCTGAGCTTCCAGACGTCCCTTTGCTCTCTGATCAGGTTTGGAGCGCTCTCAGAGACACTTTTGACCAGTCCATTGTTTTCTACTTCCTGCCTTTTATGTCCACGTTTCACATTTTGACAAATCTTTAAGTAAAGTTCAAGAATTTCGTACAGGCAATGCAGATTTTTATATGAACATCGCAACATTTTAAAGTTAAAGCTGTTATTTACTTTATCTCACAATGTCAGAATCAGGATTGTTCTCATTGGATCAATATTTTGTGATAATTGTGTTCCACTGAATAGGCATTCTTATGCTTTTGCTTCAAAAGCAAACGTTTCTCCTGCGAGCAGCTTCTTCTGTGAAAGATTCCCACGGATCGGTCAGCAGCCGTCTGTGTTTTTCCTCACCCAGTGCTCTGGCCTTGCACTCAAAGAGTTAAAGATCCCTCAAAACGGTTTTAAAATAGGAGCACAGAGTCGGGAGTGTCGGCAGCTCGAGGCGCTGCTGCGTTGGCAGCTGGGCCGGACCGAAAGCCAAAGGCCCCCAGCTCTGACGCTTTTATATGCAGCCATAAAAAGACATGTAAGCAGGCTTCAAACTACAAACGCATCCCTACTGTAAAGGAGGAAAGATCCTAAAATTAGAAGGTGTGACTTTCTAACTGACTGGACTGTTAAAGTTGATCACGTGAGGTCCAGAGGTCTGGTGTGGGTCCCCACTCCTCAACACTTGGTGTGGGTTATCTGTTAGCCTCTGTCTTCAGTGGTTTGATCCAGCACAGGCCGTGAAAAACGGGGAGTGTGCTGGGAATTTCCCTCAAAAGAGGCTGAAAGAGGCTCCTGAGCCCTGAAAAAACAACCCGATTGCTTGTTTTTGCTTCTTTTCAGACAGAACCGAATCCGTCGGAATCAGGAACAAAGCTAATTCCACTGAGGTGCGAGTGTCGGCTGACCTCTCTCCTCCTGACCTAATTGTGATACTGGAGGTGCTGGAGGTCAGGGCCCCCATTCTCCAGCCAGGTTTAGCCGCCCCTGACCCCCCTGGCCCAAAAGGTCGGCCGCTCGCTGCGTCGGCGGGTGAAAAAACCAGCAGCTGCCGCTCTGCTCTCCTCCCTTGATCTGTTTCCATCTCGCGGCGTTCCTCTCGCGTCTTCTCGCCCCCCCCCCCCCCCCCCGGTGAGGCTCGACCACAACAAGAGAGAGACGCAGACTGAGGTCCAGAGCCGGAGGAGGGCAGGCAGCGGCCAGAGCGGCGGGGCGTTGGCTGTCCGCGGGGATTTCCAGCTCCGGCTTTGGATTCTGCTGACCGCGGCCTGAGGAGAGGTCGAGCTAACTGCCCCACCCCAGCATGGCCACCGCCAGCTCTGTGCGGCTTATTAATCCGTGCATTTGTGTCTTTTCCTGCAGCTTGCTCCGTCCGGCAGCTTTTCATGAGCAGATGCTGAGCACATCTGGCGCAGGATGCAGAGGACTCCCCCCCCAGCGCCGCAGCAGCACAGGTGAGCAGAGGACCATGTCCCCGAGAGGTGGGAGATCTGTGACCTAAACCAGAAACATTTCTGGATGCTGTGTGGGGGGAAATCCATATTCTTCCCTTCTCTCTGGAAACTTTCCCCCTGTGAATATTTTAAAGGTTATTTTTCCTTCTAATGGGGCTCTTTCCTCTTTCAAGGCCTCAGAGAAGGTCTCCTTATATTCAGTCTCTTAATGTTTTGGCTTGAGGATTGTTTAGTACTGGTGCTGGTTGCTCTCACTTCATGAAGTTTGTACATTTTACTAAATATAAATCTATTTCTTACTTCCTCAGATGGACTCAGACTTTTGCGCTAGAATAGAATTTCCACAACAATGTCTTTCTCTAAGGTGTGAAAACTAAGTGGCTGTGAGCTTTTCTGTGTCATATTTTTTTCTTTAAACACAGGAATCAAACGAGTTTCTGGTAGTTGTGGTGGATGCGTCCTTTGCGTCTGATTTAATGGCTTAATGTGTCTTCACTTCCTTGTCTTCCCAAGAAAAAGCCTCACTTTGGTAGCTTAACCTCACGGGGCGACGCTGCTCCAAGCAGCTAAAATTAGCATAAATAAATCAAAGCAGGATTATTTTCGGCAACACGGAGGTGACTCGAATGGTGGCTTAGACTTCCAAACTGTGTCTTGGAGTCAAAAAAAAGGGAAAAAGGGGGGCTATTTGTAAAATGCTTTGTGAATAGGAGAGGCCGGCCGTATGCAGCCATACGACGCAGCAAAGCAAACGCTCGAGTGTCGGTTCCTCTCAGACGTGACGTGACCCAAACTCTCCCAGAGCCCAGCAGCTGGGAGGCAGGGCTCTCAAGTTGCAGCAACGGCCTGAGAAATGATTTACCGCAGAGTCCGAAAGAGCGTCACTTCTGTTGTCACTCTCAGCCATGTGGAGTGGGAGGGGGAAAGTTTCCATGGCTCTCAGAGGCCATGGGAAGCCTCTAAAAACAGTTCAGTCCACCACAGACACACACACACACACACACACACACACGTGTGGAGAGGAGGCCCAGCCAGCCGGACGAAGTTTAATTCTTCCTGTTTGTGCGTTTGTAGGAGCAAAATCCCCTCGATGGAGGGTTTCAGAGGCCTTGGGTTTCACGAGGAGCTCGACTCGAAGGACGGCCAAGACTCTGAAGACCCCAGAGAGTACTGTTATGGTATGTGGGCTAACATTTATCAAGTTAGATGACCAAAACATCCCACCAAATGGAGATTTTCAGGCATTTTTTCATAAACCACCCTGTTAACATCTGGATTAATGCGTCTCGGCTCTTTGCTAAAAAAAATGGTCCGTTTCCCAGCCGTCACTCGGCGAGATGTTTTTACCATCATGGGTCATAAGATGCCTCCTCTTCACAACATCCATCCAATTCTAAATAGATCATTTCCAACCACTAAAAGGAGTTTCAGGCTTTCTTTCCATTGACCGGGAAACTCAAACGAAAACCTGCTCCCTGCTGTTGTCTCCTCATCCCCCAGCTGTGCAGATGTTAGCCTGCACCTCTGCTACACAGTAATAAATAATACGCCCGCTCGTATCATGTTCTGTCATGAGAGAAACTGAAGATCTGTGATGAGGTCCATAAAACGGTGCGGCGTGCCGGCTGATGGGAGCAGAATCAGGGTTATTCATCATTCTTCTGCGTCCTGCTGGCAGCTCTGAATGTGTTACTCACCGACAGACATGTTATAGCTTAGAGGAAGCTGGAATGCCAGAAAAATAGCTCCAGTGCTATGCTGAGTCCTCTTTCTTAGACTTCTGAACACATGGAGGGAAATCTGGTGAATGCATTTGGTGTTAAATCAAATTTCGTGCACGGGTTTAAAAGCACACGTAGTCCTTCGGTTAATCCTGTATTGTTTGCTTTCTGTGTCCTCAGGTGGGTACCACCCTGTCCGGGTTGGCGACACATTTAACAGAAGATACCAGGTGGTTTCTAAGCTCGGCTGGGGGTTTTTCTCCACGGTGTGGCTCTGCGTGGACTTAAAGTAGGACATAGATCATCTATCTCTCTAGTTTTGTCATTGTCACCCTTATTTGTAAATGGTGTTTAATGTTCTGTTCAATGCAATTCAGAGCCAATTTGCAGCAAATCTCATCCTAAATCACTTAAAACATTTCACAGAATCAATCCACTTCATTGTAATCCGTCCCAATGAAGCTGAATCTAATTCATTCAGGTCCAGTTCATGCAGAAAGTCATTTTAGAAAGCGTTTTCCAGCTCAGTAAACCTACAGAATTCACTTCAGTCTATGCACCAGGTGACAGTGGGAGGGAAAAACTTCCTTTGAACCGGAGGAAACCTCCATCAGAACCAGAAGGGCAGCCATTCAACTATTAGCACGCAGGTTATATGTCCATGTCCACACAGCTGTGTCCTCATAGGTGTGCGTCTGGCCCTCCGCAGGTCGGGTCGGCGAGTCGCCGTGAAGGTGTTGAAGAGCGGCCCCGGCTTTGCTCAGGCTGGACAGGACGAGCTGGCTCTCCTACGCTGCGTGCGTACTCGTGTTTTCTCCCTCTGACGCTCACCGTTACACACCCACGCCTCCTCGGCCTGAACCCCGCCGTCTCCTCTCCCTCTCTCCAGGCTGCTGGGGCCTCGGCCCGCCGCCCCTCCAACCCGAGGGTCGTTCAGCTGCTGGATGAGTTCAAGCTGGCCGGGGTCAACGGTGTCCGTATCCTCCGGTTCCTTTTATTTTTGGTCTGTCATTTCTCGGCCAAAGGGTTTTAACCTGATGCCAAACCTGAGGACTGGATCTGAGGATCCGGGGTTTGCTTTGTGAAACGGACCTCAATGCCTGTCGGTTAGACATGTGTCTGGTTCTGGAGCTGCTGGGACCCGACCTGAGGAGCTGGCAGGTGTGCTTCGGGAATCCAGGGCTGCAGAGACCTTGGGTCAAGCAAATACTCACTCAGGCAAGTAGCACTGAAGATTACAATAACCCACAGCCCTACCGCTAAAGCCTCCTGGGTCATAGCATAGATTTGAACCCTTAGACATGGAAATAAACAGCCGTCTATTTATTTGTTTGCTCACAGGTTCTTCAGGGCCTGGACTACCTTCACACTCAGTGTAAAATCATCCACACCGACATCAAACCGGAGAATATCCTGATCTGTCTGGACGAGCAGTCCCACAAACCAACAGCAGGGGCCAGCACGCCCCTCCCTTTGGACGCCAAGACCACAGGCACAGTTCTTTAGTTGTTGTATTTTTATTTTTTTTTCCTTCTTGTTTCCACACACGCTGGAGAGGCTTTAAGGAAGCAGGCTCAGAGCCGGACGGTTTACAGCTTCGCCGTGTGAGCCACCGCACCGAGTACATCAAATGTGTGCACAAAGCAGAAGCGCTCGGAGCCATTTTGAGAGATAATGTCAAGCTTTTAATAAACAAAGTCTCTGCTCTGCTCATACCTGAGGCATGCATTGTAAATACACAGGGTTACGCTTTCCCGGAACTATAAAAGAGGAGGCATTTACAGAGAAAGACATGTAGAGGCAGAACTCAGTGTTCTGTGTACAAATTTATGGAAATATGAATATTTAGTATACCGTGAATTGGGGCCTGATGTCAATACTAATGTTAGAAATGTAATAATTTGGAGGAAAACCATGATGGTTATTCTTTTGTTGGTATCAGTCAAACAAAAAAAGTAAACATGAGGGAAAATAAAGGAAGAATAATTGTTTAATACAAATTTACCAGCCGACCTCCACCGAAATCCTTTCACGACGAAAGCCCCTCTGAGTGGCTCCAAAGGCCCTTCAGACTAGATAAACAGCCGCCCGTTACTTTGTCCTGCTCAGGGAGGAGGTATGGCTCAGACGTGTGTGCGTCCGTAGCAATCGCAGCAAAGACGCTTTGATGATGATGATGATGATCATGATGATGATGATGATGACCATGTGCCGTTTCTTTCAGAGGGGGGGCGCATTAACCCTTACAGTTTAAAAGAGATTGCGGTGAAGATTGCCGACTTGGGGAGCTCCTGCTGGGTGGTGAGTGTTCCCGTCTTTCATTCAGTTCAGTGATACTTCATGAATCCCTAAAAGAGAAATGAAGAAAATACACCAGAAATCAGCCAACAAACATGTAGAAAGTTTAACTGAAGCAGAGAGGAAGGTGTAAGGAGGCCTTCGGAGGATGGCGTCACTGAGTTGGGATGTTGATTTTGTAGCTTAGCAACACTGATGATGTCACACAGTACGAGCAGGAAACGCAGGTGAACTCTCAGAAACTCCCAGTGTAACGTCTGTTGTGCAGATCTCCTCCTCTGTGAAATGTCCAGGATTCCAGCATCCGTTGTCCACCAGCTCCATGGTCTACCTCCTTTACTGTTAGCCTCTGTCTGCAGGCTCTGTCTGCCAACAGCCGATAGCTGATAGAGCTGTTCCTGCTGGCTCCCCCTCATCCCAGACATCTCCTCTTTAATTCAACTTCATTGGAGGACTTTTTCTAAGATCCACAGAGGCGGCGCCATTCTTAAAAAGAAAATCTGGCTCCTTAGATAGCTTGTACACTCAGACTTTACCAACTAGCTTAGTTGAGGGTAAAAAAGAAACACGACAAAGCAGCTTTTTAGCCTTTTAGGAGGGAGCTGCACTCTTCATCCAAAAGGGTCAGAATTTGAGGCCCTGCTCTCTGTCTGTGTGTTGGACCAGTACAAGCATTTCTGTGAGGAGATCCAGACGCGTCAGTATCGCTCTCTGGAGGTTCTGTTGGGTTCTGAGTACGGCCCGCCAGCTGACATCTGGAGCGTCGCCTGTATGGTGAGACACAAACTGAACCAAACCACTTTTTTTTTTTTTTTTTTAACAAGGAATCAAATGAAATAACCTAAAAGATTTTTTCATGTTAAGACCCAGGTGTGTGAACTGTGTTTGGTGATTGTGTAAAAATCTGTATTTTTGCGAGCTTAAAGTCAGATTCGAGCATCTCTGTGGATACCAAACATGTTTCTATTTAAGGAACAGACCTGGCATCACATCCTGTGATGCATGAAGTTCATCAGATCAAAAGAGGGTTTATTTGTCGTACATGGTACAGATGGCAGTGGCTGCTCAGCCACAGGACGAATAAAACAAATTATATTATTAAAATGAATTTGTATAAAAACACTGATTTAAAAATGTAAAAGCAGTAAACCTGGCTGCCTCCTGTTGTCGATGGGGCTTAAATGTGATAAAACATATTTGTGCAGCCAGAAGTGACGGAATGCCAACGCTTTGAGCATGAACGTGTTTGGAAATGTGGAAATCAAAGGACTTTCGGGGCTGCCCAGAAACCTAAAGCACAGAACCCAGAAATCACCCGTGTGCCAGTCAGGCATCCTTTCTCTGGCTCCTCCCACCTATGACCTAAAGTGGCCACGGACAGACTCATGGATGCTCCTCTGAATGCTCGCAGGCTTTTGAGCTGGTCACCGGAGACTCTCTGTTCCACCCCAAAGCCGGCGAGTCCATTTCCCTGGAGGAGGGTAGGCCTCGGTCCCGCCGAGTGACATCCGTCTGCGTCCCTGTCTGCAGCCCCTGACGCTCTATCTGTGTTTCCTTTGTCTCAGACCACATCGCCCAGATCTCAGAGCTGCTGGGGAAAATCCCTCCCGCCGTGGCCCTGTCGGGGAAATACGCCGCCGACTACTTCAGCCGCAGAGGTGAGTCTGAAACCGGCGCCCGCTCTCTGGTGGGAGCCGGCCAAACCGGAGTGGGCCTCCGCTGTCCTGCAGGCGAGCTGAGCCGCGCCGGGCCGCTGAGGCTCTGGAGCCTCCACGACGTCCTGCTGGAGAAGTACGGCTTCCAGCTGGGGGAGGCCTCGGCCTTCGCTGACCTCCTCACCCGCATGCTGGACTACCAGCCGCACAGGCGCGCCACCGCCGCAGAGTGCCTGCGCCACCCCTGGCTGACCACCGGCTGACCACCGGCCGACCTCCCGAAAGGCAGATGTTTCCAGCTGCGCAGCCTCAGCCGTTTCAGGGCGTCTCTGGATGTTCGTTCTGACCCAGCTACTGCCTTTCAGAGAGACGAGAGGCCCCTCAAGCACTGTAAGCGTTTGTGTTTGATCCCCTTTGATGGTCAGACCTTCAGATCCAAAACGCAGCCGCGTTATCGCTCTGCGTTGCTTCTTCCTCAGCGGATCTTTGACAGCGAAACCCCGCTCGTGTTATCTTTTGTACGAACAGAGAGACTAAATAAAAGGAGCGGTACATTTGGGAGGAAGCAAATGTGTTTCCATTTCTTTTGCACGTCAGTTCAGATCATAGTTAGGATTCTGACCAGTGCGACCGGTCGGCGGCTCTGAGGGGGCCCGGACGCGTAACAGGCCGTCTGCACAGAGGTGAATATGTGTGTAGCTCTGAGGTTCTGAAGCCGTGCCTGTGTTGATCGGGCTCGTCCTGCCTCCTCGGAGCAGAGTTACATTAAATGTGGATGTCATCAGACATGTGTTGGATGTGTTTCCACAAAGGATTTGGGTCTGGGTCTGATTGGGGGAAATCTGACAGCTGTTTCCCACTGGGACCTCAGCTTTTTTGGTTTTAGCTCCCACTCAGGGAGCGGCCCACAGATAGACCAGAGGAACGCCGCCTGATAAGTCATGAAAGCGACTCCAGGAGGAGTCCGGACAGTTTTAAAGAGGTGGAAACATGAAATGTTCAGCAGGTGCAGCCGGCCCGTCGGCTCCTGCGTGCGTTCAGCTCCCCTCCCTGGGAGGGAAAACGTAAGATTTGGGTCTCAAATGTGCAGAAAAGTTGGATTAGGGCCACTTTTGCCTGCAGTGTGACTGTGGCCTTTACTCTCTGGGAGCATCATTGAAGTCAGGGTGGTTTGTGGTCGAATGAAATAAGCTTAATTTTATTTCATTCAGTGGGTTGAATTTGTTCTTGCCGTATTCATTTCCTGTTGCATACTTTTCTTCTTGCGTCACATTTATTTTTAGCCTCCAAAATACAATTTTTTTCATCTGTCCAGGCATCAACAACCCATTCTGCCCTCACAGATATGAACAGATATCAGCAGCATGATGCAAAATCCTAAAGATTAAACCTGACAACCAGTTAAATGCAAAGGGAGAAGTTTAGATATTTATTTTTTAAATTTTTTTAAGTCTGAGCCTCAAAAGCATCATGTGACAAATCATGCCACGACATAAAAAGATACCATTAAAAAAATCATGTTTGAATAAGACACAGTGAGTTAAAATAAAGTTGAGGGGTCCACAGCACAGCTTCTTTGTTGTGAGTCTGTTTTAATGCACAAAAAGGACAAAACGTGACTGGAAACAGTTTAATGCGTAGAATCAAATTTAATGGAGAAAAAAAAATACAGGTCACTCAAAAACAAAGAGGAACAACAGTGGTTAATTAATTTAAATTATCCACAATAAGCTTACAAGGACAATCTTAAGCCCAGAAAAGTGCACAGTGACTCTGGAGAACTTTGGGTTTCTGTATTCACCTTTTCCTTCTCCAGCTGTGCGTCCTACAAAGCCGGCGTAGATCCCATCCATCCACCTCTAAATGTGCATTCTGCATATCGTATAAACATGAAAACACTTTGTTTATGTTCAAACAGTTGCTAAATTGAACGCCCCAGGGTCCAAAGGCTTGGAGCTCAGGTAACGGCTGCAGCTTTTCCTCCGGACGCTGGCGCCCGGCCTCCGTATCCACCGGTCTCACCCAGAGCCCTGAGGCCGCTCCCCCGTAAAAACACAGTCAAGCTAACGTCGTCCGGGATATTATGACCTCTCTGCAAAGTATTCCCCCCGCCCCCCTCACCCGATCCAGCTGTAGGCGCGGCACGCCACCAGAGGGTTTTCCCTGTAAACCACCGTGTCCCCGCACCCTGTCCGGAGCCGCCGGCACTTCCGTGGCCACGAGGTGGGCGCCATCCGCCTGCAGAGGTGAGGTTTTTTTTTTTTTTGAGCTCATGGGTTTTTTTTCAACCCATGAGCTGAGAGCAGGGGTGAGGAAGGACTCACGAAAAGCAGTAGAAGCCAAACTGGTGACAGAAGCAGCTGTCGCAGCCCCTCTGGAAGGACTCGCCCGGTTTGAAGGATTTCTCCTTGTATGAGCAGATTCCTGGAGGGGAGAAAGGTGACACAAACATCCCCACGGTCCTTCACAGCTTCACAAAACGACGTGCACGGCCCTGGAAGGGCTCGACGTGATATTCTAGGCCGTGGGAGCTCTGCAGAGGCTGGAAATGACTGTCCGCTCAGCAAAAACGGATAAAGAACCACCGGGAGGGGCAGGGCCCATTAGCAGATAACCCCCCCACCCCCCCCCCCCCCACCCCTCTGTGCCCATCCTCATGGGAATCGTCACCTTGAGAGTGGGATCGATAGCAACGTCTGATCTGCTGTGCAGAACCCCGATGGGCTGGGGGGGGGAGGGTGTGCAAGGTCAGACATGGTAAAAAAGTATGTGGTCAGCCATCCGAGTAATTAATGTGGAAAGCTGCAGGTGACTGGGTGGGTCTCAGTAATTGCGTGGGGGGGCTCCTACCTTCTCTGTGGTACACCGAGGCCTCCGAGGGTCCGCCGCCCAGCAGGAGGACGAGGGACGCGCAGAGGGCCAGCGGCGGCAGCGGGGAGCGCGGTCCGGCCATGGTGCAGCGGCGCCTCCACCTCCAGTGCTGACCGCCCGGCAGGACACGCCTAATATTTATAGTCTCACGTCGCCGCCGGACAACGTGGGGAGAAAAGTCCTCTCCACGTTGTTTGGTTTAAGTTTCGTGTCCGAGCGAGTTGTGTTTGGATTCTGGCTGCGCACCCGTGCGTCCCTAAATATCACCTTGGCCCGATGGGCGCTACGGGTGTGATGGCCTCCGACCAGCTGGAGCTGACCGGCTCCATTAATCTGATCAGCATCCGGGCAAACAGACGCAGACCCGTAAAAAATATTCCAGTAAAAAGTATTCTTATAGGCTTAACCCAAAAAAAACACAAAAAGAGGCAAATCATATCATCACAAAAAAATGTTTCAGGCACCGAAAAGGCAGTTTTCTGTGTGTTTTCTCTTTTAATGGGAGATATAATATAGATATGATATGATATTTCTTTTCTGCTCATAGATCATGGTATAAAGATCAATCATGCTGAGGCAGAGTGTCCCACCGCTCCTGAACTGTCGTCCGAAGCAACAAACACACAATCGGTTGTGTCGGAGTGAGTAGAAATGTTGGAGAAAGGCCGCTTCAGCAGCCACCTCCATGTAAACACACGCACACAGAGGCAGAGCTGACCGGCTCTGTGGTCAGTGGCCTCCTGCCTGAGAGGCTCGGGCCAGCTAGCTGGGCACGCCGTGCTCCGACGGAGGAGAAAACAAACCCGGCACCGGGAGGAAACCGCCACCATCCTCCACGTCCAACCGGTTTGGTTTGAAGCTGCACAGGAACTCTGAATTGTGGCCGTAGGTGGGACCAGTTATCAAAGAAATGTGGGAGTCCAGACTTTTAATTAACCTGGACCGTGATCCATCTCGCCTCCAACCACAGCTTCCTGACTCTGACCACATCTTTTCTACACAATAATGTTGAGATGGGATAAACTTCTTGAACCTTTTTGTGTGGATCAGGCTGATAAAAGCGCTGACTGAGGTTCAGTCAGAGCCAGAGGTTTTGGGAGGTTTATATTTACTTGTCTTAGGTGTGTCGAACAGACTGAACGAATGTTTGTGCTGCATAAAGCTGAAAATCCACTCCTAAACACTCATAATGCACAACCCGACACGCACATAACACGCTCGCTGCATGACTTGTGAATTTGAATGAAATTATTTTAATTGGTTTTGTGCATATCTGTACTTATATTTAGTTGCCTTCTACAGTGGATAAGCAGGAGCTAAAAGCTGCCACATAGTTTACCAAAATAAGGACTTGTGCGGACCTGGTGAAGCTATGATTCATTTCAACTGGACAAAAAAAAAAAAAAAATCAAAAGATCTCCAAAAATGCCGGCAAATTTAGTTGAAAGTTCGAGCCAGAGGCGAAGTGACCGGACCAACGGTGACCGTGTGGTAGGCTGAGGTCATGGGAGCTCTCGTAAATGGGCGAGGCCGACTGTGGGCGGCTGTATGTGACCGGTTTGGGAGTGTGGGGGGTCCAGACCTAGAGGCATGGGACCACACAGGCGCTCCCCCCCCTCCCAACCGGCTCCCCCAACCTCCCGCTTTCTGTGTGGAGTATGAATGAACGGTGGAAGGGTTGGTCAGCATCTCAAAGCTAAACGGTTTCCAGTTCAGCTCTCCAGGGGGCTGGAGGGGTGGGGGGAGTATTTCTTTCTCATTGGCCCTGTGAGGGAAACCCACAAAGTGTAAAAAAGCTTTTAGTAATTTTAATGGCCGCTTTTATCAGATTGGTTATTCTTTGAACATTGTCTTTTTACTCCTTGCTTGTGTTTTTTTATGCTTCCTAAAACAATTGCAGTGACTTTTGTTGGGAAGAGGAGCTTTTTGAACAGCTGTATTTGAGCACATCGCACAAACCTTTTTGCTTCGCCTAAACTTGGATGACTGAGATAATTTTTTTGTGTGAGACATTGCTTCGAGGCACCTTCAGTAAATTGTGAGTAGCATTCTGATGGAATGGGCTCCTGAAAAGACCAGTCTCGTATGAGGACGTTGCATTTCTGCCTCTCTTTACCAGGATCCTTCTTATTTCTTCGACCTTTGACCCCATGGCCTCATAGCAGATGCTATCAGACACTACTGTTTGAAATATAAAGTAAAATGTTTGTTTTTTTACATCAATCCTGTTCTTATTATGTAATTAAAATGTAGTAAATAAGTCATTTGGACTGTCGGAACCAAATTGCAACATTTTTCAATTAAATATATAAGCAAACATTTTAGATATAAAGATAAACCCACTGAGCCTATAAGAAAAAAAAACTACCTGTAC
>JABUIW010000201.1:255874-275832 GCA_013363375.1 Menidia beryllina
TAACAGATATGCACCCCTATGGCACCTGACAAAGTTCCCTGTAGAAAGCTGCTTATCATCCTCACAAAAGGAGGAAGAACGAAGGTCCACATGCTAATCATTCAAGGCTCCAGCGTGGACGAGGAACGATGAGGCCATTCTGCTTCTTCCTCATACATTTAATCAACACGCTTAAAGGGCTTTGCTTCCTCCTCATACAGTGACGTGAACACACACACACACACACACACACACACACACACACACACACACACGCATTCAGGCTAAGTGACAATGATGAGGGAGGTCAAAGGAATCCATTATAGAGCTGTCAGGGTATTTTTAGAAACACCCCCGGTGACTATGGAATTATTTATTAAGCGCCTGATAATTAAAACATGTACGTTTGGTTGAGAAAAGCCGACAGAAATCTCAGAGTGAGAGTGTGAGCAGGGGTATCCCCCCCGAGGAAAGCCTTTTTTTCTCTGCTTCTCAGTGTTTCTGGTCGACCACTGCAGCATGCTTTTAAAAGAAGGGTGTGTGTATGCGTACAGAGCTTCCTGTAGGGGCTCACCAACACATTCGGACGGCCGCTTTTGCACATTTACTAGAGCGGAAAAAAAAACTGAAGACGCTGGCTTCAGAGAACAAACAGAAAACGGTGGCATTAATAATTCAGCTCCGGCACAGTCGTGAATAAGTTTACCCGCTGATTCACACGAGCAAGGAGGGGGGGTTAGCGCACACGTGCACAAGGTGAGCGCCATCTCACTCCGGTTTGCCGCATAAACGCTCTCTGTTGTGCTTTCCTGACCGGGGGAGGCCGCGTCCACACTTTGGGATTCAAGTCAGGCGCTGCGGTCAGTTCAAAATTCGGCGAGCGTTTTCTTACGTGGGGAGAGTTAAAAATTCATGCCGCTCTCTTCTGCCAGTGTCAGTGCAGCGTGAATCCATTTTTCATGAGCGTTTTTGGGGTTTCCCGACAAAAACGAGACTTCATAGACTGTCTGCACCGCAACCAGAGCAGAGAGGAAAGATCTGTTTCTACCATTGTTGGAAGAAACAAAACTAAAATGGTAAAAAAAAAAAAATGAATGCAAGCTGTCGAGTTATTTGACTTAAAGCAGATTGGATGAAAATCTGAATTATCCGCATAAATTTGTCTGATGAAATCTGTTTTTTAAGAAAGACAATTAACTAAATACACAGATTTTGATCAATCAGACGGAAGCAGTTTTAGGAGGGAAACAGATTTTCCTTTACCCTGTTTCCAGACCAGGGGGATATGTAATCTCTCCAGTGAGTTCTGGATCCGTCTTGAGGTCTCAACCCGGATGGATGCGCCCAAAAACCTCCAGAGCGAGGCAAAAAGGAGGCATCCTGACCCAATGAACCATCTCAGGTGATTCCCTTAGTGCGGAAAAACAGCATCTCGACCGAGTCCCTCACCTCGTTTCTGAGGCTGAACCCAGCCTCCTTCCAACGGAAGCCCAGTTCCATCGCTTGTATCTACGACCTCAATCTCTCTCTCACTACCCAGACGAATATTCAAATGATTGATTTTTAAAAATATATTGTTAAATGGCCAAATAAACAGACGTAAAAATCTAATTTTCTTGGATCAGGCTTAAAGGGTTAATCTAGGTGTTTATCTTTTTTCTTTTTATCTCTTTTTTATCAATTTAATTGGACAAATGAAGTATTTCCTGTTTTTGAAGGCATGTAGGAGTTATCAGCTTTCAGAAAGATCACAACTGGCTTTTCAAGATGGCGCCACAGCCTTAAAGCTAAAAGCTAACCCGGGGAAGCTCTATTTCTTTACTAATAATTCTTTAATAAGAATTAAAAGGCTCCAAAAAAAGACCGAAAAGCCCTTGAGTGTAAATCTGTACAGTCCTGTTTGTGTTGTAAACTGGTAACTGTGGTCACAATCAGCATAATGTGGTTTTAATCTGGTTTTGCCGGCCAAACGTGGCCTAGAAAAAGGATAATAGCAGCGTTATAGTACATAATACTGAAGAGGTGGTGTTATTTAACAGTCTCTCTTTCGGTCCCTCATTTTTTAAGCTTTCAGGCACCTTTTGACCACATTTTGGGTCAAAGTTCAGCTTCTCAGCAAAAAAAAAAAACGGATGCGTCTGAAGCATCTCCATTTTTTTTTTTCTGGCACAACTTTCTGTGACAAAAAGATGTCACAGATCATGAGACTGTGAACCTCAAATTTCTGGCTGCTGGAGTGCATCTCCACCAGAAAAAAAACATCAAACGCACACGCAGGCAAACTGGACAACGCATGTTGTCCTGAAAATTGTCTTTCATCGCACAATTCCAATGAATTCCGACTTATTATTATTGTTATTCCTCAAAGTAGCTCGATTTCCCGACAGACGTGCATTTCTGAGCCATTTAGGTTAGGTTCCAACCCGCACTCTCAAAAGCGAGTTAGCGTAACTCTGTGGTGACTTCACCATGTAGAAACTACTCCACAATCCCCAACCGCGCACAATAACTCATTCCGGCTTATAAAATATTTTCAAATCAGCACTCCGCTCCCCCACTCGGCCCCTCTCTTCCCATACTTTCCTCCTTTTTCCGCCCTGGCAGACGCACAGCCGCTGACAGGGCGTCTCTCCCCAGACGGATCCTCTCCTGCGCCGTGGCCCATGTCGTGCTTAGTTCTGTTTAATATTGCAGCAGACAGGTTGAGACGTGGGGCAGGAGCGGAGGAGGGAAGCTGACGGAGGACAGGATTCTGAAAGGGAGCCGGTGGTTTGAGCCGCTGAGGTTTGAAGAGGGGGGGGGAGGGATTTGGACTGGAGGAAAACGGAAAAGCAGGTGGGCCAGAGACCTGTTGCTCTGTGGAGATGAAGAAAAATCTACCTTTTGTTTCTCCTCCGAGTCGTTGCACTTAATTCGTCTTCGTACAACTGAGGTACGTTTAAACTAATGCTCCCGCGGTTTTCCCCAAAGCATTTCCGGCTGAATTAATGATGACCGAAGCGAAGGTGCGAGCGCCGGCGCTCCTCTCACAGCTTAGGCGCTTTTGGGAAATCTTGCCCTCCCATTGCTTCTTTCATATAAAGGGGGGGGGCTGCTACTTGTTCTAGATTCCATCTGTAAAATGACCCCATTATTCACTTTCCCGCTGAGGCGTGACATAACTGGGAGGAGGAAGGAACAGCGCCACCCATTAGCAGGCGGCGGCTGATTCTATAACGGAGCCCATTTGTTTCTCATCCTGCTGTCGTTCTGATTTTCCTTTTTTTTTCAAATAGTGTGTACAGCATCTCCTATCAGAATGAGCCAAAGTGTAGCTTCTTTTTCCGGTCAGCTGGCTTCAGTCAAAATTTAAAAAAGGCCCAAATGATGAACATCATCATAATCACGAAAAGAATACTTATGCAAGTTTCAAATAGCCAGACTGTGATGGCCACAAATAAACTGGGGCAGAGCGATAATGGACTTTAAATAATAGATTTCTTGATGACATTGTGAACCAGCTATTTAACGGAAGTCATTTTAGTTTGTTTTTCTTCAGAACAAATCACTGGAGGACTGAATCATCAAATAATTCACCGGTTCAAACTACTGCACATCTGTGCACCCGGAACATTTTCAAATATCAGGTCAGAGCAGAATGCCTTTTGTAGCATGTTATCATTGTAAAACGAACTGTGGATAAAGCTGAAATCAACAAGTACGTTTCTTTCCCAAAAGACTTTGAAGGTGTCAGTGAACAAACCTAAACACAAGGCTGTGCTGCCTAACCCTAAACTCAGTTTAGCTTAATCCTACCTAAAGCTAACCAACAAGCTGTGTGGAAGAAACTCTCTGTATGAGAGCTGAACTGCCGTTTTTGATGTTTCAGAGGGATGTTGGACTGTTTGTTCTCAGTCTGTGTGAGTTTAAGATGGAGCGGCTTGTCACAAAGACCCAAAGACATCGCTCAATATTGTAGTTTTTCTTATCCTCTGTGTTCGAAACGTGATACGGTGGTTTAAAAGTGGGACATTTTTACAGCGTGCCCAGGTTGAAATCTCTTGCACCAATGGAAAAAGAGGATGTAAAGAGGGATGTCTCCTGATGCTTGAACCGCTACAAGACATTTAAAATGATATTTAACGCTCAGAGTTTCTAATAAGAACCAGAGACGTTTGACTTTTACCTTAAAAGTTCATATGCAGCAGCGATCATTCATCACTCTGCTGACAGGCTGCCCATCTATTCTTAGATTTCCCCTGTTAGAGACTTACTGAGCTCTGTGACAGTCTTTTTTACTGATTACCTGCTTGATGGCGCTCAGCACTTTTGCCTCATAGAAGGAAGGTTCAAGGTTCAAAACTGAGCTGGGATCGTCCTCTAAAGGGCCAGCGGGACTCTGGCTTCCTCTCACTGTCCCCAAACGTGCAAGCAAGTGATTCTACATCAGTGATAGGAGTGAGTACATATTGTTCCCTGTCGGCCTAACACTTGGATAGAGCACCCAGAGAGGCTCAAGGTCCCCTGTGATGATAAATTGGATCAAGTGGGTATAGAAAAGGGCTGGGGGGGTACGGATAAAGACTGAATAATGGTCCATGTGACCATCATGTGTGACTGATGATCTCTCTGTATACAGTTGGATTCATGACAGTCACTTTTTCAGTGGGATATTTAATTTTTTCCTTGTCCGATGAGTGAGTTTTATGACATTGAGCTGATCCCAGAGTTATCTGGGTAAGTATCCGCCATCCTGCACCGTCCCAGAAACAGCTCTGGTCCCTGTGTGGGAGTTTGTAGTAGTCTCCCCTTTGTGCCACCAAGTCGGCGACATTAGCGTTTGGGTGGGCGGTGAAGATGTTTCCAGCTCCGGGTGGAGCTGCGTTTGCTCCAGGGTCGCCATTTTGAAGTCAAAGGCTCTAACCTCATTCACATTTGGTCCGGTCATTTTTGCACAGAAGCCAACTCTGGCCTGTGTTCAGGTAACAGATGCCAAGACGCTCTCTGCCAAGAGTCCTGCATCCCAGTGTTTTGGCCCAGGTTCCCTTTTTCTTTCTCATCTTTTACTCAATCTATCTGCGAGCCGTAAGTCCCTTTAATCTCTCCACTGTGACGAGACTCTCATTAAGAACATGATACGCAACTACAGCAAAAACCCAGCCGTCCTGTGTGAATTGTTACATTTTCGGATAGTTTCGCTGAGATGGGGCTGAGTGGCCGAACGCTAACATTTACATAATGGCCGTTTTCTATTTGTTTTTCTAGTAAACATCAGCCAGCCGGCACTGTCACCGTCCCACCTGTTCTGTTTGGCCACATCTGAGGGCTGCAAATGGTTCGGATTGGCCCTCAGTGTTTTCTGTGATTACTCGGTCGCTGTGCGGTGCCAGGAGACGTGCTGCTGCTCCCACCGGGGCAGAGTGGATGATTAAATGATCACCTCCAAGGTGGCTAACGGCATTAGGCTGTCTGCCAAGCCTGTTAGACTACTTACCTTCACCAAACATCCACAGGAAGGACAACCTTCTGAAGTTTTACCAGCTCCGACGTGCTCACAAAGCAGAGGCAACAGAGCACAACTTTCTGGCAGGAAAATGACTCAGAATTGATTTGATTAAAACTTTTTACTCTTCTTGGACGAGAAGTTCGGACCATCAGAGTAAACGGATCAGAGCAAACTACGTCCTATTTAGTGCAAAACACTTACCTGCTTCCTCCCGATTAGTTCATGTCCATAATTAACCAAAAATAAGCCAAAATGCAAAAACAGCCAGTGGAAAACTGAGCGGCTGTTCTTCTATCTCTTGTTGTAGAGTAGGACAATGGTCCGAAACACAGGCCAGTTTCAGCCCAGCTTTAGCTCTGGGACAGACGGCCTCACATTTGACTCTGAGTACTTAGTACTTATCCAGAGGAGCTCATGGTGGACTCCTAGACCCTGACGCTGCAGAACCAGCCCACATCATCATCCCTCCCCCACCGTGCTGACAGCTGCTCTCAGCTACTTGGGTTCGGTTTCTGTGAACCAAATATCTCCACTCTGTTCTGATCTTTGCTCAGAGGCAACTTTCAAACCAGAGCTGTGCTGCTGGAGAAGAGGCTTTCTCCTGCAGCCCAAACAAAAGAGCTTTTTCTAATTGTTCTATCATGAACTTTAACCTTGAGCATGCTAACTGAGGCCTGTAGAGTCTGAGATGTAGCTCTCGGGTTTTAACCCTGCAGGGGAACTTTCTGGGACGGCGACTCCCTGGGAGACTGACAGCTGCCCTGAATGTTTTCCACTTGTGAATAATCTTTCTCTCTGCAGAGTGATGAACTCTATATAGTTGCAAAGGGCCTTGTAACCCTCCCAAACTGATGGGCAGCAACTATTGCTCCTTTATGATCATCTGACGACACGTTTGACCAGCAGCATCTGCTACACAACTTCTAAATTCTTCTACATATGGCTTTAGAATTGAAGAAATAGAGACATATTTTGCATTCGCTGCTCTTTTGAAGCATCACCCGATTTCATATACCTGGTATTGTTTTTCTATTTGAATCCAATTGAGCTGACGGGGTGTTTCTTTTATTTTAAACCATAACGGAGTGCACCAATCTAACCAGAATCATTTTCAACATCAAGTAAACAACTTTCATTCTGTCTAATCTGGATTCAGTCCCAGAACTTAATAACCGCCATCGCACCGGAAATTAGTTTCTGGAAAGTAAATTTGAGAGTAAGTGAGCTGGATTTCCTTTTTTTTTTTTAAAAAAGGGGGGCGGCAGGGAGTGAGAATTGATCTCATGACACAGAAGAGCAATTTGGAACAATTAGCGAATGATCCGAATGCCTCTTCTTTCGTTGCATCTTTTGATTATTTTCTTTTATTAATGGCTTGGAGGAAGACCAGGTCTCTTTTCCTGTGAAGTCATGAAGATTCAGAGGCAAAAAAAAAACCCTGTACGTCTGCTGTTCTGTCTGATCTGAGCTGATTGTGGAGCAGCAAAACCCTTTCAACACACTCGGCAGAACAGAGGACAGAGTGGGCAGATGAGGATGAAGAAAAGAACAATACAGAAGGAAAAAAGTGCTGATCTCTCCCTCCCTCCCTCTCATTCAGCATGCTGACTGTTTCTCTACAGAAAAACTGACTCCCACGCTATTCTGCCTGGCCTATTTATCACGCTGATCAGCTTATGAAGAAGTCGGATGTACACGGGAGGCTTGCTCGGAGATGCGCTCTGAGCGTGATCGTGATTTTCCTTTTTTCTTTCTGCACCTCCTGAGGTTGGCTGCGTGATAATCTCCGGACCAGGAGGTTAAAAGCTCATCCCAAAAACACATCAACCAATACGCAGAAACCCTGTACTTTGAAAATA
Organism: Menidia beryllina; assembly: GCA_013363375.1. NCBI lineage: Eukaryota > Metazoa > Chordata > Actinopteri > Atheriniformes > Atherinopsidae > Menidia > Menidia beryllina. The sequence continues at coordinate 263,198 of JABUIW010000201.1, forward strand.
ATTAGAAACCTCAACATGATGCGTTCCCTTCCACCAGCTTTCAACTTTTGGTCCGGTTTTGGGGTTTGGACTGATGGTCAGACAACACGTTGGCTAATAAAACTTCCCCTCTGAGATGTTGAAACATCTGCATCAATCTCTTGTGATGGCACTCCAGGTGTTGACCTTAATATCCCCGCCCTCCACTGTTTTCAGAGGGAATCCAACCCTCACCCTTTTACCTACACCCCACAAAGGTAGTACTGCACGTGGAAGGCGGGAAGCCACCGTTTGTCCTCAATCATCTCTGCGTTCTGTAATCTATGCCCACAGGAGCAGGATGCAAACACCATCACCTTCCTGGAAGACAGTAATCCAATCGACCTGGAATCATCCTGAAAATAGCAGCCACCACCGCAGGAATCCGCGTCTCTGCTGAGCTGTACGCTTTCCACACCTCGCTGCACCGCGTCTTAAACAAACGGGTTGATGAATGAATGAATGGCATTTGCATTTCATCAGCATAAAGTAATGATCCTCCTGCTGCTGCCTTTTCGGAGATGCGGTGGCGTGTCCCCGGAATATCAATGCGGACGGGGGGGAACTCCAGCTCTGTTACCTCTGTCTGTGTTCCGGTGATCAGCCAACACGCATCCACGCTCTCAAATGAGAGGAGTCACGCACAGCTCTCAGAGCTGGGACAAAGACAGCTGTGCGTGTGGAACCATTTCCTCCAACTCGGTAAAAGTTGATGAAAACGCTGCACGTTTTGGTTTTCCAGCAAACCAAACCACAGTAACGTTTGCATTAACACGTGTTTTAACCACAGAAACATGCCAAGTCTGCTCCTTTTAAAGAGGCTGTAAAGCAGCGAGGGAACACTGTGGTTGGAAATGTGTAACATCTTAATAGATTTGAACTCCAGTGCTCTGCAGAGATGACGAGTCGCAGCTTTGTGTCTGAAACTATTAAATCCTAAGCTACACGGGAATGTACGGGGGTTTGGGAGGGAACAAAAGTCACCTACCGCACAGCAGCTGCATCCAGGCACAGGTCTTGTAAACGGTGGAGGTGTTGCAGAAGAAGAAGAGCGCCATGCAGGCGATGCAGCTGAGGATCAGCACCATGGACAGCAGCACGAAGACCGAGGCCGCCTTGAAGGCTCCGGACGGGATGGAGCTGAAGTCGGAGAAGCTGCCCACGCAGGTGAGCTCCCGGCTGGGCGACGGCCCCGTGCCCACGCAGTAGTGGAAGAGGCCGAAGTAGCCGGCCTGCGGCGTGTTGACGCTGTCGCCGATCCAGTAGGGCTGGATGAACACCACCACGTTGACGATGGCGAAGCAGATGGTGAAGATGGCCCACAGCACCCCGATGGCCCGGGAGTTGCGCATGTAATTGTCATGGTAGATCTTGGAGGCTTCTTGGGAAGGCAACATGTTTGGTGTATTTGTTTCTTTTTTCCCCTTCTTTCTCAGAAGTATCTTCTTTTATTTATTTTTTTTACACTAATTGTACGCTTTAAAAAAAATCAACTATGGAAAATAAAATTCTGACACAGCTCTGCACACCGTTAGATTCAGATCTTTCCTCCCCCCTTTTTTCTCTATTTCAAGCTCCCCCTGCGCCAAGATTTCCCCCGCTTTGGCTGTTTCTTATGTGGCTATTAAAGGCTACTGAATGGGCCTCAACAGCATACGATATAAAAACGGAACCTGAAAGTAAACACTTTAAAACTGAACGGGGGGGGATGCTACATTAAAGCAATATAAAATCATAGCCTACTTATACCTCTAATGAATAATTTACCAACACCAGTGATTCGACATTGCTGTCTAAGGCTGGTTTCCTTGGGGCTACACCATAAATGATTAACAAAAATCCATCAAAATAGGATTTTTTTTGTCTTTGTTACACAGTCGTCAAGTGGAGGGGGCTAAAGCTGTTGTCCATCCTCATCCATCAGTGCAGAGCTGTCATCAGGATGTCCTTTATTACCTTCCGTGAGAAGAAATGCGTCTTGTTGCCCGTAGCGTCCGCGGTAGACCCCGTTTTTTACCTTCCGAGGCATCCGTGGGGTGCTCCCCTTGCTCTGATCGCCTTCAATGTCCACGCAGCGTGTGGAAATAAAATGCAGGGAAACGTAAAAAAAAAAAAAAGAAATAAAATAAAAAACAAAACGATGAAACCAGCGTTTCGACGCAAGCCCTCTGTCAAATTTCAACAGTCCTTTCTCGTAAATCCGACATCCTCCACCGCCTCGACTCCATTATCTTGTCGTAGCCTTTATCCAGTATGTCTCCTCTTCCTCTGTCTCTCTCCCTCTCTGCTTCTCCGTCCTCCACCTCCCGTTTTTCTGCGCGCCCCCCGGAAGATGCTGATGTTGTACTGATGACAGCGATGGAGCGCGTTCACGTACGCGGGCGCAGCAGCAGCAGAGGGGAGAAATGCCTATCAGTGCGCGTGTCCGCCCTTGTTCACCTTGAATTTTGAAACGAGAAGACGTGACTTTTGACCAGCGATCACTTTTTTTTTTTTTTTTTTGGTGAGATGATCCACAGACTCGGTCTGACGCACGCGTCGAATAAGGAACCCCAGACTTCAAACATGAAAATAAAACAATCCTTCCTATCATATCATGGCTAATAAATGTATAATTTATTATGGCTATTCAAATCTATATCATTAGCACGTTCAAAAGCAGATGTTGGCCAACGTGCTCCACAGATTACAGTCCACATACCATAAAAACATGGAGGAGATGTATGAGCTCAAATCCAAATGAAAGCCAAAGTGAAAAGGTGTGAAAACAACCTTGTCCAGAGCAGTTCTAATATTGTATAAAAGGCTGTTCCCGTCACCTGTTCTAGGATCTGGGAACATCTGGAATCATCTGGATTATGGGCCTCAGTTATTTGACTCCAGCGTGAATATGTTAACAGGACCCATGAAGCCCATTTAGGGCCTGGAAAACAAGCAGAAAAATCCTTAAATCTATTCTGAAAGGTACAGGATGCTAATATGAGGCCAAAAGAGGAATGATGTACTCGTTAGGGTTAGGGTTAGGGTTAGGGACTCTTTGGTCCCAGTGACTGTGGTTAATTCTTTAAAATGCTCTTAAATCAGCCCAGAATGTGCACATTTACTATAAATTACCATTTTGTAAAAGGTTTTCCCTGGCATTTTATTTCTAAAATAAAAAAAGATGCACATTTGACAGTTCTAAAAAGTTTGGTTTCCGTCCAAAATCTTAACTAAATTAAATCAGCGGCTAATTATTTCAATCTTGCGCTGAGAATAGAAGGTACAAACATGTTAGTCTGATATTTTAATGGTGGGAGCTCCTGGAACTGATGCAGGACTGTCTGTGCCCCAGATGAGTAAGGGGTAAAACCAAACAGCTGGAGGAACACAATACAGCTAAGCACGTTTCAAAGAGGACCTTAGAGAGGCAGAGCCTCTCAGTAGTGAGGGAGAGGGGAGCAGAAAATGAGTCATTTTTGTATATTGCATCATCTAAAGTGCACAACATGATCAAAAATTCAGGGGATCAAGGAGCTGAAAATTGTTCTGCAAACAGGAGACATTCTGTCCTGGAAATCCCTGAAATGCAGGTTAAAGCTATGTCATGCGAGAAGAAGCCGTGTGGGAATGCTGCCCACAAACACACGGCTCGTTTAAAGCCGACCGGAGCGAAGTGGAAAACTGTTGTCGCGCGGATCAAGTGCCGTTTTTCTTTCCTCCAGATATCAGGAATGTTGCCTCCTCTGTACTAAAGAGGAGAGAGGCCGTCCATCTTTTGCTAGCTGCGCTTTATCCCGACAGCATTTCTCAGCCGTAGGAAAAACGGGACGCTTTTATTGACCCTCCTGCTGTCCAGATGTTTCACCGAAAGACATTTAAAGCCTCACAGCGAAGGCCAGAGACTGTTTAACGGCCAGAGCCAGAATTGGACGTCAAAGCGGACTCCCAAATGTCCAACAGCTGGTGTTCTTGTTCCCAGATGTTATGAGAGGAGGGGATCACACACAGCAGGGAACAAGGACCCGTCCCAGTGTTTGTGAGCAGTGTGGCTGCCATCAAATGAAAGAGGAGCTCATTTTGTGAGCCCCTGTTTAACCAGTTTGAGCTAACGGGTTTAAAATGACCGTGAATTTGAACTGTTTATACTCTGAAGGCACCGTTTCCTACCATGTGATGTAGGGCTCTTAATCCAGACTCCTGTTATTTCATCTTAACAAAAAGAAACCAGAAACCGACACATATAATAAATCTAAGCAACTCTGTACATGATTTTAGTTTTGGTGGGGTGGGGGATGATGCTCAGGTTTTGTTCCAGCGTTCGCTGCCTTTGCTCTTTATTCTAGCCCACTTGTTTTCTCCGGGGCCAGATGTTGCCTCGACTATTGAAGCCTTCATCCTCCATCCATTAAGAGCTCCGTTACTCACTCAGGGGAGAAACACATCTGCCCCCTAGCCAGCACGTTCGTGTGAAACTAGGCCAAGACCGGTCCGTGAGAGGGTGGACCGAATGCTTTGGAGGAGGGAACCCTATCCTATCTGACACATCTCCTGGCCACGCCGTAGCTCCGAACACACGCAGCACATCTGGACGCTGTCTAAACAAACGTGTATTTTTTGCCCGCCTGCCTCCGCGGCTCTCTGACTATCTTTCTTCATCCCGAGGCCTCCTGTCATCTGCTCGCAGCAGCAGGGGAGTTGACAGGCTGCGTTTCCGTGTGTGTGTGTCTGTTCTGTGTGAGCATGTGCGTGTAACTGTGTGTGTGTGCATGTGCTAAATTTGGCAGCGAGAGCAAAAGGTGCTGTACAGCTGCCGAGGAGAGGACATGTCGGTGGAGGAAAATAGACTTGTGCACACAGTTATTGACGCCTCCTGAGGAAAGAGTTTTTTTTTTTTTTTATTACCAAAGAACAGAGGGTTTGAGTATTTTTCCTGTGGATGCGCTCGTGTGATTTCTAAAATAGTCTGGGATCAGAGCCCCAGCTGATTTGAGGGGCAACGTGATGTCAGCCCGGTGCATCTGGGAAACAGCAGCTCGGTGTGCACGTGCACTTCTTTTTCATAAGGTCTGACTTACACGTTTTAAGACGTGTAAAACACATGTTTCCGTGTCACTGCACAGGACAAAATGGTTCTCCTGTCGTTCTTGTGTTGGCCTGCCATCTGTTGCACTGAGGGGGAACTGCACGTGTGACGGCCAATGAAAATGCAGCAGATAAGGCTGGAATTGCGGCTCCTTTTTGTTTTCAACAGTTAGAAATGCAAATAGTCAATGAGATGGTATCATAAGGAGGAACCTTATGTATGAGTGAATAGTTTTGGAGGTAAATGTGTGACAAGCTTTAAAAGAGTAACTTTTTCTCACTATTTTCAACATCCAACAAGGCGTTCTGAACAAATGGATATTCCCAAATTTTGAGTTTGGTGACTGCATCACATCCCAAAGAAGCTTGGACAATGCAGATGAAAATAATGCTTAAAAAACAGGTTGGAAACGTACCAAGTATTCAGCAGCCTGCTATGAAACAGCAACCGGGCCGTAATTACACATCCTGAGAGCTGTACTTTGTGAACCACTGGATGAGAAAATAGTCCCACAGTTGGAGAACAATGTTTGTCATTCACATTTTGGAAATTGCAATGACACAATCTACTCCAAACGCACAATTTCAGGAATCAAAGGATTTCCTTATTTACAGTCCTTAATATCTTTAAAAGATTCAGAGAATCTGGAAAAAAGTCCTGTGACCTCTGACCCCTCTGGCTGCTCTACATTAATAGGTAGAGGAAGTTGCCATATATACATATATATATATATATGTATATATGTATATATGTATATATATATATGTATATATATATATATGATAAAATATGATTAAATGTGGCTGTTGACGTGGGTAAACATCTGTGAAGCTCCAATAATGACGAAATGTATGTGCAGATTTTAAAGCAACATATGCTGCCATCTGTCTTTTTATGAGACGTCCTGCTTGTCTCAGCAAAGCGATGCCCAGCCACTTTCTGCATGACGCAGCAGCTTCTATTCAGCTTCATTCTGCGAAAACACAGAGAGACGGCTGTTGGATTGGCTTTGCTCGGAATTGGCCTTTTTGGCCTTTTTTTCGGACACGTGAACGTGACCGTTGCTGTCGCTTACTGAGGCTTCGAATCCAGTTAAAGAGCAGATGTGACCGGGAACAAAACGCAGAAAGCCACTCTCTCCATGTGAGTCAGCAATGTGGCTTCATTAGTACCGGACCGGCCCCTCTGCATTCAGACTCGTCGCAAGTAGAAAATGTGGCTCATGATGAAGCTTTGGAGACTTGAAGTCCGACGTGTAGCAAGAGTTTGACAGGAAGTCCACCCACAAACGTCCAGAAATCAGAGTAAAACCAAGTTTAACTTTTCAGGTGAGCTCTGCTGTTTGTTTTTGGGTTGGGACATGAGGCTGAGAGCCCTGTCCTCTGCTTGATTTCACTTGCATCTTGGTTCATTTAGGCAGACAGACTATTGAGGCTTTAATTTCATGCCCATTAGGATGTCTCTGCAGCTCAGTGAATACTGACGGCAGCACCTGAGACCCGTAACGTTCAGGTTAGAGAAAGCATTGTCTTGTGGGCTTTTCTGTTTGGTTAATGAGTTTTGCTTCAGCCCAGACTGGAAATACTTTGTTCTTTCTACCTGCATTTATTTAGTTTGCTTTGTTCTTTCTTTGTTTCCGTCTCTAATCTCCTTATTATTCTACTGTTCGTAACATTTTCAGTTTCTTGTTTCTTGTCAGGCGCATTTCAGGCTCCCTGTCATTAAGTATTCATTGATAATCATTAAGAAAAGGAATGAAAACACTTCAGACCGAGTGATGACCGTCAGACATCACTGCTGTAAATCAAGCAGCATCACTTTGGACGTCTTTTAACCGATCATTTGATAAAATATATAAATAAAAGTAGTTAATAACTGGACCTCAAACCACTGGGTTTCACAGAAAATCTTGTATACTTGGATTGGCATGGATTGAACTTTCAGCCTTGAACTTCGTGATTTTTTTCCTCAGATGTAAACAACATATATAAATCCCTGTAAATGTCCAACCTACTTAGAGCCAGGCTGATCTTAGAAGTAACTTTGTTGTTATGTTTTTTGGCTTCAGTTAGGATCCACCAGATGTCACTGTACTTCATGTATTTGAAGCCTTCTGGTGTAAATAATAAGGAAGGCACTTGCATATTCTTAAAATGTCTCTGTTTAGTGGTATGATGTTAACATTTAAATGACACCTATTGACATTGTGATGTGACAAAAGGAAAAGAAGAAGAACTGACCAAAGTAGATTTTGCACGATTCCTTCATTTTGATTTATTTCAGGAAGATGTTTTAACGGAAACGTTTTCTGCTTTATGTACCTGTGAATGTATATTTATACATTTATACGTATATTTATATACGGTTCTTATTGAACTACTCCCAAAGCTTTCAGTCAACCTTTTCCCTCCTGAATTAAACACATTTTGGCTGCAGTGACAAGTGGATCTGATTGGCTGTTAGCTGCAGCCTGGACTCACTGATGTGCATTCCAGGATATACCTGGAAAAAAACCTTCAATCAATGATTTGAAGAGGAAAAGTCTAAGATGCAGAGTGGGAACCAAAATTCAGAAGAAGATAAGGGGATTAAAACATTTCTTCCCTTGATCATCAAGGGAAATGTGAGATCAACATAACGTTACACAACATGCTCATAAGTTAATGAGCACACTGACTAAAACATCCAGGTGAAGCTCGACTAATCATTACATCCATTTTTGTTTTTTAAATGTAGCTATTTGATTAATTTCCATTGAATGAAGTAGTTGGCTCCTGTACATCAACAATGAACCTGGATGAAGTTGTAAATAATTTTTTTGACATACACTGGTTATTGAACTCAAAGCACTGGTGATATTAACTGCAGTCTCACCAGCTGGACACCAGGTGGAAGCAATCCATGCATCTTACAAACAATTAAGACATAACTGTAGAAGCTATTTTAACAGTAAAACTTAAAGTTAATAACTAAAGCTTGTTTTCCACCAAGCTGTAAATAAACTGTGACACAGGCTGTCTGTCTGTGTGGGGTATTTCACTCATACAGAGACAACACTTTAATGATGGATTTGTTGTCTTTTATTTGCCCTCTTTTTATAGTGTCTGTTGTATTTTTATCTTTAATATAATCTTGCTTTAACTCTTTGCACTGTATATAAGATATTGGAACCATAATTTCTCTGACGAAGTAGGGTTAAATAAAGTTGATAAATAAAGGGAGTTGAGGTCTAAGTCTGAGCCTCTTTTTTCCTTTTTGTCCTGCTTGACTGAGCATCTAGTGCGATGAGCTGCTGCCCCACATGTGAGTGGACGGTTGGGATGACCGTAGCCTGCGTGTCGGCCGTGCTGGCTCTGGGGCGCCTGAGCATCAAAGCTGGCTCAAAGCTGTGAATTGTGCTTAAAATGGGAAAATATAACGCTGCGCCAGGCAGTGCAGATTGAGCAGAGCTGATACAGCTGTCCGTTCATTTGTCTTCTCTGCGTTACAGGCAGAGAAAACCGGCATAAATCCTGGATGTTCGCTCATTTCTACAGTGAATTAGGAGCGCCACGGTTATTCATTATGTGAATCAGCTCGGGCTGCTGTAATCAGCATGTGCTTGTGATTCCTCTTCTTCCAGGTAGAGGTACTTAGCTGGAAAAATGATGTATTTAATTGGGCGTATTCAGACAAGCTAATCAGAGAACAGAGAATTTAGCTGAAACACAATAGCTCGTGAGTTCCAAGACAATAAGGGCTGATCTGTGAAGTGTGCAGAAAATCAGATTTGAGAGGTTTGAGATTATCAATCCTATTGAAAATCTCTTCCAAGTACAAAATGAAGGACCATTTAAAAGAAAATGTACATTAAGTTTTATGCCATTTGTACCAGAACGTATTGCTTAAGTGGGAAAATGCACATGAACCACATATTTAAAGCAAAAAAGACCCGTACAGGCAATCAGACTAAATACATAATGCAATTACTGTACATGTAAACCAAGCTTTTCACTCAAGATTTTAAAGCTGTATTAGATGAGCAGGAACAATGCATAAAGGAAATATGAGGGGGGACAAATTAATTTAGCACATCCAATACTGCATGTGTCAATAAGCTGCTGAAGGTGTGTTTGTTCTGCATTTAAATGAGACATTCGTCCACGTTTGGATTAGTCCTTCCTTAAAGGTTAACTCTATTTATTTCAATGTTGAACTGAAAAATTCACTGTCCTTTGATCAGGATTAAAAAAAAACTCTTCAGAAGTTTGTAAGAGTTCCTCACAGAAAGTTGGACTTCATGCGTAAATTGAGTATTACATCAACAACCCACATAATTATCAAAAGCACCAAACTGTGATTTGATTCCTACTCTGATCAAAATGTTCACCTCCAAAACTCAACTAGCCGTCTCATTGACTGGAATAAAAATGAAGATTGAGCTGTTGTATCTCGATGTTGAACATTTATTTCATGGGTAAAAGTCCTTTGCCAAATTGTAGCACCCCCCTTTTCCATTAAGACAAACACAAGGGGTTTCCCTTCATGAGAAAACATTACATAATTAGGCTTGCTTGAGGTGGAATCACTCTCCAGGCTGATTTAAATTTCTAAATCAGCCACTTGAAATAGGTACCTCCATTTCAAGTGAAAGAATCAGTACAGGAAAAACCAAGAAAGAAATTCAAACAAGCATATTTCAGTTGCCAAGACACTGAAAAAAAAACAGTCAAACACTTTTTTTTTAATATGGCCGTTAAAGTCCCTGTAAAGAATGAAGAAGAAACTCATTTTATATATGTTGGTCTGGTCAGTGCTGCTTTCAGTAGGTCCATACCGTGAATCAGTTCATGGAGCTCGGTCCGGTCAGAAGAGGACCTTTACAATTACCTTGGACCTTATACACAAATCCAGAGGATTCAGAGGTTTAACTGTGTTGTTCCAGCTCAACATAGCTATTGTTTCGGCTTTTGTTTTCCTTTTTCTCAATATCTGAACTTCCTGATTTGTTTTTCTTTTTTCTTTAAAAAGAAAAAAAAGTTATGTCCCCGTGCCCATTAGAAGCACCCAACCCTTCTTCAAAACCAGTTAAAGCACAGAAAGCTATTTGAAACTTTCTATCTTACTACATTTCCTGAATAATCGTTTTATTGCCTCTTTTCTGAGAGAAAAAAAAGGCCAAAAACGATCACAGAAGACCTCGAGCCTAGTTTGGTCGGCAGATGCAAACAGGAGAAAACGAAGAACATAAGTACCAAGGGCTTGTATTTTCATTTTGCTCACTTTTGAGAATTCCGGTTTTATTTGTAAACCTCCTCCCTGCTGAATAATGAAATGGAAACTAAACAGGATTTCTCCTCCTTGGATAATTAGCTGCCACTCCACAGAGTCTCCCGATGGCGCACACACCTGATTACACACCCTGTCATGGACGATCCACAGACAGGAGTGGAAATTGGGTAAATAACCCGACTTTTTTCCCGTGTCCGCTTTGCGGTTCCCTTCATCCCACTTCCATTTCCTCTCCTCCTCCCTCTCCATCTCTGCCCCGGTCTCCATTTTCTCTCAATACTATTTTCTTCGGCCCATGAAAAATTTCAATTTCTGCCTGATCAGCTGCAAAATTGAGTGGATCTGCAGACACACAGGCAGGCAGTCACACACACACACACACACACACACACACACAGGGACACGGCAGTGAGTAACGTCCATTTGTCATTACTGGTGAGCGACAACACCAGGGGAGACCTGATTTAGCCAAACTCACTCTTCATTACCCCTGAGCCATCCAGAAAGCCACAGAAACTGTATTTCACACCATGATGTGAAGTTTTTCTCCTTCTAAAAGAGATCGCCCTTCCTCCTGTAGGGTTTGTAATGGAACCCTCTCATCCTCTGCTGCATCTGAAAAACGTTTGCATCTTCTTTGTCCTCACTCCTTTCTCCTCTCGATATCTCCGCATAAGCCTCTCGTCTGGCCGCCGGGCCTTTGAGGCTCTGCTTCCCAGAAACGCAATATGCGAAAGCTTTGTTTTGCAGGCGAGGAGCTGATGAGGCTGTAGTGGGAGGCTGTGAAGAGTGTCCTGTTGCCTACAGCGGAGCTGATTAATGGACAATTGCCGTGTGAAGAAGCTCTTCTGAATCCAAAAGAGTATGCATCTCATAAAAAATATGGCCGCCCGCTTCTTCTTTTGAGCTAATTAACCATGAACCCGTTTAGTCTGATGAGTATACACAGCATCATAAGTCACGTGACACTTTTTCCCTCTGAAGGCTTGCTTACAGTTGTTGAAATGTTAAAGATACACTTGGATTGCCCACAAGGAACAGTGTCCTGCTACCAGTGTTGTCGCTTTCGTTGCTTGTTTGTTCTTTTGTCTTCCCTGTGCCCTTTTGCAGGTGCTACCACAGGTTCTCCACTCGGATTGCCCACAAGGAACAGTGTCCTTTTTGCAGACTTAACAGCTGGTCATATGGTCTTGTTGTCTTTCTTTCTCCTTCTTTTTTTTATTTTTATTTTTTTCCCTCTCCCCCCTGTCTCCCTTTCTAAAGGATCTCTCTCCTTTCCACTACCCTTCCCTCCCCCCTGTCCCTCTGTCAGGTTTGGCATTATTGGACATATGGAAGTTTGGTAACAAAAATGAATAAATAAAGAAGTTTTGGGTAATCAAGGGGGCCTTCTCACTAACAAAGCCTCCCTTGGCAAAGCAATTTTGCTCAGCATAGCACGGTACGCAGATTGCAGTTCTACTACCATGCTGAACAGGACAAGGTAAAAGAGACTTTTCTGTGCATGCATGACAGTATGCAGGATGGGAAATCCTTCAAAAGGACGAGATGGTTTGAGAAATATTAGGTTTATTAGGTCACATTCAACTATTTTTTCCATCTTTTTTTAAAATTAAAATGGCTGTGACAACATGGGTTTATAGCCTTGGTAACAGGTGACTTCATGCATGTCAATAAACGTCCACGCACACGCGCAGGGGGGCGTGTGCGTGCAGGAGCCTCCTCCCCCGGCTGGCGGCGCTCTCCTCCCTCCTCCCCGGTTCCGGACACACACCAGCGGCGCGCCGCGAGCGCAGGAAGGGATGGATGAACTTTAAATCTCCCCAACTTTCGCTCCGTCTCCGTCTCTCTTTCCTTCGGTCTCTCCCTCTCTCTCCCTCCTCCGCTTCTCCAGCGAAAAAAAAAAACACAAAACAAAAAAAAAAAAAATACAACAACCCCGAGGAGGACCATGGATCTTCTGCAATCGCGAGCCGACCGTGACTGAGCGCGTCTTTCCTACCTTTCTTTCCTCCTTTCTTTCGCGGATGCTCATTAGCGTCGTGAGGCGAGATGATGGCATCAATAGGGGAATTCGATCCTCTCAATACCAGAGTCCCTGCAACTAAAATAGAAGTTACCGTATCGTGCAGGTAAGGACAAACTCCGACAGACTTTCATTTCATTTGGTTTTAGTTTCAAAGTCTGCGATTTCATAAAAAAAGTCAATGATATGAAATGCTGATGATCAAAATTCTATCTATCTATCTATCTATCTATCTATCTATCTATCTATCTATCT
>JABUIW010000201.1:275842-307626 GCA_013363375.1 Menidia beryllina
TATCTATCTATCTATCTATCTATCTATCTATCTATCTATACATCTATCTATACATCTATCTATACATCTATACATCTATCTATATACCTATCTATCGTAGGGAATGACCAGTGATTTGAGTGATGATATTCAGAAATGCATTAGGTGGGTTGTGGTAGGTTTCCTATGGTGCACCTGTCTCTGCTGTTTGGTGGCTTGTGTGAATGGTTGGCTGAGTGAGTGAGTGAGTGGCCGACCAACTGAGCAGTTCAACTCAGCGGGATTTTCCAAGCCGTCAGGCTGCCCGCCCGCCCGCCTGCCTTCCTGCCTGCTGGTGCGCTGACAGGCTTTCCAATCCACTCCTGAATAATGGATAGCTGTTGCTCCTGTGGAGATCCTCCCGAGATCTGCTTGAGCTGAAGTGGCCAGACACCTGAGCCTGACAGCCCGGAGCCCCTCGGCCAAGACCAGAGCCGAGCCGAGCCGAGCCGGGCCGGGCTCCTGAAACGATGTGTGAACAAATGTAAATGAGGAACAGCACGAAATGTTATTTCACTGCGTCACTGCGTGGAAAGCGAGTCCGGCTCCCTGATTGTGAAGCCCATCCGATCACAGCGCCGGTCTGCGGACCAATCCTGGAGCGCTTTGATTTGGGTTGGTGGCCGTTGGGCCATGCAGATCCCCCTGTGGTCTGGGCCGTCCAGCAGCCCCATTCTGGTCTCTGTCAGACTCTCTGTTGGAGATCTGCTGCTGCTGCTGCGTTTGGGATCTCTAAAACGTCATTCTCTAGTTTAGAAATGACCACCCCACACTTCCCGGATTGACGGTTGCTGTTGAACTTGTTCCCCTTTGGTCTCGTCATCGTGCTCCTGAATTTCTCAGGGCAGCAGACTGACAAAACGGCGGCTTTTACAGGGCTGCTCAGAGTCGCTGATGATCAATTTGTAAAGAGCATTTGATTAGCAGCACCTGGCTACTACTTAGTTTCCAAAATGGAAGACGGAAGAATTAAAGATGGAGTTTTGGCTTAGTTTCTGCTAAATAATGATGGTGTAATGTTCCATGTGTGGGTATGAGTGGCCCAGAGCACAAACAAACGAGCACATAACACATATCCGTTGGATCTGGACATGCTTGACAGGTTTGGAGCTCTCTGTTTCTGCTATACTGGACAGTGTGAACTCTCACAGGTTTGAATCATGACACCTCAGAGGCCCTGTCCTTATTCCTGCCCTTGGTTCTCAGAGGTAATTTGCCCCATTTTCTTCTAGGGATTTAGGAGCCCTGATCATCATACCAACCAGATTGCCTCCGACACCCTTGAAGAACGGCTTAATTATTACTCCTCTTCGATCTCTGAGAGACAAATGGCTTCTTACTTTTGAAAAACAGAGGGAATTGGACTAGGACTTAGCCTGAATATAGCCACAGGGGGTTCCTCCCTCTGTCCAAAAACCTACATGTTAGGTTCACTGGATATTCCAAATGGCTCTTAGGAGTGATTGTGAATGGTTGTTGGTCCTTGTGTGTCTCTGTGTGTCCCTGCGATGGACTGGGGACTGTCCAGGGTGACCCCCCTCTCTCGTCCATTGACTACTGGGTTAGGCTTCAGTCCCTCCGCGACCCCATTAGGGAATAAGCGATTCAGAAAATGTACGGATGGGTTCAGAAATATAGTCCTATAAACGTATGCATCATTGTGGTAAACAGCTAAGCGGTAATTATTTTTTCTCTTCCCGTCTGTATTAGTGTTGTTTGCCAATTAAATGTGAAAACGACAAAATGCTCTGACGGACAATGTCCGTCAGCTCTAACTGCGACTCTGTAACCGCCTGGTTAAAACGGTGATAGAGTTTTCTTTGTTAGGTGATTTGTGAGCCACCTAATTAGCTCAGAAATTACTGGCACTTACTGTCCTTCCTTATTTGTGTGGTTCAGACTGACAAAAGTGCAGCAACTGAGCTAAACACACACACACACACACTGCTGTTAAAGCAGGTTTTCTTATTCCCACGAAGTGGCCCTTGAGGCGAGAGAGCGACCAAGCAGCCGGATCCACGTCGTGCACTTCGTGCCCGCTCGTCATTACCAGTCTTTTGTTGTTATGAAAAATGGGAATTCCTAATACATTTATTTGCCTCCCACTGACAGGTTGAATTTATTTTTCATGCGCTTGGTCATTGGACGTGGACGTAGAGACAAAAGGTCGGCCGTACCGTATTAAAATGAATGACAGCCTACATTTCTCACCGTCGTGGTGAACATCGATATTGAGAAGAAAGAAATTCTCACTAACAAGGGGAAGGCTAACCGACCCTATCGATGAGCTGAGGTGAAGCTTTCAGACAGTCTTTATTATCGACGGGGAAGCTGAAGCCAACATCCTGTTGCTCAATGATATTAAATATTCAAGGGTTGATATCATGAGCCTATACATGGGTAGATAAAGGATTTTACCATAATTTGTGTTTGACGCTCTCTGGTGACACGCCGTTAAAATGAAATTAGCATTAGCAATGGATTAGGCTAAAAACCTGAATTCCTGAATAAAGTTGCCTAGCTTTCCTCTGTCTTAGTCACCTGTCTATTGATTAAACAGACATATTTTCTTTCTATCTCCTGGCCTTATGTACAAGCTCTGTGGAAATCTGTATGTATTGTGACATTAGCGAGCTACTTATTCTTTTTCTTTTTTTTGCTAACATTAGCTGCTGCTGCTCAAGTGTAAGCGATCAAATGAGAGGAGCTGGGCCTGGGCCCTTTGGGAAAAGTGGCTTTTTCCATATAAATCAGTTTGCAAGTGGGTCACGCATCTGAGAAAATCGAGAAAATTCATATTTTTTAATGAGGTATTTGAATATTTTCTCACATTGGCAACACAAGTCAAAACTCTCTCATCTCACTCGCATCATGGTTAAGTGTAGGTAATACAGATATCCCTTATTTTTGGACTCCTTGTTATTTGGAGGTTATCATGGATATGTGTTCAAGAGATTGTAACATTAAATTCTTCCTGTTTTACCAACACTGGTAGCGACCTGAGATGCACACATGACTCTGGTGTTGGGGTTTTCTGCTTTCAGAGAGCTAGTGGGAAACATCACCTCTAAGAGGGGGTCAGACTTCTGGAGGAAAGCAGCGAGGGTTGACGTGAAATAAGTTGCAAGACTTTAATTGGACACTTGGGATATAAAATGAAAAAGAACCCTGGTATTGTTTTTTTCATTTGTGCTTTTCCCTGACCTCATTTGAAATGGTCACAGACAGGAAAGAAGGTTGGAAATGACAGACTGCTCTCTGACCCCTCAAAAACAAAGCTGGGATTTGGTACTGCAGTACTGAATACAAAACAAAAATCTGAAAAAACTCCATAAAATCCCATTATTTACCTAATATATTCTCAATGTATTATTTCAATTAGGTAATTTTGTATATATCCTCATTAAATGCAGCTTGAACTATTTCTTCATCTTTAACAAACTGGAAAAAATATATTAAGATAAAACATTTAGTCACCAACAGCTCATACTGAACTTTCTATGCTAATTTATTCACATGAATCCCAGCTAGAGCCACTATATTAAATAAAATAATCACAAGTCATTGTGAATGCTTAAGATAGGCAAGGGATTGTGGGAAATAATTAAATATGCTAAATAAGTTGCGGGGGGAAGCACTGATGCTGCTTTAACATGTAGAGAAAGCAAATTGCTCGTCTGGGTGCTCCTGAGACTCTTCTGAGTCAGTTTCGCTTATCTCAGACCCAGTGGAGGTGAACTGGTTGTGTTCAGGCGTTGTTAGAGAAACGCTTTGACCAAGAAGGCGTTTCAGCATCGTACGCTGTTGTGGATTTGCTGGCTGTTCTTTTGTTGTCGTATTTCCCGTTCTACATCTGAGCTTCACCTCCTGTTTTATCTTGACGTCTCCTCCTGGGCTCTCCAGCTGGTTTTTACTCCATACATCCATACTCCATACTCCTGTTAGTTTTTTCTCCATAGCTATGTCCTGCTGGTTACTTTACTTTGGCAGTTTGTTTCCTCTCGTGGGTTTTTTTTTGGGCTTTCCCTCCTTTTTCTTTGTGGAGTCTGTATTTCTGTCCACTCTCCTTGAAGACACATCTCTATCTCTGTGGGTTTAGTCCTACACGTAGGCTAAATCTCCATGCGATGGTTTTGAATTCTGAGAACCTAAACCTTTTTATATCAATTTGGACTAAAAAGGTGTGTCTTTGATGGATTGAAAATGTTTTCTGGCGTCAGTATTTTGCATAAATGTGCAGTTTCATTTACTTTTTCTGAGGTTCAATAGCAGGGAAATCACACGTAAATCAGAATATTTAATTACTTCCATTTCATCTGTGCTAAAAACAGAATGGGAGCAAATCAAAGGGAACAGAAAGAAGGAAGCATAGTGTTTCTAAGGGTAGGTGGACATCATTTTGGGTCTGTTTTAAAACACAGCAAAGATAGCAAAGGTTGCCAACAAAGCAGCAAGATGTGATGAGCTGAGAGTGGAAACAGCCTCATTAATCTTGCTATCTTACGTTAGACAAGAAAATAAATTAGGTCTCCATTTCAGATCTAGACACTTTAAATCTGGGCACTGCACCAAGCATCAAATGTGTTATTCAGTTTTCTGCCCGACTCGGTCGACTTTTTGCAGAGTTTTAGTTACAGATGAAGCTTTGCCCAGGAAATAATTTGATAGAAATAACCAGAAAACAATCTACCAGGATTGTGTAACAGATGACCTGCGTGATAAGTTTTTATGTGAGAAAAGGTGTGAGTTGTGTTTTTTAACAGATGAAACATAATTACTGCAAAACTCATCAGAGCAGATTTGTATGCACCAGCATTTAGACTTTATACAGCAAAACAAAACATATTTTTCCCATGCAGATACTGTATGTCTGTATGAAACCAAATTAGGTTATTTTTATTGGAGTTATAAGGCTACAAATGCATCAATTCCCTAAAGAGAGCATGTCTGTTATATTATTGGCATTAGAAGGCTTTGCAGTAAAGAAAAAAATTCTAAATCATTCCGGGTTTCATCATCTCTTCTATTTCGTTTGCAAAAACATTGTTTTCATGTGGTTCGTTTTACTGAATAAATGTGAATCTGTGATTGACCTGACTTTGGAAACTTAACTGACACCTTTTGGTAGAACATTATTGAATATGTAGTTCTAGAACAGGATCCATTTTTATTGACGCTTTTCTCTTCTCCTCAGGAGTCTATTGGATGTGGATACATTCTCCAAGTCAGATCCTGGTATGTATGGACCATGTTCTCATGCTTTTTTTATCTCTTAGATTTACAGTTTACATTTAGAATTGACTCAAAGATTCATCATCTGTGTTTTTTTCTAAGTATGGACACTTTAAAAAGGTAGCGATATACAAGGTGCCATGCTTCTGTCCTGTGACTCCTCCATTAGTGACAGAACATCAAGGTCAGAGCGATTTCTTGCGTGAAATGTTGACAGATAGAAAACAACACGAGGGAAAAGGCAAAAGGGAGCAAGGACAGCACTACTGAAGGCCTGAAATTGGGTTAGGACTGAAGGAGAAAGGTCAGGGTGGGAGATGAAGGCTGTCTGAGATGAAACAGGTGACTGGAGACAGGAATCAAGATATGTCGTGTGTTTGCTTGGACAGTTCAGGTAGTTTCTGCATTTCTCAGCATGCGATCCAACGACATGTTTGAGTGGGAAAGCAGAGTCACTCCTCACATTCTCTGCAGTGCTTGTGAAAATAAAAAGAAGCTTTCGGAGATTACCAAGAATACTTTAGTATTCTTGGTAATCTCCGAAATGATCATTTCAATGTGATGTCTTTAAACTAAACAAGTTTAAAACAAGTTCCCGGCTGTTCTGAGGAAGCTGATGGGCCACTTCTTTGGAAAAATCTGTGGGTTTAGTTATTAAATCCTCAATGACTTTAGTGGATGGTAACAATAGAAACTTATTCCACATCAGCGCTCTGATCATTTTGGTGACAGACATTTGATGATGCCTCTCTCAATGCGACCGTCATGTAAGTAAACTCCTGCTGTGCCGCAAGTGATTTATTGACAAAAACTGTGTTGAGCTTTACTAAAAGCTGTCATGACCTCGGATTCCACTCAGTAACTTAACCTCCTGAGACCCGGCGTCCTCATATGAGGATATTGCATTTCTGCCTCTCTGTACCAGGATCCTTCTTTTTTCTTTGACCTTTGACCCCATGGCCTCATAGCAGACACTATCAGACAATTCAGTTTGAAATCTAAAGTAAAAAGATTTTATTCATTTTCAAACAATCGGGTTCTTATTGTGCAATTAAAATGTAGTAAACAAGTTATTTGGACCAAAGTGCAAAAACATTTAGTTAGGTATGTAAACAAATATTTTAAATATAAAGATAAACCCCCTCAGCCTATACAAAGAAAAACTACCTGTACCAGGATAGTCTACTTATTAAACTTATTAGGCCTGTTGTGGGGTCTGGCTGAGGGTAGAAACGAGACTACGATTATAGACTGTGATTATGAAATAAAAGGTGATTTACATATTTTTTGGGTCAGATCATTAGCCTCTTTTCTGTACGTGAAAGAGGCGGGGATGACAGCAAGATTGAGCAAGAAAAAAAAAAAAAAAAAAGCGAAGCAGGCCGGAGAGCTGTACAAGGAAAATAACAGGGAGTGCGTTTTCTCTGCGCCTGCCACTCGGCTTCAAGTTTCATGTGTTTATCCATTTTGCCCTTCTGACATCAAAGCTTTCTACCGACTAAATCGAGTCCCCGTAGCCTCTGAGAAATGAGCCGTGCGGTGCTTTTGAGAGCCCAAAGGTGCAGCTCTCTCGAACGAACGACGCTCTCCAGTCAGACAGACAGTCGGGTTTTAAATGAGTTGCACAAATCACAGCTGGGGAGCACAGCTGTCCGACTTCTGGTCTTGGAGCTGGGATGATAATGTGTGTGACGGATGACAGATGCTGAGGCTGCCTGAGGAGCGACTGGGCTCCAGCCCGTACAGAGACCAGCCTCAGACGTGGAGAGCAGCGCTCTCGGCCTCCCGTTGTTACTTATAACAGCCTGGAGATGCCGTTTTAACCAGACAAGAGGAAAGGAGGAGCTTTGAGTTTTAATCCTTTTTTCTCTGTGAAATTAGTCAGAGCTGCCCTCCGTGAAAAAAAAAGGGAGTGGGAACGGGAGATTACGAAAAAGGACTGAATTACCCCCCAAAACTCCGCATTTGCAGCCGTAATGAAATGAAATTGAAGTCTGACGTGAGACATTTGCATAAATCCGGTTGGCAGCGGCTTGGTGCGGAGAGCTAAACGACAGGGACTTTCTGGATCGGGCCACTTTCGGCCACTTTCACCTACAGCCAGCCGACCGGCTCGGCCAGTCACGTCCGTTAGGAGCGTGGAGAATGACGGACGGCAGGAGGACTCAGACACACACACGAGACGACTGGACGGATTTCTTCAAAAAACTGAAACAGACAGTTACCCCAACAGCTCCAACCCTTCCCAAACAAACTCAGAGTGAAACACAATGTAATATGTTCCCATTTAAAAAAAAATAAAGATATCATCACTTCCTGCCTGTATGTTATACTCTTATCTACCCCAAATCGGACGCTACGTTGAAATTTTCGGTAAGCACTGCAACATGTCCCTCTCCATCCCCAACGACAGGCTAACAGCTGTTATTTGTGTTTCTGCCTGCACTCGTCCGCAGGTGTTTGCAAAGTCAGACCACTTAACTCATTTAGCTTCCACTAGAAAGCAGCGCCCTGCTGGTTTCTCTGAGCGGACTGCCGGGTCTCTGCCGTTGGAGACGTGGCTGCGAAAGGCTGGGGTTTGATGGTGCTTCTCAGCAGAGGAGACCCCGCTCAGTCATCCCCTGTTTTAATCAAAGCCTACACGCACAAGCGGATGTGCATCCGTGGCAGAGCTGCTGATTGCGGAAAGGCTAAATATAGCCACCTTAATGGATTGCGAGAATACCACAAATGTGCAATCAGGCTAAAGAGAACAAGTCGCCCGCAGAAAACTCCAGGTGATTGGCTCACTCTTCATTTTGCTCAGAGCTAATTGGTGGCCCTGAGTGACGGGATCAGCGTCAGGAGGGTATTTATCCGTGTCTTTCCTCGTCTGACCACTTCTCCCTGACACGTCTGAACTTATTACGTCCATTTGGAGACGGGCACGGATATGCCGGATGTGCTTCCAAAATGAAAAGCTTTGATAATTTCCAAAACCCTGTCAGGGTGAGATTACAATGAGGCATTTTGTTACACCCAGCACATCAGATTTCATATTAAACTTTATTAAACCTTCCATCCTTCCTTCCCTCCTTCCTGACTGAATGAAACTTTAAAAGATGAAGAGGAGATGTCTCGAATGCATATCGGGAACTCATTGGGGAGAAAAGAGGAAGAAGATCCTCTGGATCATCATAGTACAGTACGTGAGAGCTCCCAGTCAGATAGAAGAAATGAGGAGGAACAAAGTGACGTCCCAATCCTTTCATGGTGGCGCTCCTCTGGGCTACGCCCCGGGCCCGCAAAAGTTAGCGTTCTTTATTTGGTCCCAACAAAAACTGGCGCTGCAGCAAACAGCGGGCCAGTTGCGTTCGGTGGTGTTTCCATACCCACTCCTCCGTTTGTTGGATTAGTGGGGCTGCGGTGGAAATAACCGAGTCCCTGGGAAGCTGGCTGCACGTGCTCCAGCGGCGCGTCGGTGGATCAAAGCCAGTGATCGACTCCACAAATACCACAGGAGAGACAATCCAGATATGGAAGCAGGAGAAGAAAAGGAAAGAGCTTCTGCTCTTTGATGTGCCCAACTGAACCAAATCTTTGCCTTTCAACACCCGAGGTAATTAGATTGGATTTAATTTGATTTTCCTGAAGAATGTGATGGAAAAAAAAGTCCCCCTTTTTTTCTTCCCCCTTTGGATTAATCTTTGCCGAGAGTTTTGAGTAGAGTGTTTGTTCCACGTCTGTGTGTTGCGGGCTGTGTACCAGGATGTGTCTCCATGCCAAAGCAGGACTTATCTCTTCAAGCACTTCCTCTTATCGAATTTATTGTTGACTCATAGTTTGTCCTTGGAGCGGTTGTGTCACGTTGCCTGGTCGTTATGTGATTTAACTTTGAGCTTCTCACAGGCTGTCGTTAAATTACCTGATGTCTCTCTCTGTCCACCCACTCACAGACGGAGGGGGGCTACTTCTAATTGAGATAACGAGTGGCTGAGATGGTTTTCAAATATGAATTCCTTCCTGTTAGACTCTTAAAAAATGGCATTGGCAGCAAAACCTCAAGCACAATGTATTTGACAAGATTTGTACTCCTTTGTATGCAGTCAGAATTCATTCTTGACATGGACTGTTTATTTCTTATTTGGAATTTGATTTCGTTTAGGTGGAGATTAATGGTTCAACTAGGTATGTTGAGCCAGTAGGATTTCAAAAGTAATAATAAAAACCCATCATCTCATGTATTTGGGGGTTTATTGATCATGCTAAGCTAAATAAACCCAGCTTCTTTTGAAATTTGCTTGTTTTCCCTTCTGACTATCCCTGGGGGATTTTTTCATTTGTTTGAGGTCCAGTTTGTTTCTTGCCTTGCAAGAGAAAACCAAAACAAGTCTTATTTACACTGTGATCATATCCCACGAGGAGGAATGTGAAGATGATGTCCGTCCGTTAAGCTCGGGCTCCCTCCGTTCATTTACCCTGTAGTTTTTTTGTCCCCCCCCCCTTCCTCTTGTTGATCCGTGTAAACCGGTCGTTAGCACTGCAGGAGCTGCTCACTCGGAAGGGAAAGTGTGAGACATCTTACACAGAAAACAGTAATCAGTCAAATCAATCACCGCAGAGTAGCGGCGTCTGGTTTTGAGCCCTTAAGGTAAATGCCTGGCCGCGCTGCTTCGGCCGCTGCCTTCAGGCCGCTGCCTCCCGGAAACTTCTAAAGGGGATCAAACAGAAACATGCCAAAGGTTTCTCTGTTTTACAACCTGTTGGGATTGTTATTTAGAATCTGATCTTGTCCCAGAACAATAGGACCCCAGATGTTTCAGTCACACACCCAAGCCTTAAGAATCCGACCATTTCAACGTTTTTAGAGCATTTTTGTGTGATATGGTTCCACATGATGCTGTTGTTCCTTCAGGATTGTTGAGTTCAGCCTCCATAAGGAGGTGGATAGCGGATGTCTCATTCCTGAAACCCGGTTGACAGTTTTCTAACCAATCTCTCTCTTTTCTAACTATAATTTTTGTCTTTTCTGCGTTCCACTTGTAAAGCTCTTTTCAAGGCTCTGTGTTCTTAATATTGTCCCGTTTAACAGAAAAGCCTCAACACGCAATTCTGCAAATCAGAAGTCTGAAAATTGGAAGTTTTTTGGCTCTTTGGGTGCCAGCTTTGACAGTTCAGGGTCCCCTGAGCTCTGATCAGCTGGTTCAGAGGTGCATTTCTTAATCATCTACTGAATATTTAAATGAGATTTTACAACAAAGCCTTTTGGTGCCAAAAGCTGAACTTACCATGAATATTCACACTTTTGTTTCTTCTGTATAAGATGACTGTAATGGTCTTTCCTCCTCATTGGTTACCAATAGATGTAAAAAATCATACTGAGTATTTTTAGCATTATCTTGTAGGCCCCCGGGGTGTCGAGCTCTCCAATATTCTGACCGGCTGAGACCTCGCTGTGTTCCTGAGCTCAGAGGTCAGCGGGTCAGAGTTTGCTGCCGGCACCAAGGTGCTGAAACTCTCCTCCTGAAGCCCCAAACACTCTTTTAAAAAGCAGCTGAAGATGTTTTAATGAGGAGAGACTTTTTTATTGACTTTGTGTTCTTCCTGTTTTTTGTTATGGAATGCTACTTATTTTTTTTGTTTTTATGGTGTGAAACATTTGATGGTTTTTACATGCTAAAGGTGCTGAATGAAAACCATAAAAAAACACCTGAGGGCTGCGGATAAAAGTCAGAACATTGTTATGTTTGGATGTTTCTAAGAACATGATTCGCTTCTAAATGAGACATAAAATCGCTGTCACATCACCTGGATGCTGGTATAGAAATAAATCCTAAATATGAATATATCTCATCCTTTTCTGTTTTCATTCTTATCGGCCATTTCACCTGTTTGAAAACAAGCCTGATTAACCATGCAGACAGGATGGATTGTGAGTAAAAACCTAAAAATACTCTGATAATCAATCACATGTTGATTTAACATTTACGGTGATGCTATTTATGTACAGTATGCGTGCATTCGTTGTGCCTATTTGCACCATTAGTCTGCATATTGGAGCTGTCAGAGACATAATAATGATGGATTCTTCATTTGGAAGCACACCTCCTTTAAAACACGCGGGCAGGTCTCGTTGGATACCCTTGTTGACCCGCGGTACAGTCTTCTTCTGCCCAGTATTTGTTGGAGTTTAAGATATTCCAGGCATGTATGACCTCAACCGCACACATTCTGCCCTTGGAGGGATGTAGATGGATTTTGTGCATTTTTCCGTGCAGGTAAAACCCTTTCCTAATTCAACCGTGGCGGCTCATAAGAAATTAAACCAGCGAAGAGATTATGGGATTGAAGTGATAAATAAGAAATGCAAGAAAGCTGTTAGGTTAGAAAGACAAAGCCACAAGATGCTGGATTCCAGGCAAAGAAAACAGTGGAATACATTATATGCTCTGCCACGGTTTCCCCAATAGGTATGACTGTGTGCTGCTTTGTCTTTAGCTCAGGTTCTCTGCGTGTGTAGTGACCTTTTTGCACTTAGAAAAAAGCAGCGCTCTCATCTTTTATTCCTGCGCAAATGTAACGTTGCACCGACACAGCTCCAGTTCAGAATCTGACAGAATATTACTCATGGCAGCAGATCACTACCACTTAGAAAGTCTAAAGAAGCTTTAAAAATAGAGACAATCCTTCAGCGGCCCCACACTCTGCTCGTTCAGCTCTCGAAGCTCCACGTAAGACTGAGCTCGCTCTTTTATTTCTGTCCACCACCATCCAAACTGCTATCAGGCTTCCATACGAAGCATCCCACTTCTCTTATGTAACCGCATTTGCCGGTGGAGTGCTGGCAGTTTCCATCCACATGCATGGGTGTTCGCTTCCATTAGAGCCCGTAGGAGAGGCAGCCTCCCTACTCCCACCACCCCGAGCAGTTTCAAGCAAAATCGATGATTAAATGCTCTGCAGCGTGATCGCTCTTCGCAGCCTCTTAATCTAAATGAGTGATTCATGTTTATTAATCACAGTAAAGAATGTAATATCATCTCAGGGTTCACTTTGCTGCTTGAGGATTGTGACTCAACAGCAGGTAGGAGTTCATGGATTGTTATAGCCCAGCAGGTGTGGCCTCGCTGGTGAGCCGATTGAGTCTTTGTCCTCTTTTAGAGCTCTACCTACTCTTTGAGATTTATATAAACTACGTGAATAAGAATCAAAGTGATTTCGGAACCTATTTCTCTTTTTTCCTGTTACGCAGCTGTATAACATCGTGTTGGGGCTGATGATGAAAAGTCTGAAAGATAAAACAGGAAGGAAGGAGTTTTATGTCATATTTGTTGCGTTTCCAGCCGGTCAGCCCTAATTTAATAAGGGCTTGATGGCATAGGTGAATAAGGCCTCAGTTATACCTTCTGAGTAAAGGTCACTGGTCTCTAATTACCCCCCAGCTCTCCTAATGAGATCCGAGGAAAAAGGGAGCCTCCCTGGTTTATTCAGGCTTTTGGGGTCATCCATCTCACACCCGGGGTAGTTAATAACCACGGCTAGCTTCAAAGGCATCTCCAAACAAGCCCTTTAAGGTGCTTACGGTAGCTCGATGTCACCTAAAAAAACATCTGGGGACAGATTGGTCCCAACCCAGAGCTGAATTGATTCCGGATTTTTACGTTCACGTCTCAGGAACACAGCGTTTCTTTTTTAAAGCCACATTTATTTCCTCCTTTCATTTCCATTCCTTGTTTTCGAAATGATGCAACTATTGTGTGTAGCCGTGCGACTGAGTCAGACAAAGCAGCTGCGCCAGTTAAAAACTGTCCTTCAGCAAGATAATCATCGTCCCCTGATGCGCTCGCCGGTGATTGGGTACAACGGGAAATGTCTTGTTTGATTGGGAGAATGGAGTACAAAGCTCCTTCAGTGAGCAACAGGACTAGAGAAGCACTCTATTGTCTGATGCAACCTGTTTCAGAACGATAAAACACCCCTTTGTTTGAATATAATAAGATAAAGAAGCTGATAGATAAGAGTTATTAAGAAACAAAGCTCTTTAATGTCCGGCTTTATCCATTTTTTAAGGCATGTTTTTATAGATATTAAATCCAATCAGAACTAATTCATTTCGCTTTATGAAACAAGGCTAAAAATACCTGCTGAGAGAGAGAAACACAACATATCGACAACTGTAATGGAAAGAGAGAAGAGTCAGGAGAGATGCATGGTGGGACCCCCCCCCCCCCCGCACGCAGTCTGGGCCCATAGCAGCAGAACTGTGGGATGTTTCAGGGTCACTGAGTTATCTCTTACTGTCAGCTTTCAAAAAGGAAAGTTTGATGGCTGTTTTATTGGGGGGGGGGGGGGGGGTCTGCTTCCTGAACCCAAACTGGTCTCACTGGTTTCTGATTTTGGAAACTCCTGAACCACAAGTCTGAGAGCAAAGAGCTCCAATTTAAGGATCCAACTATATCCAGCTACTAAGACGTGCTGTTTTTAGTGTAATTCTGGGTTTAGGAAGCTAAAACGTTAACCGACTATCAATTACTTAACTGATATACTTGATAGATAAAAGTGGCACACAACAGATCTAATCACTTATCTCTCTTCCTGTGACTTGCTCATACGCTTCCTTTTCCTGACTTACTTAGATATCATTATCAGGGGCTGTCATGTTTCAGAAGTACTCCGTTTGAAGGCTGAGCCAGTCGCTTTAATGGCCGCTCGGCCATTTCTAAGATGAGGAATCATATTTTTCTGATACGATGAGTTGTGTAAAAGTGTCTTCCAAATAACAGCACAGACAAAATCATGGAGTTAAAATTCATTTGTGTACAATTTTATTAATATTGCCATCTCCATTAATTAATCTTAAGGGTAATATGTTTGAGAAATGCAGTTGCTATTAGCCAATCACTGCTCGGCTGATTACCACAGCAGCTAAAATGCCTCATTCCGCTAATTTCTTCCCACCTAATAGTAAATTACAGCCCATGCAGACCACCTCTCAACCTGGGAGAACTGCGCACCCTCTGTGACATGTTTATGTTGCTTTTTCTTTCATTTTGGTTCCTTTTATCTGGAATTTGAGCTGTTTTTACAGATATGCTGAGCTTTTAAAGAGGTTATCTCCGCTAACTTGTTAATTAAGGTTTATAAACGCAATTATATGTCGTGTATGTTTGTGTTGGCTCTGGGAAGAGGTCGGCCGAGTGCTCACCCCGCTGCTGTCATTACTCTATTGACCTCGGAGCCTCAGCTCTGTGCTGAAATCCCACACGCCTGAATGCTTTTCTCTAAACAAGAAAAATAGACAGTTATTGCATTTAGTGAAAACTGGACTACACCAGAATTCCCATCTGAGCTCCTTTTTAAGTGTGCGTTTGTCTAATTTAGGTTTAGTTTGTCCAGCTCTGCTAAATGATCCCACCGAGTCAATTTTAGACACTCTCAGCTAAAATGAGGTTTTACAGTTGTGGGAAAAAATACATTTTGACACGTTCCCAAAACTGGATTTTGAATTTTTTTTGTGAATCTGTCATCTCAGTTTCAGGCTCACTTCTCTGCCGGGGAATAATTTTGTGATTTTTAAAAGCCAGTGTTTTTCCAGGGGAATGAGCTGGACCCCCCCCAGATTGGATGTGCCCGCTTTGTCACAGCTTCTCTGCTGAGGGACAAGAATTGGCTCTGTGGACTGTCTTGCCTTCTTCCTCTCTTGACAGCAGATCAGTGCAGTAGGTGGGATGTGCGTCCAACCCCCCCCTCTCCCAGACTGAAATGTGAGAGGTGTATTTGTGAGGGATTTCTGACAGCCAATAACCCGGAAAGCTGCTACCTCCACTCCGGCTGAAATCTGCAGCCATCACATCATGCTCTGCTCGGATTAGTGCTCTCCTTCCATTTCCATAACAATCACACATCCATCCCTCCTACTTTTCCTCATATCCTCCTTCCTTTTCTCTGCCCCGCTTCCCTCCAACCTCTTTATTGTTCCTGATCCCCCTCTTACCTCCTTTGAACGCCCCTTTAATATTCATCCCCGTCCTTCATCTGCCCTCCTCCTCCAGCCTCACCCTCTCACCCGCCTCCCTCTTTTTCACCTCACGGGGAGCAGCCCGTGCCCCCTCAGCCTGTAAAAAAAGCTGCTGGCATCTTGTTTGTGTCTGCTCGCCGGCCGGTGATGTTCTCCCGCGGCGTTAGTTCAGGAGACAGGTGGCCAGAAAATTCCCAGTTGGCAAAGAGGAAAGAAAAAAGCGCTTCACACAGGTGACTGTTGCTGTCAGCTGGTTCACCGGCAGCAGGATGAGTCCGGAAATCCTTCTGCGGCTGGACTCGACCTGCTGACAGCTCTGGTGTTTCTAGCGCTGGAGGCAGTAAAATGTGGTAGCGGGCCTGCACACTGGAGAGAATGTTTAGCTCCATGTGCGGCAGAGATGTTTGTTCATGCGTCCAAGAATCGCTTGGAATGACCCAGAAGATCCGATGTGGAGGCTGACTGTAGGTTTTATCACGTAAAAGGTTTCCAGCTTGCTTCTTTTATAGGGAGAGGCCATTTTCTTGGCCCATTCCATCTTTTAAAAACTGACCTGCTGATTCTGATTTTCTAAACTTTTCTCTTGTTAAATGAAGTCATTTGGTTTCAGCTTTGGGATTTTTCTTGTTTCCAAATTGAAAATATGAGGGGAAAAAAAGCCCCTTAGGTTTTAATTCCATAACATCACTATAGGTTTTAGACATATTCGCCGCTTGTTCTGGAGCTCCTGATAGTCCAGGACGGAGTATCCCAGTCACAGATTTTTGGACAGTTGTATCCATGGCAGAGTTTTCCTACATGAATGCTTGTTTCTTTAATTTTTAACATCATTGCTGTTATTGCTGCTTTTACTTCATGATCCAGTAGATGACGATGACGGGTGAATATGTGGAGCCTCAGTTTAGCTCCACTAAAACCAATAGCACTGATAGATTTAATGATAGGAACAACCTCAGATGAAGGGGAAACGACCAGAAATTGCATCTCAGACAAATTTATTTGAATAAAGAAGTCTCCGTTTAGATGCAGAGAAAAGAGCCCGGTCATTTGAACTACTGTGTGGTTAGGTTGAGGCCTGTAGTTGGTTAACTTTAGGGACGAAACACAACGCAAGTTTTAATAAACTTGTGGTTTGGGCTGAAAGGGACTGAAGTTCATGTAAAATATGGTGGAGATTGAGTCGGAGTGTCACATCATTTGCTTTGGTTTCCTGTTTATTAAGGAAAAATAAACAGGACCCTTCAGTCAGTTTGTTCACAGCAAAAACCAACAATGGAGAAAAAATGTTGACGCAGTCCTGATTTCTGTTTGCTGTCGAAACCTATCGACTTTTACGTGAAGCAGCTCATAATGGACCCAGTGGTCCCGGTGAGCTGAATGCTGGTACTTCTGGTTTTGTGTGTACTGCAAAAAAAAGACAATCAGACCACAGTTCACCTGTTCAGATTGCACCAGATTGAAATGAGCTCTCCCAAATTGAGCGGACGAGATGAGGAAATGAACCCTGGTCCATAAAAGGTGACCCTGCCACTAACTGACTGCACGCTGTAAGCCTTAATGCAGTTTTCCTGTTATTTGATTGGTGCTTTGGTCTGTTGTCTTGTGCCATAATCGATGGAAATAACTAACAATGTAACACACAAAAAAAAATCAGGTTTCTATGCCTGGGAAACAGGCTTTCTGGAGCCTGGATCAGGCTGGACAGAAAATAGACAAACTACCCGGGATATCTGCGTGTCCCGGTGTGGATTAGATCTCCCTTACTGCCGAGCTCTCGCCCCGCTAAGCCGCGACTCGACATTACAAGCTAATTCGATTTGCGCCCCATTCTGAATCATTCATGCTGTGAGTCCCCTCGCCGGCCGGGTTAGGGCGGCCGGGCCCTCCGTCAGGTGTCAGGGCCGGGAGTCCGCTTTCAGTGCGGCACAGAATTGCCCTGTGATTCAGCTGCTGCGATAGGAACCAGATGGGATCCTTCCTCTCCCGGTCTCTTCCCATAAAGCGTGCAATCAGTCAGGGTGCTGTGCTCTTATGTGGCCGAGCGGCAGATTAATCTGAGTCCGCTGCTGGCTTCTGCTGCTCAAACGATCCAAATGTTCGTCGGGATGAATCCTCCGTGTCTCACTTTCAGTATGGCCTCTGTCTTCTTTGAGGTTAGAAGAACTGAACAGACCCCCGGTGATAACTCGCCCCTGCTCGTTCATTCTGGGTTATTCAACTCAAATGATCAAAAACCTACAAAGGGAACACCGTCTACGCTTTCCCACAACAAAGTGACGAAAGATCCATCTCTTCTGGACACACTGCCCCCCGAACGCTGGCCGTCTACTGCCCACTCCCACTTAGCTCCCCTCTGTTAATTGCTCATTAGAGGAGATAAAATGGTCTTAATCATCCGGTTCAGACAGCTTGAAGTTCATTAAAGCAAATGTCCCAGCTTCAGAGAGTGGCTGACTCTCGTTTGGACAGAAACGGCTGAACTTGCCCACTAAGTGCGTCCCAGGGGAGGCTTCAGAGAGAGCGGGAACGGGGATCTGGAGCTAGATGCGAGTGTATTTATGGTATGGTTGGGTTAGCTCTATGCAGCCGTGCTCAGAGAAAAATAAGTTGTCAGAAGACAAATGTATGGTGGCCCAGAAGGAGCACCCTCCATTATCCCTTCCCTAAACACAGCACAGAGGCTCTCTAAACAGCAAATACCTGTGATACTATCAGCAAAGCTGCAGTTGATTAAAATACGCAAGCACGGGGAGTCTGAAACTGGAAGCCGGCCTAAGTGATTCGAAATGCAGCACCGCTGACAAGCGTCAGACAAACTACCGGTTCCAGCAGACGTATGTGGTCCGTCTGAAAATAATGCCATATGTTTGCTAATTACAGCATCGGTTTCCAGCTCAAGGCTCTCGTCCAATCCCTGCTGGATCCAACCAAAGAGAAAAAAAGAAAGAGAAAGGATAACAAAATGCTGGTGATAGCGTTTTAGGAAAAAGACGTTTTTACTAACCGACTTATTTGTGTAAAAAGCATGTCAATAAAGCCAACATCCAAATATGAAACTGGTATTCAGGCTTAGAACATTTCTGGCTATATTCTTGTGAATCATTATTGTACAATATGATGAGAAATGTGAGACTTTATGGGCCATTTTAGAGGAAATCCACGGGTCCATAATCCAGATTTCTCTGTGTTTATGTTCAGCAGGCTTTGGGCAAATGGAGAAAACACCAGCTAATGACAGCTGCCAGCGTTTATCAGGGTCTGTGCTGGTTGTGTTGCATTAACTTTGACCTGCAGCTGACCAGATGGTGCTCACGAAATAGTTCCATTTAAGCCCTGAAAAAATGGCTTGAGTTGGCAGTGGTTTCATTTCTTTCCTTCAGCGAAAGTGAATATTTTTTATCTAGAAATGAATGTGCTCACTCACTTGCTCGGATACATCAAAATCATTTCGGCATTCGATTCATTTTAATAATGCTTACCTATTTATCTTTTTAGCCTTGAAAGAAGAAAACAGCTATCTCTATCCTTAATACTTTCACAACGGTATTGATGCTTACTGGATATTGAATTTATCCTGTTAATAGTGTGTGAAACCACTGGGTTTTTATAATTGATTAATAAAGATATATATAAAAAATATTTATATTATTTATTTTGGTCTGTCTTGCATTACGTTATTTTTTGTTTTAATCTAAATAAATTCAAGGCTTAAAAAATTGTCCCTATTGGACCAAATTAAGCTGATTTTGATTATTTTAATGGATGGTCGCATCGCTTTTTATTCTCTTGCCCAGATTCACCAATTAAACATTTTCATGGAAACATAACAGATAAATCCTGATTAACTTAATAAATGGGAGGTTTCGGATACAACACCAGCACTAAATCTTTCTTTTAAAGAGGCAACACACTTCTTCTTTTTTAAAACATTCAGCAAACATGATTTCAAGTCTCTCAAAGCGAAAATCGTTTGGACCTCAGATACATTTTTATTTAGTCTTAAAAGATCTAATAATAACAAATATTAGCTAAATGCTTTAATTAATTCTGCTCAATCAGAGCATTCTAAAGCATAATTGATTAACTAAAATAGGTGGAAAAAAGAAAGCACAACTGGTCAGATGGAGATCTCATAATCAGAGTTTTTTTTTCTATTAATGTTTTATTCTATTATTACCGCGTGCAGTTGACAGGTGACATGTTTCCCATTTATTCCTGCCTTTTCTGTAATAATGCTTGTTGATGGTCTGTTAGAGGCCCGGCTGAAGGCGGTGACAGCCTTTCTGCGAGGCAGAAAAACGTAAAGACTGATGACTCCTCTACGGCTCTGCAGGTGGAGAGCCGACACTTCATCACACGGATTCTAAAAGATCTTGTTTACAGTGGATGTCTGTGTTATGAACTAAAGATATATGACGACTAAGCGCATTTATGAAGGGGTTTAGGGATGGTTTTTTAATAAGAAATGGTTCACCTGCTTGTAACAACACCAGGACGAATGAGAAAAAGAAGTGGGTGTTTTAATATCAGCTGCAGAGGGTGCCAGCATGTAGAGACGGAGGCTTTGCTTTCTCTTGTTTCCTTCACTTCTGGCTTCTCCTTCTCTTTCTCTTCCAGTGGTCGTGTTGTATTTGCAGGCTGTGGGAAACAAAGAATGGAGAGAGGTGAGTGAAAACAACCTAATATTGCTCCCAGCGTTGATATCTGAATCGAGCTACTGACAGGAGACTGCTGAGAACATGCTGGATGAAATCCTAACTCTCCTCGCCGGTGAATGTAACCACCGTCTCAAAGGAAAAAAACAAAACAAAAAACAACAGTTTTCTACATGTAATGGCTGTGTCATAAATAAATGAAAAGAATGGTATATTTCAAGCAAAGCGCGTATCAGAGAAAGGTGGAAAAGAGGGTGGACGGATTCGGTCTTCCTGGTTTTTCCTCCACCGACACAGTTTGAAATCGAGGTCACGCTTTGCTCTTTTTTTAAATTCGATTTATTTACCCCACATTTCCCTACCTAGCCGACCCGCTTTTTACCCTGGCAGGGACGACGTGCTGACCCCGGTCACTTCCCGTTTGAAAATTCATAGTCAGCCGTCCCGCCCGGTTGACGGATCAGTCTGAGCCCCCTGGGCCCGGCCCGCTCCGCGTGGGGAGGGCCTTATAATCAAAGCCGGCGCTGCAATCAGAGGCGCAAACATCCCGCTGCCAGCCGTAAACACGTCGACACCTGAACAGATAATTGAGCTGAGAGGGGAAACCCGGCTTTGGCATTCCGTGGATGTTCCGCGCGCGTTGCGCACAAACTTAACGGGGGTAAATTAAAATGTGTCATTCTGTGAGTACGGTAGCAGGTAACTGATTTCCATGACATTGACATGCAAGGAAATCAGTGCAATTAGCATTCGCTTCATCTTAATACCGGAAGCTCCTGCCTCTCGGTCCTGCTGTGCTGTTTTTTCAGGGCGAAATGTCTAAATTTGGCCTCTTTTCTGCCGTTTACCGTTTCCATGCACACCGCGCTGTTTTACGATGACGAGCTGTCTCCGTTTGAATGACGATGGTCCCCGCTCACAGGTCCCTGTAGGGGATCTGTGGGTCCACGGCCAGAGCCTGCAGACCTGGGACCCGCTGGGAGGGTCATACAGATACAGATGGACAACGTTTTATTGAGTCCAATTACCTGAACCCCCAGCCTATTTCCACAACTCAATCTTCATGTTATCTCCTGTCAGTCTGATAAAATTGTCCCCAATGTGTCCCTGACGTAGCCAAAGTCGATTGAGAGTTAACGTGGAACCACATGGAATAAATCCTGGTTTTCGGTTCTTATATTTTCCAACCCCATAATGCCTTACCACACCATAAAGGTGAGCAGATTACCACCATTTGGTGATACATTATGGGGTAACGGCAGCGTCGGACCCAAAAGCAGGACTTTTTTTAAGCTCTCTTTGCGTATAAGAGCTCTGCAAAGGGGCCTCTAAGTTGTCAGTGTGAGATAAACACACTTTTTCTTTGAGAATAAATTGATAAAGTCATGTATTATTAAGCAAACACTCCCCTAACTTAGTTTCAGCCCCCAATTTAAACAAAATACGGGATTTTGGTACATTTTTAGTCATTAACGTCTCTCCAAAATGATAAGATTTTGGCCTCTCCCTCTCTCTGATCTACTCAAAGAAAGAATTACTGTGTACGTAAACAGTATCAAACTTTTTTCCTTCTTTGACAGGAAGTTAGAAAACAGTTTAGTGTAAGTTCTCGGCCTTCCCCTCTGCCTGGTTTGTTCTCAGTCTGTAATATTTGGACTGGTGGTGCGTCAGGACCCTCGAAATGGCCGTAAATAAAAGATTATAGATGCATGGCACCATTGCAAAGTCTCGCTCATCCAATCAAACTGAATGCAAGTTTCATGCGTGGAGCTCCGCTGTTCACACACTCACACACACAGCAGGCAAATCTCACTTTGCACAAATAATCCTGCTTAGTGTCACTTTCAATGAAGCAACTGGCTTTGAGTCTGTTCCTGTGGGGCTAACAAACCATTTTGTTCAAAAACAGAGCCCATTTTATTGTTTTTGCACCTCCAAACAAAACAAAACCAAAAAAAAACAACCATTCCTTAATCTCCGCCTATGGGACACCGACACTCATTAAGCAATCGCACCTCACTGAGATTAGAAACCGAAGGCCCCCAACCCCCCAAAATAGAAACACAGCAAGGAAATATCAGGGGACTTACCTGCCGGGTCGATACGACAGGTGGCTTCTGAGGTCCAATGCACTCCCCTGCAAGGCCTGGGTAATGGATGGGATGGGGACACAGCTGATAGCCGGGATTATGTGCGCCGGGCACTAAAGACATGAATCCAGGTCTTGAAGCCGAGGTGTGGCAGTGCCGAGATCAATAGCTCATTACACGGTGCTGTCGGGCCGGGCCGCGGAGGTGAGGCCAGCGGCCCGCTGGGGGGAATTACCGCTGTGATTGTCAGGGTGATAGAGAGATACGCCATAGCCAAGGAGAGAGGTTAAGGTGGGCGGATGGGGGTGGAGGGTGGGGGGATGTCAGAGCAGAGCTCTGGCTCCAAAGCAGCTCTGTAATTTCTCCGGGGCACACGGGATCCGAAGCGCGTTCACGTCTTTCAGAGGGCGAGTTTTTATTCCTGGATGATGTGATCGGGGTGTAATACCACTGTGCAGCACAATGCTCGTAAGCCAATCCTTCATTCTCCTCCAATAACAACAGCTCATGGGGGAAAAGAACATGAGCACACATTAAAAAGTCAGGTTTTGAGCAGGTGCTATAATGGAAAGAATACAACTCAACATTTACACAAACACACAACATCACATACCGTGTTTTTAATCCTTAAACTAAACCAGGAAATTTAGAAGGACACAAAAAGGTGCTGCAAGATGGTGAAAGTTTACTGTAAGCCCCCCATTTTGCGTTAAAAAGATCTCATACATTAAAAAGATACATCTCAGACCCTACAGGCCTCAGTCAGAACATTAAAAGTTAAAGTTCAGGACAGAAAGGCTAAAAAAAAACAGCTTTATCAGATCTTAAGAGTAACCAGAGCTGCAAATCGCAATGAGCTGAAGAACCACGGAGAGAGTGGAGGGACAAAACTCCTGCACAACCATGTGGGAGATCATCCAGAAAAGCTGGACTTAGCTGGATTTGTTTATCACACCCTTTGTGATTATTTCCGTATGCCTCGATTCTTTTAAATGAAAGATGTTGAACTTTCCTTAACTCACACTTATATGCTTTGTGTAAAAAAGACTCAGTAACCAGTAACTTTGTGTTGTTGTAGTTCGGCAGGACGGAGGTCATCGACAACACCAGGAATCCGGACTTCGTCAGGAAATTTGTGCTGGATTTCTTCTTTGAGGAGAAACAAAACTTAAGATTCGATGTGTGAGTTGCAAAGATATGGCTCGCGCTGTAAAAAATTTCACGTTAAGCTCAACCTGTAACTTTGTTTTTTCAGTGCATTTTTTTCAGTTTTGGCTAAATAGGCTTGAGCTCCTTTTATTTTGTCTCGCAGGTACAACGTGGACTCAAGAAGCTGCAACATATCCAAACACGTAAGTCAAGAAGTTTGCGCTTGAAACCAATAGCTTCCACTGGCTTCAGATATCAGGTTATGTAGCCACACTTTTCACAGCATTGGGGATCTTATGCATGTATTTCCTTCTTTCCACTCCGGCCAAATCAACCCCTCTGGAGAGCAGAAGGTGAGTGAGTTTGCTCCCATGCTTTTTCGGTTTCATCTTTTGTTCATTTCACTCCTCACTTTGCCGTAAATCTCAGTGTCCCCACCCGAAACTTCATTTTGCGGCCCGATTCACATCCCGTCCTTTTATTGTGTATTTTCTCTCGCGCCGTTTCATCTAATTTAATTCCGGACAGGCTCCCTGGAAGCTCCCCCCCACCCCCCCCCACGTCGTGTCGTTCCACTTTTTTTTTTTTGTCTGTCTGCGTGTTCTTGTTGGCTCAGATATAGAACAAAAAACCAACAACTTTCAGAGCTCCACTTCAAAGTGAAGGCAGCTGTTGTTTGAAGGGCGCTGTCTCTCTTTGTGCGCGTTACACATATCGGGCCGGTGTCCGCGCCCCCTCACGCCCACCCGCCGCAAACGCCGCCGCTCGGCTCGGGGGGGCTGTGTTTTATTATGCCGTGTCATCTCTGCTTCCTTCATCCCCCCGTCAGCAGCACCGCTGAAGGGTTCTAAACCTCAAAATCTGTTCCTAAGTGCGCACGCTGCACAAACGGGATGACGTTGGGCTGGGCCCCCCGGGCCCCCGACTCACATCCCAGGCAAGCCCCTCTTGACCGCTTAGGCTTGACCCGCTTGATTGAGCCAATGCTGGCAGGCGCACGGGGCTGAATTAAACTGTGAAGTTAATGTTTAATTTGAAATGACTCTCCGCTAAGATGAGATTGAACTTTAATGACTTTAATATCTCGGCGGCCCCCCCCCTCCATCGATTTTACGTTGGCCGGTAATTGCTGGAGAGCGTATTATCTTTGGCAGCAGCCCCAGGGCAGTGGGAACCAGATCCGGGGGGGTAAGCTCCCATTCCTCACACCGATGAACTTACAGAACTTTTTGGGTTGATGTTTTTCGTAGGATAGGAGTTTCCCAGCGGTGTTAGAAAATGACTAACCTGCCTTCTCTACCATTTTTCCGCCGTTTTAGGACTTCCTGGGCCAGACCTTCTGCACACTGGGAGAGATCATCGGCTCCTCTGGGGGGCGGCTGGAGAGGACCTTGTCGTAAGTCCCTCGCCAGCCTTTCCTGCTTTTTCCCCCCCTCGCACCAATTTCAATTTTACATACGCACATAAATAATTCGTTCAGCCGAGCAGAATTTGACGAGTGCGCCTTTGTCCTTTGCTGGATGTTTTTTTCTGTTTGCTGATGTGCAAAACAAGCCCATGCGAGCCGCCTCTGAAGCGCCGCCTGTACGGGCGCGCTGGCTTTAAAGAGCCTCATCTATTATCCCCTTAGATGAGAGAAGAGAGACTCACCAGCCTGCCGCACACTGAGCCGTTAGTTTATTGGTTTACTACAATGAGAAAGAAATGAGTATCATGTGGGACAGATGGGTGCCGCGTATCCTCATATCTTCGGTTTTTCTCTCCTCGACCTAAAGCGTCGGTTTGAGTTCAGGCCTCGGGTTTCACGGCATATTTGCAGAGTTCAATAAAAATCTTCCATTTGCAGGGGAAGTAACAACCGGAGGGACAGAACAAAATGGGGAGTCGGAGGGGGTCACGGACCAGATCTGAGCCCATATCAGAATAAGCACCGTGTGTCTTTCTTTGCTGTAGAGTTCAACAGAAAGTTCAGGGACTTCTCGGCTAAGATGTTCTGACTCCTAACACAAGAGCGGCGTGAGAATCGGAGGCTGTGTTACCTAACAAGCACAGCAGCTGCCTGGAGAAATGAGAATTAATCATTTAGTCGGTTCTTTAGCTTGTGTTGTGCGTCTGAGAGTGTGGCAAGTTGTGCGATTCATTTCCTGACTGAAACGAACGGCTGACTGTTTGCTTTTCCAAAATTAATCAAACTGCTTGAAAGGAGAAAGAAAGAGTGTGTTAACCCTATAATGCCGATTGTGTCATACTTTTATATGTACCGTTTCTGAAATGTTTAGCACCCAAGACCTTTTTACATCACTTTAGGTAAAAACCTTGTTTTAAACCCTGTTGTACACAACCTAATATACCTCATACCAGTGGGCAGAGGATGATTTTACCTGTCACATGGTAATAAATGATAAACACACAAACAACTCTTTTTGTCACACAGTGATATTTAAAGGCTTGAGACTAAAAGATATACAATTTTCTCTCAATTGTTGTCTTGGATCAGGCTTTAAAAGGTCAAAGTTTGTTTCATTTTCGGAGCTTGGAGTGTCTTTTTTCCCTTAAAGTGGCTGCAGGTCTGTTCTCTGAAGTTTCCACCAGGTGGTTACCACCACCTGTGATGGTGGTTTGCTCAGCTGAGCTGGAAATATCCAACAAAGTGTCAGAGCTTTCATGTCAAGCAGCATACACGCCGCCAGGAATATCTATATTTAATCAATTTTTTTGCTGATTGTTTTAGCTAAAAGACCAGAGGTGGCTCACAGATGTAGGAATGGAGCATTCATTATACATCAAATCCAAATGGGTTAAAGCTCTCTCGCTGAATGAAAAATATCCAGGTCAGAGCCAATTTTGTCACAGGAAAGCAATACAGGCAAATTTAAACTCTTTCCTATAAAAAGACAGATTTACAGACACATCATGCAGGTTTTATTTATAATTTTCTGACGAAGCTCTGCCTTTTCTTAATATGAATGGAGAAAAAGAAGCCTCTTTTCTGCCCAGCAACAATGACATCACACCCAATGCTTCCCCTCTATTGGCTTGGCTTTCAGCCAACACATCTCTCTGTGTCACAGGCCAGACCAAACCGGTCAAATCTGAACCAGGCTGTTTTCAGCTGACACAAACTTGTTGCTTGTCATCATTTTGAGGCTAAAAAAATGCAGCATTTTTTAAAGATTTACTTCTTGATTTTCATTATTCACTCACTGAATACACGTGGGTTTGTTGAATGCAGAGATTCATAATAATCATAAAATGAGTCATTTGCTACTCAAAGTTGAGTGTGAAGTGTCTAACCTTGTGAGTGCAGACTTTAATAGGATGTCATTTTCTTGTACACTCTTCACCCAGAATCCTTTTTCATGTCATTAAATGTTTAATTTCGGCAAATAAACTAGAGCTGATTTAATTTAGTTTAATTTCAAGCCCACGAAAGCAGAAAATATTACTTTAGAAGTGATTCAAACCAGGATCTCAAACAATTACAGAGAAAAATTGTTCTGAACAGCTGTATTTCTGCTCTCGAGTCTAAAATTAATTACTTGTTGAAAGTAAATTACTGTCAATGTTATAAAAGTTAGAATCCCTGAGGTTGGAACATCATTTTCCCCGAAACCAGTCCAGTGCAAATGTTTGAAAAATATCAAAAACCACTTTGTGCAGAGTATTTTCGGTAGGACTTCTTCTATTGCTGCTTCCAGCTATTCAAAGACATAGAATCAAGGCTTAAAACTAATTTCATTGAAAGTTAGTGCCTCCACATTCAGTCC
Organism: Menidia beryllina; assembly: GCA_013363375.1. Classification (NCBI taxonomy): domain Eukaryota; kingdom Metazoa; phylum Chordata; class Actinopteri; order Atheriniformes; family Atherinopsidae; genus Menidia; species Menidia beryllina. The sequence continues at coordinate 302,751 of JABUIW010000201.1, forward strand.
CTAAACTCATAAACCTTTAAAATATATTTTTCTTCCTTCAATCTTTCATTGTCCAGTCCTCTCTGGTAGCATTTTACAGAGCTTAGTTATATTTTCGTCATATTGATAATTATATCCAGCATCATTTCTGCTTTTTAAAAAATCTTGCCATAGAATGACTGGCAGAATTAACAAGAAACTTTTATGACGTGTCTCAAAAATAGAAAGACATAAATTTCTCTCTGTTTTTCTCTTGTATTCGGTGATTAATTTTCATTTTTTGAAGATGGTAAAAATACAACTTTTACTCTGCTTACAACTCGGCCGCCAGTTTCTGATGATTGTACAATGTTTGTATTATTCATCCCAAACTAATCCACAACATGATCCTTTTTCTGACAGGCAAATTTCCACTTTGAATTTGCTGGACGTGGACAGCTCTGGTCCTGCTTTCAGCCTAAAATGCCACAGACTTTTCTGGTTGGGTGTCCAAGGCAATTACAGAAGTGGAGTGAATTAAAAGTGACGCCAATTCTCGAAAGCAAACAAAGTGGAGATTAAAACCCGAGATCCAAATAAGCTAAATTTGATTTGATCTCCCCTGCTTTGTCTTATTGTAGCCATTCAAACAAAGCACTTCAACTCCAATCCCTCCCCTTTTTTTTCTAATCAGATGGATTTTAAGGATAGAAACAATTACTCACTCATCACAAAGCACCTATAATTTTCATGTGATGAATTATCTTTCCTCTGTATGCATTAACGGAGAGTAATGAAAAAGGGGACAGCAGTCAAAGGGTGCATACGATAAGATTCCTGTGTGAGGTATATCTGGGGTGACTGATTGGTAATTAAAGCTGGAAAACACATCTTAGAGACTCTGACACGTGTGTGTGCGTCTGTGTGTGTCTGTGTGTGTGTGTGTGTGGGGGGGGTTCCATCACAAAGTCTGATTTATCCTTTAAATGAAATTGGGGCTGAGCTGAAAAAAACCTCTTCGACATGTTGAATTTTAAACCTGTATAAATCCCTTTGGATCTTATTAAGTTAAAAGGCTCACAGTATTGGCTGTTTTACTCAGCCTTGTAAACCAATAGATGCTCTCATGTTGGAAATATAATATGTGATGTTTGGGTTATGTTGGGTCTAAATACGACTCCTAGTTCCTCACTATCAAGAGTTTAGTTATTATTCAATAGACCCAGGAAGAGGCATCGAAATAAAAGCTTGACACAGAGGATAAGTTTTTTCTCAACTGTACAGGAGGGAGAGACGGAGTGGACCCGAGAATGCTTCTCGCAGCCACACATCGAATCTCACCGTCATTCCTCCAGCAGTTGGGTTTTATTAGACTGATAGTTGCTAAGCAGTGTACATATTATGGGATAGGAAAGTTTTGGACACAGTATCTGTCATGCCCTTATAAGGTTTTTCCCGGTAGTTGGCTGTTATTGACGGCCAGACCTTGGAAGACACAGATGGTAGACAGGTCGGCACCACAGAATGGTCAAAACACACATATAGGAAAGTATTGGACGTCATGCCTTTGTCATGTTTTTCCCGGTTGACGTCCAAACCTTGGAGGATACAGATGGTAGACAGATGGGAGACAAAACACACATATTTTAGCTCATTCATGGATTTTAGCTTCACACTAATGTAAATACGAAAAATAGCTTCTACAGGTTACAATGTCATTTTCAAATTGGTGCCTTAAAAACTTTAAACTATGAAAACAAAGGGATTTATTTCATCTTTATTGGCATTTTTGACCAAACTGCAAAGGTCCCACATTAATTGTTTGAAATATTTATGTAACATTGATAATTTTAGGATTATTTGTTTCCGTCTTAATTGAAAACGCGTGTGCAGTTTTTCAATCCAAAGTCTGGATTTAAATGGAATATAATAAATAGTTCCAAGAGTACGTTCATTTTTCCTTCCTTTCCTAATTTGAAGCTTATGTTTGTTTGAACTGTTTGAGCTGCTGCATTCACAGGTGCTGAAATGTTTAATGTGCAGAAAGTTAGTATGCAAATTCACAAAAAAACAAACAAAAGGTGGATTTCTATGATTTAACACTTTTTAAAAATAATCTGTAATCTTGTGATGGCACTGAAAAACATTTCACTCCGTTTTTATCATTGCTGGCAGTCGTGCCCCTCTTAAAACTAAAATAAGAACAGATATAAGCCCTGGCTCCTCTTCGGAAAAACTCTGGCTCCTGTTTGATTTAGAGGACCAAACCGACTCAGAGGACCACCCTCCTGGCAACAGGATCTTAGTAAGAAGGCTAAATTAGATATTCAGCTGGCAGCTTTGTGATATATTCCCTGCATTTTGGAACCAGACAGCCTGTTTTTCTTTATAAGTTGTCAAAACTTTAAAATTTCCTTTACTTTTAGTTCTTTTCTACCAAATGTTTTTAAGCGTGGTCTTAAAAACATCCCCAATAGAAAAATATATACAATACTTACACTAATCAGTTATTTATTGAGATGAATTATCAATGTCTGAATGGCAAACTAAGTGAGAGACATTATGTGAGACAGAGTGAGTCAGAAAGAGAGGAAGTTTCAAACGCTCAGGTTGGAAAAGGAACCACTTTCTCGTTCTTACTTGTCACAAAATGGCCCCTTGGGATGAAAGCCACACAAAATACAACAGAAATGTGCATAAATAGAGAAGCATGAAAACCAACAACAGGCAGGGTAATGCTATGCTAAAGGATTCTGGACAAAGAGACACAGTGTTCACCTCTGTGAAACACGGTAGTGGTAGTGTCATCGTTAGCATCGGGCAATTTTGCCAGTGTTTTTTGTTTCAGAAATGTTGTGGAGGGACCTAAGGAGAGCAGTTTATTCAAGAGAGTCTCCCACTGTCCAAGATCTGAAGCTGCTTTGTGTAGAGACAGGAGCAGAACCCTCTCCAGTCTACAGCACTGGCCTACAGATTCTGTATGGGCGACTCACAGATGTGTAGATATGGCTCATTTTCCTCAATGTTTCCTCAACGAATGCCCGGTCTGGTCCAATCTGTTTAGTTGGATTATTTTCTACTTTTGGAATCTTATAAGGAAATTCGGGGATACAATTTTTTTGAATTTTGAAGAAACTAAAGGACTCAGAAACTTCATGGTTGATTATAATGAAGATGTTCAATCTAAATATTGATGTAAAAAGCCATTTACTAAGATCTGGCTTCCCCAGAGAAATATATCGAAATATTGATCACCAACTGAAAATTTGAATACAGTCACATTGCTATGAGGCATGTTTCACATCTGGACTCATTCTGCTGGTGTTGTTCTAAAAAAGCCACAACAAAGCCTCTGCATCTTTTCATGATGAAAAACTCCCATATTCATCACTGTTGTTTACACCACGAGGCTGAATAGATTTCCTCCTACTGAGATACAGTGAGAATACCTCATTCTAAAAAAAGAGAGGAAGAGAAAAAAGCTCCCAAAGTGCTTTTCATCTTCTTGTACGTTTAAATATAGCAATTGCACTTCACAACCCAGTAACTACTTAACCTTCAACTGACACCCCCGCTTATCTTGGAAGAACTGGTTTCAGGTAATATGTGCTTGGAAATTGAATGGAGTTTTTACCATTCTGAGGTTGTGTTGTTTTGCAGCCCAGAGAGAGAATTCTAAATCATTATCATTTAACTTGTCATTGTCTTTTTTGTCCCTAACTTTTAGCTCTAAGTTGGGATTTTTCTGATATCCATCCAGGCTTTTGTATTAAAGGTCGTTTCTAAAGGCTCTGCAGTGTTTACCAGCTGGTCATTGAATAATTATTTTTTTTGTCGTTTGACAGACTGGGTCTGGTTTCTCTTTAAATAAAAAAATAATGTGCATTGAACAGGCAGGTCACGACCACCCAAACAGGTGGGGTTTTATCTCTTTGCTAACCGGGTCGGACGCAGTTTGAGTGAAGATGCACTGACGAAAATATTGGTTTGCGAATCACTTTTTTGTGTGTGATTTGGGACTATTATATTCTTAGATTTTGATCTACAGCTTTAGTCGCATTTTAAAAAGCTAAAACATTGGCAAACTTTACAACTCAGGCTTTAGACAGATGTAGTTGCATACAGACATTCATGATTCACAGACTTTGCTTTTTGCAGGAAATCACTGCTTTTTACCCCAATGACAGCGGTAAATGTGATTTAAAATGGAACATTTGTGAACCCAGACATGTATACATAATTAAACCTGGAAAGCCGGTGGTTTATGTTGGTTCATTCCAACGAGCTATGCATTAAAAATGTAGGAAAATACCAGAGGCAAAAACACCTGGTGGCCTCCATTTAATTTGAAACTCCCAGAGACACGTTGCTTTTATGAAATTGTTTCTTACATTTCCTCGATGCACTTCCTGTCCATTTGTTTGTAGTAAAAATATCCCCCCCGCCACCACATACCATGCATTTGGCCCCCCCACGGCCTAAAAGATGTCACTAAAGGGACGACAAGCTGGGTTTGAAGAAAAGGCTAAAGATGAGAAGGAGAACAAAACGATAAGAAACTGCCATAGTGCGATCGCTATTCTCTACATACGGCCGGTTTCTGTGATGGCTGCCTGTGGGGAATAGACAGCTGTCTGGAGCTTCTGATGGATCCGACACAACAAAAGCCCATGGGGGGAGAAACAGGGAGATGGAGCTAAAGAAAGTTAAAGGGGGAGGTGTGAGGGGTGACGGGGCGAGAAGATGGGAGGGGAGAGGAATATTACTTAGCCTGAGTTGGAAAATGTGCCGAAAAAAGAGAGGAAGACACGTGCGGAAGCACAATTATCCTCACGTAGGCAGAAATAGTCCAAATTGCAGAGCTCTATCTACGTGCTGTCATTTTGAGGACCTGGCAACACACACACACACACACACA
>JABUIW010000201.1:317338-335432 GCA_013363375.1 Menidia beryllina
ACACACACACACACACACACACACACACACACACACACACACACACATGCCTGTAAACAAATACACAACCCCGATGTAGCTGGAACATTATCACCCTGCTGGCGTCGAATTTATTTATTTCATTTGATCTTTTTCTGGCGTGGCAGAGGTTTGCAGTCGCCTCCTCCGGCACAGAAACAAATCCTACACACTCGAATGGAAACGGCTTGAATGTTTTGGTGGCCGTAGCCGATCTCCCTGCCCGGCCCTTCTTATTTAATTATGTTAGCGAGACCTCTCCGAACGTCTTTAAATGTATTTAAGTGGAACTGTCGGGTCGGTTTGTTGTTGCAAAGTCATTTTCTCCTCCGGTTTGCAGTTTCCCCAGGTGTAGTTATTTCTTAAGATTCTCCACCGTGTGCATATGTGTGTGTGTGCGTGTGTGTGTCTGCAGAGATCATTATGTGAACCGGCTTACCCTGCTTGTGTTTACCGTTGCTACTTTGGGAGGTTTTTCTTCTGACAAGATCCACATGCTGTCAGTGGCAAGCTTAGGTTTCCCATGATGCCTTCCCTCATGAGGAACCGACTAAGAGGACTCATCATCGTCGTATCTATACATCCTTACTTCCTTCCCTCCTTACCTAGATGCCGCTCTTGTCCCTGACATCTCCATACAGAAGTGGGGGAAAACACAAGTCCTCATTAACTGCTGCAACCTTTCATACATATGTATGAGGCATCCCCTCTGCCTCTCTGACTGTATTGCCCCCTTATAAGATGTATTTTTCCTGCTAATGAGATGTGTAATGTTTCTAAAACAAATGGCTGTAATCCGAGCACGACTCTGTTCGGACTCTGTCGGGATCGCCGTCGCTCTCAGGCCCACGTTTGCATCATCGGGTCCGCCAATTAACTTTCGGGCTCAGTTTCACAACTGTTGCTCCAAAACGCTGCCCAAGCGTTCGCTTTTGTTGCCAACAAATGAGTTTCCTGAGGAGGAAGGGTTGCCGACTTTGAAATGGAATTGCATCATAATCGGTAGATTGAACCGTGCGTGTGTCCTCCGTCAGGATATCGCCACCATGCAGCTGTGCGCCAACAAGCTGGATAAGAAAGACTTTTTTGGGAAGTCCGACCCCTTCCTGGTTTTCTACCGCAGCAACGAGGATGGAACGTGAGTGGCAAATTGTTTGATTTTTTTATTGGCTTTTTCGAAACGGGTATTTCTGATCTTCTCTATGGTTGTATAATAGCTCATTTAAACAAATTTCCCAGTAGAAATCTTTACATTACAAAGAGGAGAGACCCTCTCTTCAGGACTAGTTTTTGATAGGATAGAAAGTGGGTTTTCCCTCATGTTCATTTCCACAACAAATCCCACTTTGGATCTCTTGCAGACAGATAGAAAATGTTCTGGTGAAAGTGACTAATAATACGGTCATTAGCTTTTAAACTGATGTATTTCACAAATTAGGAAGCTTTTTTTCCTGAGAGATGAAACAAGATCCAAAAACAACTTCAAACTGACTAACAATGTTTGGATAAAAGTCGCTCTTAGTGTGGGGGTTAATGTTTTATGGTCCCCTCTTTGGGAACATGGTGATCACATAGTTTAGCTGGTCTTGATAATCCCAATTGGAAGAAGTTATCTTTTTTTTTTAAATAAAGGCTCTGGATAGATGGTATATTTTATGAGCAGCATTTACAATATGATCCGCAGAAATATGCAGTCACTAGCTTAACGATTAGCTTAGCATTGCACTGCTAACCATTATAAGCTTGAACAGTACTTAATAATAAATTATTTTATTTGTAGGAGATTAAGATTCTGAATAAGTAACCAATTAAATATATTTACATTCAAAATCCACCTGAAAATCACCTTTTATTGTCATTAGTAAATTTGTAGAAGGGTTTTTTTTAGCAGAAGGGAATGGGTGCACAGGCTACCGTGAAGCGCCCGCATTTCTAAAAGGTCAAGGCTGACCGAAGCAGCGAACCCTCAGCAGACCCATTAGTGCTGCGCGGCGTAAAACCCACAGTGAGAGTAATCTGGACCCTGTTGAACTCAGAAAGAAGCTAACGCCTAGATGTTCAGTGGCATCTGGCGGAACTACAGCAGACTGTGAGGGCAGTGGGCTTTTAATCACAGGCACCATGTAGTTGATTTAAATTTGAGACCTCACACCTGATCTTTTTCTTTTTTTTGGGGGGCAGGTTCACCATCTGCCACAAGACGGAGGTGATAAAAAACACACTCAACCCGGTGTGGCAGCCTTTCACCATTCCTGTCCGAGCCCTGTGCAACGGCGACTACGACAGGTCAGAAACGTGGCACGGATCCGCGTTGAGAGTGACGTTCATGAGGGGCACAGGTGTCCTGGACGGATCACCGGTTGCCGGGGGCCGGTCAGAATAATGCCAGCAGTCGGTCGTGGTGTCCCAGGGACCAGCACTGGCGTTATTGAGATCGACTCGGGTCCTCGCAGCACGGAATTGGAGGAATTGGACGTATTACCATCCTCTTTGTACTCTGATCCCCTTTGAGACAGAAGATGCATGTATGTATGACGAGTGGCGATGTGCTCAGCCTTTGTTGGTGGCTTTTGTCCAAGGTTAAGAACACTCAGATGGATCAAAGTAGAAAGATCAGACATCACATCACATCACCAAATGAAACACACTACCACAAATGAAGCCTCGCAATCAGTTTGGATGCACACGACGTACAAATGATTGGATAGAGGCCCACTTGAAGGCCAAAGCGGATAAGAGCGGCTGAGAAGGTCAGCTGATGTGGGCTGCTGCCAACCCCCCCCCCCCCGATGAATCAACCCAGAATCACAAGATTGCTCAGATGTGTGGCAGCGAAATATGTTGATACGTGAATGTTAGAAGTTAGGACTGAGACTGGCCAGCTCTAACTGAGAGACAATCCAAATCTGTTTGTTAGCGAGTGGACACACCTGGTGTCCACAGAAACATCCGACTCTCACTTGAAAGCCCATGAAACATTTCTACAAACGCATTTCAAATGATGGATAATGAAAGAAAAATTAACAATAGGTTGAGCCATATTTTTCGTGGGAGTTAGATATCAGTCCATTGCAACTTATTTAAAAAAAAAAAAAAACGGTTATTTACTATCAACAAATGTAGGCGAGTCAAGAAACGCTGCTTTCTTCCTCAGAAGCGCTGACTCGGTGGCAGTGACCGTGGCGCTTACACCTCTGATGAGTTCTCATATGTGCCGGCTGGGTTCTGACACCGAGGTGCTCGGCACTGGGTTTAGAATTGCAGAGGAAGACTCAATTCAATTGGGGCATGTCGCTCTCGAGCAGGCACCGCAGAAATCCCCACGGGGCTTCCGAAGTGGAAGATTTATCCCCTATATGTGATTCTACACTTTGTTTTTGGGTTTGTTTTGGGGTGTTTTTTGCAACATGTCGGTGCAGAGCTTCGCTCTGAGACTAAATCACATTTCTGCTGCCGTCATACATCTTTAAAATGTGTCGATAATGGCTTCGGTTTGTGCGACCTTTGACCTGTAAGTTGTATATTTCTGCGTCATAGACACTCTTTTAAAAATAGTTAAAGTAAGCCAGCTTTTTTTCTTTTTACTAGAGGGAGTTTTTCTCTGCAAATGCTGTAAAATCTTCCAATGTTTTCTTTATTTTGTGTAGATCTCTATTCAAACAATGATGCACACAACTCATAAGTCTTTACTGTATCCTTTCCCGTTTTGTGGATGACTTTTTTTTCTTTATGTTTGATGTGGCTTTCTTTGGTTTGATCGTAATGATTGAATTTTTTCTGCTTTCTCCAGTTTGTGACCTTGTGTCCATTCACAGCCTTTCTCTCTCTGTCAGAACACATCACCACATATTACACCTACTTTGCAGTTTGTGTTCCAGCTCATGTTTGTTTCTTTGTCACTCTTGTTTTTTGTTTTTTTTCTCTTTTTTTGTGGTTATTTGGTTGAGATTAGTCCACACTTTTTCACTGTTCAGTGAGGAATCCAACTGTCTGTTTTTTGGTTCCTGCTCTTCCTACACAGGTGACACAAGCCAGTTTTTACAATATTCTTCCATAATAAATCCAAATAAAGTTATGTAAAGAGCTGCATTTTTAAAACAATGGTAATATACAGATAGCATAGAAATATAATGAAATAACAATGACTGCAGATTCTCCCCCAGAAAGGGACCAGATGCCTAAAAGCCGCTTCACGTTCTACTTCTGTGAATTCAAAGAATCAAAACCAGCATTGAAACGCCAGATTCTCCCGATTTCGCTGATATTCTGCAGACGAAACCAAACCCTGGTCCAAAAAAAACAACAAAAAAGACCTGAAGGTTCCTCCCAGCAGTGTTGGAGGCTGAGCTAATAACAACCGGAGTAGACGTGTGATTGAACAGAGAACATCTGAGCATTTACAGCGTGGAGCGTGGTCTTAAAAGCTGCCCCGCCAGGTATGCTAATGGCCTTCGATAGCCTGGAGGTCCCTGCCAGATTGAGTGTCTCACACGCTGTAACGTACAGCTTCTCCGGCTCTTCACGCGGGACTCAAATCACCCTCGCGGTAATTCATGCAAACTTTAACATCACTTATTCATTTTCCTCTCCCACATGTGAAAATTGATCATTCTCACAGCTTTGAATGCTGTTCACATAATAACCTGCACCCGCTGAGCCAACAATCATCCCTTCCACGGGACATTATTTATTCAGGGAATGTCTAATTGTTCTATCTGCTCCCCGCGTGATGGAAAGAAAAGGGTTTTTTTTTCTTTTGATGCGGAGAGGCTTTTTCGTTCTTTCTCTCTTTTTTCTTTTTCATTTTTGACAGCAGGTGAAGCAATAAGAGCAGAGTCTGAAATAAATCTGTCTGTTTTTTCTTTTTCAGGACTGTGAAGGTAGACGTCTATGATTGGGATCGAGATGGAAGGTAAAGAGCGCCGGATAACGGCGTGTCACAGGCTTATGATGCACGCCCATGCCTCCCAAAATGTCAAAGAGAAATTAAATGTCGCCTGTGCATTCTGTTGGGGGAAAACTTTTTTTTTTGCCTAGCCCACTAAAGCAAACTGAAAGAGAGCTGTGCACACGCCGGGGGGGTTGATGGCGACCAATGGCAAGTCAATTTCTCTGAGATCATGAAAGCGGCGCTCATGCTTCTTCTCTGCCTGTGTGGGTGTGCTTTATTTAGACACGACTTCATCGGAGAGTTCACCACCAGCTACAGGGAGCTGTCTCGAGGACAGAACCAGTTCAACGTCTACGAGGTGCGCCAGCCTGTGGAATCCGGACTCAGGTTTTATCTGCCGCACGCTCTGAACCGAAGGCGTCGATGCAACAGCTGATTAAAAAACAAACCAACGGCTGCTCTAAGGGGAAAAGATGAAACATTTAACGGACCTAATTCTTACCCGTAACGGCGAAAATAAACACAACGCTTTTCCGAAACTCACTTCCAATTAAAATCACACAAAAGACGGTTCAGCATTGTTCAGTTTTCATGCTCCGTGGCCTCATTCTCATGGTAATAGCTCCACAACGTGTTCGGGTTCCTCTTTTTTTAGAGGAGGATGGACTCCTTCCCTAAATTACGTCTTTTTTTTTTTTTTTTTTTTAAAGACCCCATTTTTTTTTCCATCTGCTGTGAATGCAAAGTGTTTGATATTTACAGTTGAGCTTAGCAGACATGTGGCCAGAACTGCTGAGCTGATTCATTCTGCTGCGTTTAAGCAAAAAAAAAAAACAGAAAAAAGAAACATCTGTGTGCTTTGTTGAAGCTGATATTCTAAAAATGCTCCAAAGCTTTTTTTTCTGGAAAAACTGGACAGAATTCAGCCTGTATTTTTTACATAGATTTTTTCATTCCTATTCCTGCACATCAGTACTCACCTTTGAGGAGACAGATCAATAAAGTTTAAGGAAGGTTTACGCCATATGTTATATAACCAGTCAAGTTTTCAGAATCATTTTCCATATTTTTCCAGTATTTTTCTAATATGGGCAGAAATATCGGTTTTGAGAACTTTATCTTTATTTCATTTTAATATTTGAAACAAAGAACTCAGTTTCCCATTTTGATTAAAAGAATAATTAACCTATTCTACAAACAAAAAGGCATCTTGGTTGGACCTCAATCTGGCCTTCATTGTGCTTTTACGCATTACTTACCGTTATCACTTATTGAAATTCTGCAAATAAGAGGGATGTCTCCAGTAAAAGAAGAGAGGAGCGCCTTTGTTTTACATTTTTCATGCTTTTGAATGTTACTCTATTATTTTCCATTTGTTGTTTTTGCAAACAAATATTGTTTATTGAAGTTATCTCAGGGTACTTTACGGAGAAACTAAGCTCATGTGGAGTTAAACACAGACTTAGGCAGTCCACAGGATTTGTGACATGCTGAAATTCTGTTTTTCTGGCTTTCATAAGAAGAAAAACTGAAAATTTGTGCATGACAGAAACCACCAATCCAACAATGTTAGTTTGAAAGTCGTGCAGAGGCTCGTGAAAGATGTTATCTCAGACTAGCTGAGGGGGCCGAGGCAAAAAACGGGGGAGGGCACGTTCAGTGCCAGAAGAGAAAATTCTGTTTATTAAGAAAAAGTTGAAACTCTGTTCTGAGTTTTTAAAGCAGGTAAACTCCAGCGAGTGTTATGAGACATAAAAATGAACAGCAAACAAATGGTGACTGAGGACAGGAAGTGAGACTCACCAAAGGGCAGATGTTCTGGTCTAAAGGTCTAAAAACCTCCTACATACAAACCCACAGATATCCACAATTCATGCGTTTTATGTTTTCTATGGTGACTTTTATTCTATTTCTGACTCATTTTACCTCATAAGAGCTGTAATATAGGGCTCTGGTTATAATAATGCTACAAAAATAATAATAACCTCAAAGCATCGGCACATTATCACCAGAAAATCAAAGATTTCTTTGGATCAGCATTCTGTAATATGGAGCTTCAGCGGTAAATTCGGATACGACAGAAGCGAAGGAAATAGAAAGGAAATTATTTGTTTTGGAGAGACGAGCTTCTCATCTGAAATCTACAGGCGAAATCAGTGGATATTAAACTATTGAACTGCGAGCTCCATTAAAAGCTGCAGGTCATTAAGTTCTGCTCAACAGAGGGCTGCTCGGCTCCAAGCAAACACGTTAATGTCAAGGCTGAAAATAGAGAAATGTTAAAGCGAAGGGATGAACGATCTGCCGTGGAAAGCTAGTATCGGTTTCAGTTCACGGCCTGTTCTTATCAGGGATCCGATGAATTATTCACTATCATTATTGAGCATCAGATCATAGTATGTGGATCCCTATCAATGGCTAATTTAGCCTTTTCTTCTTCTTTAGGTTTTAAATCCCAAGAAGAAAGGCAAAAAGAAGAAATACATCAATTCTGGGACTGTGAGTGAGCCCGGATGAGCTGCGTCTTCTTCTGCTTTGTGCTTTTGTGTTGTGTTAAAAATGGCCTCTCACATCTTCTGAACCAAAACTATGCCTGTTTGTCTTTTTTTCCCTCCTCTCCTTCTCTGACCGGGCTGGTTTGGGTCTGCCAGGTAACTCTGCTGTCCTTCAAAGTGGATTCGGAGTACACCTTTGTGGATTTCATCCGAGGGGGGTGAGCGGAATGACAATTAGCGCGCGTGTCGGAGGTCACCGTTTAGTTTGCTTTTAGCCTCTGTGTGTGAGTGTGTGTGAGTGTGTGTGAGAGGGTTGTTGAACCGATTTCCCCAAAAGCTCATTGGTGAACACTGCGGTGAATTTTCTATTTGCTCTGAGTGGATGAAGTCTTGGGAAATATTGTTTTTCGGGGCCCCTCATTTGTTCAGTTAATTCACGTTTAATTGCCGCTTCTCTTTGTTTTCATTGATTAAACCTTCTGATGTCGAAGGGGACCGTTTAGCCAAACAGTCTGTGGACTGATTGGATTCCGGTGCTTGCCGTTGGAACATCTGTGTGATGGACAAAACTGATTCAATCGTCCCAAAGTTTGTTGTAATTCTTGCTTTATTTGCAACAGGACGCAGCTGAACTTCACAGTCGCCATCGACTTCACGGCGTCTAACGGTGAGTTGCAGATTGGTGCCTCTTTTCTCAAAAAACGTCCTTTTTTCCTTTTTTTATGCCTTCCAACGAAGGCCTAGAAAGACACACAGGCTGACAGAGTCGTCGCACATGCACAAATGGACAAAACAAAGCCCTTTTTCTGTTGTTTTTGTTCAGTAAAGTAAGGAAATGTGTAAAGCTGCCGGCACCTCTGACACACTAATGGAAACTCTGCTCAGAGCAGCCGGGCAGGAATTGATTGCCGGATCTCGTGGGTAAATCCGCCTGACTCCAGTGCTCATTTCTCCGAAACCTCCTTCCCCGCCAATCGCACACGACGAGTTAACTTTGAAAGGCTGATCGTGAAATCAGGTTTTCCTCTTTCTTTGAGCGTAATGCAACTCGCAAAACTTGTAATACTTAGGACACCGGCCCAGGAATACGCTATAGCCTTTGTTAATGAAAGGCGCAGGGAGCCGCGCGCATGTTACGGGGAGCGTGTTTATTATTTATCGGGCCTGGAGGCAGCTGGAAACCCGATTGGATTAGAGAGGGGGGAATACGTTGTCAGCGTGTGTGTGCGCTGGAGTGTGGAATCAACCCGGGCTTATCAAACCAGCCCCGTCCCCTCTTCTCATTTAAAAGAGTGGCCTCCTTTCAGAACGGAGGAGAATCCGGATGCCTTATCCCCCCCCCCCAAGGGGAGAGGAGAGAGCTGGCACTGAGTTATGTTTGGGAATACAAATATGTGGTCAGTGATCGTGCAGCAGCCTTTTACCGAAAGACCAGAACAGGATCTAATACTTAACTAGCAGCTCCTCATTTTAAAACGGTTCAAAGGAGTTTTTATTTTTTGTTTTAAAGGAATAAAAAAAGAACGAGTCAAAGAATCAAACCCAAAAAGTTAGGGTGAGGGATAGGCATTTTTTATTTTCTTTGTGTTTTATTCATCTAAGGCTTTGCATTAGTTATATGAAAGCATCGGTTTTGTTTTGAATATAAAAATATTCAATATATATGGAGATAGAGCAATTCGCCTCACAATGATGTGTTTTTTTTCCTTCTAAGGTAACCCATCCCAGCCCACCTCCCTCCACTATATGAGTCCCTACCAAATGAATGCATATGCCATGGCCCTGAAAGCAGTGGGGGAGATTATCCAGGACTACGACAGTGACAAGCTCTTCCCTGCCTACGGCTTTGGAGCTAAGCTGCCCCCTGACGGCAAAATCTCCCACGCGTTCCCATTGGTACGACACACAAACGCACGCACGCGCTCACACCCGGGTTTGAAAATCGTACACGCAGGGCACATCCGCACAGACGCAGCTCCACCGGCAGCTGGCTGCAGGGAGCTGAGACGGTGGCTCATCTGGCTGCCAGCGGGACTCTCCCAGCAGTCCCCTCCACTCGGCGCTGCTCCCTCCTGAGGGGAGAGGGCAACAGCAGTCACAAATCCGCGGTTGCCGAGCCTAAGCGAAGCCAATGTAACTGTGTCACTGGGCTCAAGATAACTACATCCCCCTTTTTTTCTTTTTTACAAAGTTGACTCAGAGGACTTCGGTCTCGGGTCAGATCCACGCTCCATGGTAACGGTGCTTTAAAATATCTTCGAAAAAGAACCGTAGATAAACTAAATGATTCAATACTGACAAAATCAAAGCTAAAATGCAGGAGGAAGGAAGTGGGGAGAGATCCAGGACAAATTTCCTGACACCGTCTTGACTCCTGGTTGTCATCGAGTACCCCTGTGAAGAAAAGCTCACCAAAAGGAGTAGCACACGTGCACACTCCCGCTGCCAGTGACAGACGCTCTAAAGGGGTTAAAATGGCTAAATGAGGCCAGTAGAGGCTGTAAACCCGAACTTTCTGGGACACCCGCTTCTTGGAGGTGTGACAGCTGTCCTAAATGTTCTCCACTTGTAAATAATCTTTCTCTCTGTAGAGCGATGGACTCCGAATAGATTCGAAACGACCTTATAACCCAGATTGATGGGCAACAATGATTGCTTTTCATTGCTGATCTTTGACATTGTGCTCAAACACGGAAAAAAAAAGCTCAGATTTTAGCTTGAATTAAACACAACGCATGCGATTGCATAAAAGGACTAGTTTTTCTTTGCACTTTTTCTCAGTTTTTGTTGAATAACAAGCAGGTTTAATGTGATGTTTGCCGTTGTTGATAGGTATTAATTAAATGTTCCGGTGACTGACAGCAGCACATGTACCGTACAGTTTGTTTCCCTGCATTAGAGAGAATACAGCGTTTGTTTTCTGACTGTTGTGTGCTGCAGAGCGGTGACGGGGATAATCCAAACTGTGTGGGCATAGAGGGAGTTCTGGAGGCCTATTTCCAGAGCCTGAGGACAGTTCAGCTGTACGGGCCCACAAACTTTGCACCGGTCATCAACAAAGTGGCAAAGTGAGTGTGAAAGCACGTCTGTGTAAATGTAAACGCCTTTTCCCCTTCTGACTAATCCAAACCTGGCTGAAAGTTTGGGTAATTTTGCATTTATATGCCTCGATGTTTAGCAGCTCATAGGAAGTGACACGACTCTTAAACAGCAGATAATAAATGTAAAAAATGTATTATGAAACATTAGATGCTAAGATTACGTATTCAGAGTTAGAGGCCTTTAAGCCCCTCGTCGCCAACGGAATCACGTTTATTCTGAGTCAGGTAATTATTATTTTGTATCATTTAACTAGTGTTTTAGAGTTAAAGCCCAAAAGGTCTTGCTGCTCATGTCTTTAGAAATTTCCTTAGCTGCACATTTTCATTTTTTTTAGGACAAATGTTTCCCAGTAGACTCTTGATGATCTGATGGAGAGTTTCACCGTAAAAAAGAAATACAGCATTTTCCACCATGTTTTTTCTCATGAACAAACTAAAACATGAAGCAAAAGACAAAAACACTACCTGGATTGTTCCAGGTAAAATAAAGTTAATTCTGAAGAAGGTTACAAGCTTAAGTCTTAGTACAATCAAATAAAATAAATCTGTTATCATATAATCTTCATAGAAATTGATCGTCTTGCTACTTCATATGCTCCAACTTAGAAATCCGCAAAAAAAAAAAGGTAAAACAAAAACATTAATCTACTTACAGACCTAGTTTCGGGGGCATTATTTTAAAGCCTGGAGCACTAAAAATAATTTGGCCTTGATGAGCACCTCCTTTAAGGAATGTGTTCCTCAGGGCTTTTTTATAGAGATCTGCTGGTGTCTGCTTAATAAGTTGAAAGTTTGCAGAGCCATTTTGTTTGTTGCAGCATTTCAATGCTTTTTCTTGAGAGTGTAAACATACCGACAAATGTTTGCCGTTCTTTCCAATTCATTGTCAAGTTTACTGATTTCCTCTTAGCGATTAGATCGCCAGAGAAGCGGCTGAGTGACATTTTACTTTGCGTGCTGACGACTTGTAGCTCAAGTCGTCAGTAACAGATTAGAGTCGGCGCATTTGATCGAGTGATGCTCTGGCGTTAGGAGACATGAGCGGCTTCAGTGATTCTGTCAAATCATGTTTGAGAGGTGTCTGATTCGATGAGTGGGGGGGGGGGGGGGGGGGGGTTGAGTGGCGTGCGGTGCCGTACGGCGCAATGGAGGTAGTTGTTATTGTCAGGCCTAATGAGATGAGCTGGAGTTTAAAGTAACTGTTAACAAGACCTCGTGTTTTCCTCAAATCCGACAATCTTCCTCAAGTGTCCCGGCTCCCTCCTGCTATTCCAGATGGGGAAATCTTTTTCCCATCTCTGTCACAGGGAGAGGCTGATCCACGGTTTGTATTCACAAAGTGATGTCCTCGTAATCTAGATTCTTTGTGCAGACACCGGTCTTTCGACCAGCAGTCCTCACTTTTAGGGCTCCTTTATTTTTTTTTAGGGGCATTTGAGTGATTAATCAAGGGACCTTTACGCTTTCTAAAGGGGGGCAATGATAAACCCAACACAACAGGTTATTTCTATATTTCTGTGTGTTGGTCAGTGATGTGGTTGGTCAGCTGGGACAGGCCCCAGCCGCCCCACCACCCCGTTGGGAGTAAGGGGTATAGAAAATGGATGGATGGTTGAGGAAAAGCTGAACAAGTCAAACCCTACGGGCATAATTTATATGGGGCTCATCCGGGATTGCCTAACTTATCTGTTTGTGAGAAACTGTCTGTCAAGGTTTTCATTTAGAAAAGAAAACACCACACTTACTTAAATAGTATTCACGATATGCTTTGTTCATATAAATGAGACCACATGCTACTCTAAGCAGCTGATTTGCTGTAATATTGATTTTGGTTTGTTACCAACGGCTAGATGATTAATCCACATTCTGAGAGTGTATTCTAGCTTCTTTTTTAGTGTTTATTTTTCCCAATTAACTTCCTGAATATCTTCTTCTAATATGTCTAAATACAACTTAGTGTCCTGTTCCATATGTCATCCATCCAACAAGCTGTATGAGGGAAACATGCCTCATATATGCATTTTGAATTGAATGTGAAATATCGGATAGCGTCCTTTTCACTAATTTCCGACGTTCAAAAGTTAGTCTTTTGATAAAACTGTTTCATTCAAACTTTGTATTTGTCAAAATCGATTCCATGAAATCCTGCCAGTGGTCAAAAAAGCTGTTTTTCATTGTATTTCAGGACATTTGAGCTTTTTAAATGTGCAGCTTCCATCGAGCAGTGATAGTCAATAGCTTATAGCCGAGACTGGCTTCACAGGATATACTTCTAAAGTGGATTTTAATCTGTGTATCTTTCTACAAGGGAAATGAATTATGAGAAAAGCCTTCGAGGACAGGATATGGACCTGCTTGTATTTTGACTGACTGTCAGTGTTTTTTAAATAGATCTGAAATTCATTCCAGCGGTGTCGTTTGTCACTGTCACAGTTGTTGTGTTTGTGGTGTGTACTTCCCCTGGAAGGGGGAGCAGTATTTACTTTTATGTTTTTATAGTTGCCGTTTTTTGGTTTTCTTTCGAGGTTGTCGGGTCAGTTTTTGTTTAAATGTTATCACAGGACAGTTTCATATTTGTACGAGTCCAGAGTGACTTTGGCTGTTTGCTCTTCTGTAAATTCGGCCCCATACGTCCTTGGCCGGAGTGCAGACAGGTGTTGCCCTGTGTGTGTGTGTGTGTGTGTGTTTTTGTGTGTGTGCGCCAGCCGAGTGTCCGTGTTTAAACCACCGTGTTTGTGTGTGTGTGTGTGCACGTTCCCCAGCTGTGCAGCAGAGATTACAGACGGCTCTCAGTACTTTGTCCTGTTGATGATCACAGATGGAGTGATATCTGACATGGTCCAGACCAAAGAGGCTGTGGTCAATGTGAGTACACACACACACACATGCATATTGGGGAGGGGGGTGTGTTTTGGATGATGCAGTACATTTTCAAATGAACCCGTTTTGTGATTCAGAAGAAAGTAAATGATCTTCCAGCCAACAGGAGCTGAAAACTAAACCTCTGATAGTTTATAAACCCTCCAAATACGTCTGCACTCCAACTTTCGATTTTCTGTCAAAGGAACCTAAAGGTAAATGTTGACGGCCCGAACCGTCTGCCGTCAGTGTTTTCACGGCGTTGCATCAGTTTAATATCTTTGCCTGAAGAACAGCTGCAGGACATGATTTTTTTCCCCCCATTTTCCAGAAGACTGTGTGAGCACACACCATCACACAGCCTGGAAATCATAGACTTTCCAGTTCTAAAATGACTTTGCGCGTAAAAAGAGCAGCAGGTAATCCTCTGAGGACGTAACGATGAGCGTTTGTGCTGTTGGTGGTGGCTGCCCCATGATTTATTCAGCTTGTATTTCACTGATATTGGAGATGTTACGGAGTTAAGAGGCCTTTGTGTCAGTTACCCAAAACACTTCCCGGTGGGTTAAAGCTACACTTTAGGCTTAACCTTCAATATCTCATTCACAATTAAACTTTAAGCCTAAGCAGATTTGTCCCTGTTATGCTTCACACAAGCGGCTGCTTATAATAATACCGAACATGCTCAACAGGACTGATTTTTGTTAGAAAATTCTTTGATGCACAGTCAACTTTTTCTTATAATTGGATTTATCCTGTAAAATATCATTAGAAACCATTCGAACAGTGTGTTTAGAACAATGTGCCCCTGGGATGTCATATCATATCAAAAGAGCAGCTGGCAAAATATGTAAAGGAGCTGTAATAATTGGTCACGATTCAAGATGTGCGAAAAACATCGACATTTTGAAGATTTCCAGCCAATCCGTTGTTGTTTTTGTGGATAGTTACCAAAATAATGTCTGCAAAGTGGGTATAATGAGTCAGTTTATTTCCCTTTTGGACAAACCTGATGGATCTCTGCATCTTTGTGCTCTAATGAATGTAAATGAGCATCATCCTTGTTTTTGTCCTCCGAACAGGCAGCGTCTCTCCCGCTGTCCATCATCATCGTAGGCGTTGGCCCAGCTGAGTTTGATGGTGAGTGTTCCCACACAATGAGAAGATCTCGTTCATTTCATCAGGAGAGCTTTAAAGAGAAGAAACAGGTTGCGACCAACACTGACATTTTGTCTCGTAACAGGTGACAAAATGTCCTAAAAGGCTAAAAAGTATAAATTGGTCGTAGAAGAAGTGTACCCGAGCGGAGGCTGTGGTTTGAGCTGTGCTTCATGCAGTTTACAGTAATGTGCAGCCAACACCAACAGCGTTTATGTTTCACTCCTTTTTACCTTTTCTGTCGTTTCTTCTCATTTTGATTTCAGTCCTTAAAACCTTCAAACAGCACCTGCTGGGAGCATTTGGCACCACCTGCTGTTTCTGGACCAACCATCTGCTGCAATTCAAATGATTATAGTGGACTGAGAGTGTTTTTAGCATTTATCCGAGCGGGTTATCAAAAAGCTCGACCGAATATTTGGAGATGTTTACAATATGACGTAAAGTTTCTCCTCAAAGTTTCAGTGTGTAACGCTGAAGCTGTAGTGATGAACTTTTGCTGAGAGGAGGAATGGTTGTTTCCTACTGGCACCCACTGAGATTCAAGCTTACGAACCACATTTGGTTTTCTTAGGTCACGTATTTTTCTTGGTCTTTTCTTTTAAAATATATCTGATGATAGCTTTTGCCCCAAACTGTTGGAAAAATAATTGAACTTGAGACGATATTTGTTGTGATTTGGCAATATTTGAAAAAAATGTAATTGTATTTAACTAAAATGACCCCAAAGTGTTAGAGAATTGTAGCTAGTTTCAAGTATCCAGGTACATTTTCAGAAATCTGGGTTGAAAAATCCATTAGAATAAGCTTTTATCCAATATGAGAGGCTAATCAAAATCGAGTTGCTCCTTTTCAAGCGTATTCTGGCAAATTCAGGCTGAAATGTTATAAAAACCAGAAGCCATGCAGATAATTAGGAGGAAAAAAATTCAGACCGTGCTAATTTCATTGGCAAATAACAAAAATGAACGTTGTATAGAATCTGAAAATGTCTGTGAGGTTTTGAAGCGAAGTAGCAGGATTCTCTAAAGTCTGATGTCTAAATCTGCTCTTTGGTGCTTGTGATCTCCTTAAAGAGAACGAGATCAGGGGGATAAATAGGCACTAACCCACTGAAAGATTTAAGAAATTAAGACTGAAACCTTCAAATTAGTTTTTAGAGACGCCCACGCAGGCCAAATGGAGGCAGGGAGGAGGGGAGGCTGGGATGAGTTTCAAATCCAAAGCAGTTTGAAGTGTCTTTGAGAAGGAATTAGAAGCTGGCATTGACTTTTACCTAAAACCAAAAAGGAAACCACCGCAGCAGCGGTGTCGAAAAAGGCTTTTACGTGTTCACAGTTCAAAGAAACTGTTGCGGAAACTCGGGGAAAACTCAGGGAATCCGCCCCTGGAAAACCTCCCAGCCGGGGCTGTTTGTGTGTGAGTGTGCGCAATCTGTTCCTGCTCAGCAGGGTGAGACAACTTAATGCCTCATCACTGTGTCGGACGGCCTATCATTTTCTACTTGTTTAAACAAGGGGACGGTGGATTGGCTGTGAGAGCGGTGAGGCGTGTGCGGGGGTCAGGGGGTCAAACTGCCTCAGCGGCTCATCGGGCGTCAGCCGGATTGTTCCGACTTCAGTCCATTACTCAGCATTTTTCACTGAAACAAGCAAGGAAATCTTAAAACCAAGTGACTCTGTTTGAGTCCTTTTTCCACATTGCACGACGGCGCTTCACATCCTGCTTGTTTTTTCCTTTGTAGTGAGCATAAATAACATAATAAACATCAGTTCTGGTTGACATCTCACACCACAGGACCCACTGATTCTTACATATGCAGCTGTTATGTAAAAAAAAAAACACTAATAACTGTGCTCTATTTGGCATTCTCCATGAATAGTCTAAATTATTTCCATTTTCCGTCCAGCTCCCCTGAAGACTTGCATTATTTTTGTCTTCTGACTGTGCACAGTGCCGGTTCTCGGTCCCCTGACTCCGTTCCACTTCAGCTATTATGACATGAATTTACCACAGAGCGTCTTGTAGCTCTGTTATATCCCCCCCCCCCCCCCCCCCAACCCCCCCCTCCCCCCCCCTAAGGGTCTGGTATTGAGTCATTGTCCCCTTGTCGCTTTCTGTCCTTTCAGCGATGGAGGAGCTGGATGGAGACGAGGTGAGAGTATCCTCCAGAGGACGTCTTGCTGAGAGAGACATTGTTCAGGTACTCGCCGTGATTCTATTTAAATTGGCAGGTTAGGCTTTGGCACTTTTCTGCGAACGGCACCAGCATGGGGGGGGGGGGGGGATATGCACCCGGAGGAAGATGGCGGGCGCGTAGCACACACACTCAAACACACACTGCAGAGCTTCGTGTGAGGATCAAGGTCCTGCTCCTTCAACGCTAATAATCTGCTTCTGATTCCAGGGCCGGTGCCCCACTTCAACCCACTTTGCCCACAACTACGTGCATATATAACAGCAGCATTGAGACACAACACAAATATATCTGTAGGATCTATTTTTAGGATCTAATTCATCAAAGTGTCCAAACTTGATTTGAACTGAAAGAAAAATGTTGTCTCAAATGCTGTGGCTGGAAGTCTATCTGCTGTTCTGGGGCCAGTTCAGGGATCAAATAGTTTTATTTCATGGATTTTTGTATTTTAGCAGAAAGAACATTTTTCATCGGTATTAGCACGAAAAGTGAGGATCTGTTCATCGAAGCTGCTACCTTTCATTTGCAAAGTGCTCAGTTATGTGGCTTTATGGCTCATTTAACTTGCATATTTTTTCCATTTGCTGTTATTTTAGATCTGAAAAACACATATTTAAGTCTTCCTTAAAGCAAAGTTTTGTGCAGGTTCCCACACAGACATGCTCCTCTGCACAGATGTAGCCCATTTAGAACATCACTTATTATTATTCTGTGATTTTTCAGACAGCGAGGCTCATTTTCACAGCATATGTTGATTAATTTGATTATTCTGAGAGATCTCAGATCATCTTTAGATGTAACCCATGTTAAAATGAGAAAAGAAACTCTGCTATGTCGTGTTTTATCGTTCATTATTGTTTTAAGAGTTGAAGAGGATGCACACACTGAAGCCAAGTCGTGCACTTGTAATTATGTTTGATTTGCTTTGAGAAATTTGAGATTAAGATGAAGATGGGATTATATTTACATTATAATTATAGGTGACGTGGCTCCAATCCAAATGACCAAAAGGGGATTTTATTTTTACCTTATAATAAGAATAATTTGGGCATCTTCTGAACTGTTTCCCATACAGACAGCAAGGGAGAAATGAGCTTTCATCATCTAATTGGATGCCATTTAAACAGCATCGCTGAAATAACACCGTCTCACTTCCTCTTTGGGTTCAGGCCACAATTAATATGACACATAATGACTTTTTATATGATGCTTTTGATGCTCCCCTGTGGACTCTTTGGTCTATTTCTTCACTATTTTCATGACTCGCTTATGCTTTGCACCTTCCCTTTTGCTTTGATGGATAGAAATGATGAAATCTACTGGAAACAAAAAAAAAACTCAGATCTGTTTTAACTCAAAAGCTTCAAAGTAGACC
>JABUIW010000201.1:358066-420672 GCA_013363375.1 Menidia beryllina
GCGCAGGCCGAACGGCCATAGAAGGAGCCTTTGCGGGGCCCCTTTATTTGCTCCTGTGCCCTCATGTTCAAGTATGTGCGCGTGACGCGCACTCATGGTACTGTGATAATTTATTAGTGGGGAGGAAAAGACTGTAAAACCTAAGGCAGAAAACTGTTACTTGACACAGCCGTCTCACATGTGGAATAAGCTTCTTGTATATTACACCTTCATTCTCAAATCTTGTCGGTGATCTATTTTTAAAAAAAACAGATTTGCTATGCAGAGTATTTTTACACTTCGCTGCGCGTGTAAATCGAAAGCTTTTTAAGTTTTATATCACTGGGGGACCTGCTACTGTTGTTAGCCCCCCCCCTTTTTACTTTCCTTGAGCCAAATGTTCTTTGAAAGCAAAATCTAATGTTGTTTTATGGCTTGAATGAAATTTTGTGTCCATATCAGCAATATTGCAAAGAGGAAATGGGGATGGTTGATGCCTTTTTTTTTCTAATTCTTTCTCGAAAGATGGCAGAGTAATAGATACATGAACATTCCTTTAGCTTTATAAAACGAAAAAAGTGTCTTTGAGTCTCACGAGTGGAAAAACACTGTAGTAACTGCAAACATGAGAACAAAGCTCAAGTTCATGTTGATTTACTGCTCCCAATAGTAGATCATGACACTGTGTAATTTGCACTGGCACACATGAAATTTTTTGGTTGTCTGCCCCAACTGAGAATTTTGAGTATTTAGTGTTGTTTCACTGTGGTCTGACTGGGTCTTTTATTCTGCTTGTCAAGACTGTTTGTCAGATTAAAAGACGTTTTATGGGCCATCTTTATTCACAATTAGTTTCAGTGCAGCAAAACATCTCTGTTAAAAAAAAAACGTGTCTTCATCTCGTGACGAGCAGCAAATTGTGTTTTATGATTTTTATCCTGTTTGGCCGTGTTGTTTATGCTCTCCTTAGCTTGATTTAAATCATCTCGCTGCTGTCAAGCGTCTAGTCGCACATTCAGAACCTTTTTTCCGGCGTCGGATGTGTTCCGGGGGTCGTGCCATCACGCCGAGGCCGCAGTTGTGTACCCAAAATACGAAGTGACTAAACCACCCCAGCTTGCCAAAATAGATGCACTAATGTCAACTGTCGCACAATGTAAGCACGAGAAGGAAAGAAACAAAGCCACCAGGTTCTGGTCCCATCAGACAAGTCCTCTTTGCTTTTACCCTCATCCTTCCTAATTTAAGAGAACGAACTGTCGTCTTTGTAAAAGTTAGATTCTAATGTTGGGCTCCATGGCTCTATTTCGTTCATTTACAACTAAATCGGATGAATTTGTGGGAGGTAATTAGACACGAATACTTAAGTTAACAGACGCGCAAAGCTGAAAACAGTACCATCTGTCCTTTGTCGAGCCCTTTTTCATGGCCCGAACAGGCTGTGCCATAAAGTTGACGGAAACCTAACCTTCAGTATTTCAGCGCGTTAAAAAAAAGAAACAACTCTGTCGTCCTTTTTAAGTGTTTTTTTTTTTTTTTTTTGCTCAGACCATTGCAAGTGTCTGGTACACAGCCTCCGACTCTGTATGGAGGATGTGTCCTAACTCTGAGGCATTCCTTCCAAGGAAACCGAAGACATGCTTTTCTCAAAGGGTATTATATGTGATCCACGAATGTATGTAAATACTGTATATGCATAAGAGAGGAGAACCGAGACGTCCTCCTGGTAATTTCTGTGATTGTGAGTGATTTTAGAAATGTAAAGAAAAGTGTACATAATATGATGACTAGCATACAAAGTGTAAAATTTGGAAACATTTCTTTTGTAAAGTGTTGACAGAGCATGTCGTAAAATAGACTTATGGCCCGATACATCCAGGATTCGTCCAAAAATATACAACCGCGAATGCATTTTTGTAAAAACTGTAATAGCGGTGCATCTCAGACGTGTGATGAAGTTGTTTAAGAATCCGCTCTGTGGACACTTTACACTAAAAAGCGTTCCCAAAAATATTATTTTTTTGCTCTGTTCTACTATGTAAAACACATTTACAATAAAATTCCAAAACTAAAGTTGTGTTTTCGTTCCCTCCTTTAGTAATTATAGTTTCTCTTGCCTTTGCATGCCCTTTAATCGAGCCAAAGCAAGTCAGATCAGCGTGAAACAAAAATACACACATTTAAAATATGGTAACATTTCAACTAGATTGGGTTACATGTGAGGTAGATTTACAGAATAAATAACAATTTTCTGACTTGAGCAAACTGTAGATTGGCTAACCAAAAAGGGCTCATTTGGTCACCATGCTGTAAGCTGCTATATTGGGTAAGGGTAACCTTCTTCCAACTGGAAGGTGGTCGTGTAGCTTATCAAAGCTGATCATAACTGTCTCAGAAAATGATTCCCCCGATCCGATTGAAATGTTCAGAACCAGGGACAGCACAGTGAACGGGTGGAAATAGCCGCGTCACATGCAATGTTCACAGTTGTTGTTGCAACTGGTTGGTCTTACAGCTTTTAAATAACAAGAGTGATTGCAAATCTGAACTTTTTTTGAGACAATTCTGGTCTTTTCTGGTAGTTTACATGACCAAATTCCTATTGGAAAAAACTTGCCTTTGATTGAATTGGTGGCTTTGAGGATGGCGGCCATGTTCCAGATATAGTCTAAGACATATTCCCTTTTGTTTCTTAAATAAAACAGTGTCATGTGACTTACCCCATTTGGGGTAACCACAGAGAACACACTGAACTACGTAGAGGCCTAAGTTACAACTCACTTATCCTAAAGTAAAGACTAGACAGTGCTCACTGGCTCCATCATTGGGCCAGGCTGAACACAATGTTGGAAACAAGTGTTTTTATTATTATGTTCCTTCAACACAAAAGGATAAAAAAATGTCCACACTCACGGAGAGGGGAAGCGCAGAACAGTGTAGTGTTTCCCTATATTGGCTCCCTCTGGAACTGAATATTGTCGTTAGTTTATGTGCTGTGACAGAGGATGATGAAGCAGTAGGCCACATCATATTCAGAGCACTGAGCTGTACATACTGCTTCACCCAGTCTAACTTTCAAAAGCTGGTCCCAGCAATGTATGCATTTTCTCATAAGTCTTCCACAGATGTGCAAGGATTTGCCTTACATTATTGTTCTCACAGGAGTTAGCTTCAAGTATGTGTGAGACGTTTTTATTCCTGCTTTTATTAGTTTTATTACATTAATATATATATATAGCCACGCTGAAGTAATTGGAAGGTTCTTTTCTAAGGGGGTGCAATGATAAGGTAATCTGGTAAACTGACATGTTTGTTTTAAATGTCACTGCTAACACAAAAACGGTTTGTATCAGACAACAGTTAGTCACCAGCTAACCTTACACCAGTTAGCCACCAGCTAACCTTACATCACTTAGCTACTAGTTAACCTTACACCAGTTAGCTACGAGAAAATCCTGCACCAGTTAGCCACTTCCTAATTTTACACCAGTTAGCGAAATTACTAATCTCATACCAGTTAGCTTGCAGGTGTGAGATTCAACATGTAAAGAGGTGCAATCTGCTGCCATGTATAGTTTGTCTAAAAAAAAAACATAAAATTAAGATAGTAACATAAGTTTTTTACATTTAACACAATGCACAAAAAATCTGTTCAAATCTGTAAGCAAAACAAACCAACTTTAAAAGCTTTAACTATACATACTGTATCTAAAAGAGATTTACAAGCTACATCAAAGCTGTTTCTTTTTGGGTTTCTTTAACCTCAAAAGGGGTTAAAGAATTTCATAGTGCAGCCGAGCGTTCTGGGTTTTTCTATACTGTGGGAATATTTATAAAAACAATAAACAGGACAGGAGATGAGATAGCGTGTCCAGCGGCGTCTCTGCTTCAGTTTTATTTTCTCCTCAGTTGAGATACTCCCCAACATAAGTCGTAAAAACCCTGCGAACTCTCGTCCTCCATCATTCGGACACACCTTCTTTTCACATATAAACAAAGAACAGTATGTTACAATAGTTTTAGCACATTTTGATATTCTCTAAGTCTCGCCTATTTAGTCAAATTCATTAACGTTTAGAAAACCTTTACAGTACTCTTTGATAGATCCTTTATATTCAAAAGTAAGCAAAAGCCGTTAGTCCAAGTATAGTTTCAGGTTTTTATTTTACAGAACAAATTAAAGTTAAGTTATTCAAGTTAAATTACTAGATGTTTCTTTATATTTTTTTTATCCATCTGTATCTCAGAAGGAGAGACCTTCCCGGAAAGTTGCATAAGAAACAAATCGGCAACACGTGAGGTTATGTCATTATAAGATTTGTACCACATGGAAAATTTACATGGAAATTATTCCCGCCTTTCCCTGGTCTTCCTTCATCCATTTCTTCCCCTCTCATTCCCACATTGTTTTCCCCTCTTCCCACAAGACTTCAAAGAATAGATGTTTTTTGGCACGTTTGCTGAGTCATTGTGTGAAAACCAAAAAGGTGGCAGCTAAGAAAGAGGTAGCAGCTAACAGCAGAAACAAGCCACAGTTGACTGCACTGTCTGTTCTGGATGTAGATCATGCCGATTTACGAGCCAATGCAGTCTCAGGGGCTCTGTGGGATGCAGTGAGAGGGTTTAATTCAACACATCTGGCTCTCAACTGCATCCTGCTTGCTCGTGAGGCTCCCTTTTTCTGTTGATGTCCTTTGGTCTAACTTTTTTTCTTTTAAGTAAAAGGAAAGAAAGTGCAGGGGACTTCAAATACTATAAAACACAACATCGACTGATACGTGAGCCCAGATTACTCATGAGAACAACACAAAGCATGTTTGAACGTACAACAGCAGCTTCAGGACGCAATGGGACACCACTGTGGTAAGTTTAGGAATGCCAGGTAATGAAAACACACACTATTGTCCGTTAAAGATCATGGATTTTTTTGAGATTGCAGAGGGGCTGCAGCCAAAGCCCGTCTTCCATTAAGGGCAACTCTTCAAACAGGTCGCCGGTATATCGCACAGCTGGATTTTTTTCAACGTTCATTTAAATAAGTGGCGGGCTCTGCCTCCATTAGGCCCAGTCACATTTATCTCCATCACCAAAGGAAGCATTTTAGTTGTGTGTGCTCACAGGAGGAAGAAGACGAGCACGAATTACAGCCCAAAACAAGTGGCTTTTTAAACATTTGAGGGCTTGAAATCGCTTAAAGAAGACTGAAAAAGCCATAACAGTATAGTGCAACGTGTTCATATAACTGAAACGGCCCAAAAGGTATTTTTCAAACTTTGCGTGAAAGAGAGTGAACTTTTAATGGTGTCAGACATTCCCTCATTTCTGAAGTATCAGTACATCAGAAATCAAAATAAAAAGGTGTTCCAAAGTCTTTAAAGATACCAACATATACCTTTGACAAATAAAACCTTCTTCTTCAGAAGCTCAAATGTAGGTTTCGGACACCTTCTGCATTATCATGTAGTCAAAAAATTGTTTTACAAATGTTTTAAAGCAACATTATAAAAAAATTGATTCAGATGAAGAGCCAAACAAGTTATTATTTGTATCCAATTTTTCTCGCTTAAAGATTCAAACTATGCGCGATAGGCTAAGGTGGGGCTTCTTCCATGTGTGCTGATGTGTGGAACTGGGAAAAGAACTACACTACCCTACTATACAACACCTGCTCCAGTCCTTCTGAATTTCAATTATATATTCGAAATATCCTGAAATCCTGAGTTCAGCCCAAAAAAAATGTGGCCTGCATCTCCATCAGCTTCAACTTTTTTATTCCATATAAATGCATATATATTGGGTGTTTTAAAGAGAGCATTGAAAACATTTATTCCGTTCATTTTTAGGGATAAATAGTAGAAAAAGCACAACTGTAACTCATAAGAAGTAAATGTTCCCTCCATCTTCACAGGTGCACCCAATCAGAACCATTAGGCCCATGCACAATGGGCAGACAGACCGTCTCCTCCCTGGCAAGGCTGCTGACACTTTTGATGGGCAGTGACAGATTATGTGCGTTGAAAAAGGGGTTTGAGGACCATCTGAAGGCTGACCGTGTTTCTTTCTGGGATTTATGAAGAACTAATGGAAAGAGAGACGGGTAGGTGAGCTAAACATGGTAAGTCACTCTTTTTCTGCCACGGTTTTGCTGTTGGGTTTTTGTTTTGCTGCTGTTTGTTCCTTTCTGGATTCTGGATATTTAATCAGGACACGTCTGTGATCATGTTTTGTCCCCCAGTGCTGAACGTTTGCTGCAACTTCCATCAAATCTGATGGCTGTAATGGTGTAAACATGATCCATGTACTACTTGAAAGTAATTCTAAATGCTATCTTTTGGTCTCCTCTTCAATGTTTAGATTAGATTTTGATTACGATCGCATATTTAAATTCACATGTCCCTGAGAAGCTGAGGTCAGCTGAGCTGTGTGTACTCTGCCCACTGTATGGATGTGTGTGGGAGCGCAGGGGAAATGGCTTCCGTCCACTAAATCTGAAGGCCAGACGCTAGTTACACCACAGTAAACGAGAATGGCCCCTTTGCCAATCGGACATGAGGGATCAGATGATAATTCTTATGCAACTGCATGCAGCGGTCAGTCCAGTTCAGGTCCGCAGTGTGGGCCGAATGAGAGGTTAATGAAAGGAAAGGGCTTCTGTTTGGAGTGGGGCAACTGCAGTCAAGCTGGACTAAAACAGAGCAAATGTGTTTCATTTCTTACCTGTAACATTGCAGATTAATTCTCATTTTGATACATCCAATATCCTCACTTTGGTTTGATTTACAGGGCCTGAAAGGGCCTCAGGCACATTTCGGAGACAAACTTGGTTTTGGCTGTACAAACGCTCCGACTCGCGTGTAGAAAGACGTCCGGATCAGTGTGTGTTCTAGATAAGCGCCCTCGTCCGATAACCAGCTAACGCTGCTGCCAGGTCTCCTTATGATGCTGGTGTTTCATATCGGTGTGGAAATCTGTGCTGCTGCCCTGAGACAGATGCCCTGCATGTACAACAGCGGGATAGTGTGTTCCGATGATGCGTTACAGCTGCATCTCTTCATCACATACGATGTTTGCATGGTGCCATCGGGTTGCACAGAAGCCCAGAAGTGGTCGTATCAGATAAAGAAAATCCTGCCCGGTGACTGATGGGCATGTTTAAGCTGGAGTTGAATGGGAGGGGTTCAATCAGAGTGGTCAGTTCAATATTCAAACCAAAATTGTGCAAAACTATTATGAAATTTGATTTATATTTTGAATTTCAGTCATAGTTAAAAAAAAAAAATCTATACAAAGCTTTGCCCACAAATATAAGACGATTTACAGGAAGCGAATAGGAAGGTAAATAAAGTTGTCATGCCAACAAATTTTAAAAAAGAACTTTGAAATATCAGCAAAAGTTTATATTTTCCTCCCCAAAAGTATTTCTAATCTGCTGGATCTGTAAAAGTATAAACAGTTTACGTATGGTGGCCATGAGAAGTAGTTTTCCGATATTCTCCGATTTTAAAAACATAACATCAACAGTATCATATAGAGAGTGGTTTTATTTATTACTTAGTAATCAACAGAGACTTAGTACTTGGTATTATTTTGTTTTTTATTGATTTATTTATAGGCACTAGGTTCATCACGCATATACAAAATTAGCCAGTCAGTACGACAGCATTCTCACACACACTGTAAAGATTAAGCCTCTTATTACTTTAATGGATTGACTTTGTGCTGCTGGGTATGCGTCTTACAGCAGAATTTTAGAGGACAGGTTGCCTAGAAAAGATGGACAAACAGAGGTGGGGACGGCCATTTTAACACGTCGTTGGTTCATTTCCAGGCCGCTGCTAAGTGCTGACATAGTTCTCACCAATCAGCATGAGCAAATGACTGAATGAAGCCTGTTTAGAAGCATTTTTCTCTGCAAAGAGATGCACTTATGTTGAAGGAATTCATCCCTCCAGCAGCTCGGTCTCACAGGAAATACAAAACATAGCTCTGCTGGTAGCTTTCTTCCTGAACAGTAAGTTTTGAAGGCTTAAAAAGGATTGGTCGACTTGAATTTTTACCTACTGGTTATCCTTCTTTGCACTTCCTGTACTGCGATTCATGGGAAATTTGCTCAAACATTTCAGGCATCAATAAAGAGGTGCTATGTGGCCCAGTTTATGTGAACTCAAGGTTGTGTAGTCCTCTGCTGAGCCAAGTGTTTCCTTCGGAGCGTGGGGTCAGTTTCTAAGCCGTTACTGGTCAGGGTGTCTGTCATGGCCGCCGCCTGTTTGCTGAACTCATTCGGGCTCCCGTTCATCTAAACAGAAGGAAAGTTTCTCCCTGCTGCAGCTTTGGCTCCGACGCACCGGTTTGCCACACATCCTCGGCCCCGATCCCGAGTAATCAGTGCAGCACGGAGGTGGTCGCAGCCTATCGCAGATCATGTGCAAAACGATTCCAACCGAAAACATGCCTCCGTCTGATTGTTGTTGGGTTGTTTTTTTTGTTTTGTTTCAGTTTAAATGTGGAAAATTGCCTGAGGGGAGAGCGATAAAGCCATTTTTCAGGAGCCACAACAATCGGCCCTCTGTAAAAAGCTCTGAATTACTTGTTCCTTCCAAACAACTTTAAATACAATTCACATGTACGGAGTGAGTTGGCGTTGAACAAAATCACGTGTTTGCATGAGTGCGCGCATTAAAGTTTGAGATGCTGATGTTGGTGAATATTATTAGTTAGAAAATAAATTAACTGACCCTGGAAAACAAAACCTTGTTTGATTTTACGCTTCTGACTATTACAGCTTTGTTCATTGACATTGGAAATCAAGAGGGAAATTGTTTTCATCTTTCATCCATTTTATCCCTATTCTGGCTTTTTCCTTTTTTTTTTTATTCTCCAGATGCTCTGAGAACATCTAAAAACAACTGCAATGAATAAAAAAACAGAAGAGAAATGCCTTTTTTCCTCCCCTCCCTGTTCCATAAAGGCATCTGTTGATAGTGGTAGTTTTTTTTTTTTTTTCTTCTCGCTGGATCGGCTCCCTCATATTGGAAGCAAAGTCTGGCCGTAGAAAGCCGCAGATCTAAGCAGAGCTGTAGGTTTGAAGCCTGGTATGCAAAGGATTCGGCTGGCAGCAGCAGCTCGCTGCCTCCGGGCACCCGGCCCAAGCCCTGAGCCCACCTAACCCACTCTCACTGGCCTCTCTGTTTATGTCACGTTTATATTAAATCTCTCTTGGAGCTATCACAGAATCACATGCAAGGGTAAAAAAAAAGCTCTTCTTTTTTTCTTTTTTTTGAAGGATGACAAATACCCAACTACTGAAGCCACACAGCATATTCCTAACGGCACAATTTTGATGACGAGACCTGTCACAGTCTCCCTTTTCGTCGCTTTGTGCTCGTTTCCAGTTCCCGTCTCTCCACTTCGACATGTGTTTTACATTGTAGACGCTCATTGCGCCTCACAGCGGAGGCAGGGACGAGGGGGGGAATCTGTCATTTATCTTCCCTCTCTTCTTCCTTTTTACCAAATCTTTCTCTGCCAATTTGTTCCGCTCCATTAAAGTCACCTCTGGCTGTCTGAGGGCCGGTAGGCAGAGCGCTCAGGGGCCAGGCCCTCATGAGGTTGCGATTGGAGCGTAACTGCCAGGCCAAACATGGAGTTGCGAAGCATTTTTTAACGGGTCTCACTGCAGTGGCATCACCAGCAAGCAGAAATCCCCGTTTTCCTTAAAGCTGCAGAGCTTGGCGCTGTATTATTTACCTGCGTGGTGGCAGTGGGTTTGAAATCACATTGGACATAACTTTAACCCCCAGATCCCATTTTGCTTTCTTTTTAGAGTAAAAATCTCTTTATTTATCTTCATAAAGATGCTCTAGTTTGGGGGGGGGGAAACACTAATAAAAAAATTAATTCGATAAAACATTTATTTGAGGAAAAATACGTTTTCTTAAGTTATTAAGTACATTTTTCTGTTTTAGTTTGTCTCATGCTGCCAGATAAACGGTAACATTTTTTAATTCTCTGCTTTATAGTGGCCAATTTAAACTCTAATAAACTTAAGTCTAATAAACATAAGTCTTTTTAGACCTTTTGTTTCCCACTGCGAGCGGTCAGCTTCGCTGATGCAGGACTAGGTTTAGAGGGTTTTGGGGGGAATTTTTTATGCCATTTTTGTTGGACACGGCGAGAATCCTTTTAAGCATGCTGTGAAAAAAACAAAAACAAAAGATTGCACCACTGGTTGGCTGCCAGAGAGAATTTAATTGGCCAGATTTTCAGAAAATTCCAGAAATTCTTTTGAACAGAAATCTCTGCACGTTGTCTGGGCCTGAAATAATGGACAATCAGGCAAAAGAGCCACTTAATCACTGTCTCTGAGAAACTTGTTGGGACACATGAGTTAGGAGTGATGAAAGGTCTTATTTCAAAAGAAAACACAATGCAGTTGTAGATTCAACGGGCACATGTCAACAGTCTCATTAGCGTGTGCTCAGCCAATTAAACGAGGCATTAGACAACTCTTAGAAGAGGATGATGTATCATTTGTGAGGATCCAAATGGTTTTGGGTAAATAAAGAGCTCTGATGTCAGAAAGCTCTTATCAGGTTATAATGTCAAGTGATAATGGGAGCTCTGGTTTCGTCATGTGTTTATCTAATGAGTCACATCCCCTGTCGGAAGGCCACGCCGACCACAGTCCACTCTGTCATCCCGCCAGGCTGGCACACCACCTCCTGTGTTACTTTAACTGGAGGAGCAGACATTGTCACCTCCAGACAGCAGCTCATTCTAAATGTGCACCATCACACATGTGTTGGCAGTAATTAGGCCAAACGCTGGTGCTAATGTGCCGTAATGATTCGGTGTGTTATGTAGTTTGTTTTCACTGTCTGATCCATGTCCACATTAGTCTTAATCCAGGGTCATTGCTTTCATTTGAACATTCAATCCAGTCTGGGGAAGGGACAAATGGTACTCAGGCAATCTATCTATTACAGTGGGGGAAATAAGTATTTGACCCCTTGCTGATTTTGCAGGTTTGCCCACTTACAAAGACTGCTTATTTTTCTTCATCAGATGGTTATAAATTTTTATAAATTCATATGATGTGATTTTCTGGAATTTTCTTTGGGATTCTGTCTTTCACTGTTAGAATGTACATATGATTAAAGTTATAGATCGTTGCATTCTTTGTGAGTGGGCAAACCTGCAAAATCAGCAAGGGGTCAAATACTTATTTCCCCCACTGTATGTTTTTTGATCCCCTGTTGCATTTTCATCCCTCAGTTTGCTGCACAGCTTATTTTCAGTTTATCCTATTGCAAATGTTCCATTAGATATTTCCTAAAAGTTGAGTTGAAAAACAGTTTTGGGGGTTTTACATGTTTTCTTTTTAGTTACTGCTTTTCTAAGCGAGCAACAACCCTTTTTTAATTTTTTAATTTTTTTTATTCCAGTAGCCTCTCCCAATTGTTTGGATTGCAAGTACAGTTAGTCTGCGGCTCCTCCAGTGTTGGCGTGAACTGCCATGCTGCCGTGTCACAATTCATCAGCACAATCACCGACATGGCCAGTGTGTGTCTGTTTGCACAAAAGATTTGAGGCCTTTAGTCTGGATGCTTTACGCAACTCGCACAAACCTCACAGTTCCAGTGTTGTTAGCCGGGCTGCGTTTGTTTACAGTATAGAAAAGACTTGTTCCTTGGAAAGCGGCAGAGGTCTAAAAGCAACCTGTTTTCTACCAACCGGGATATTTTAGTTTGTTTGCTTCGACCCGGAGCGTCACAAACGGCTCAAAGCCACATTCAGAGCGCGAGCCCTTCTTCTGAACACTCCCCCTCTGGTTTATGTAATCAGGTGTGTGCGTCTTGTGTTGCCCGGCGCTAGCGTGTGCAGTTGTGCGGCTTGGCTGGCACATGTATGTGCATATTCCTGCATATGGGAGCCATATAAAGAGCAAAACATTCAGCGCCGCTCCAAGCTTGCCACCTTTTACCACATGTTATTTATGGCTGTGTATGAGCTCTGTGGCTACATTATACATGTTTACACTCACTCTAACAGCACTTTAAGAAAAGAGGCCATGAATTAAAGGAGCACACACTTCTGAGAGACACAGGAGAACGCTGTTAAAAGCGAGCGGGGCAACGTTGCACACTTGTGCAGAGCGCTCCTTCTCCCAGTTGCCCTCGGGTCTCGTGAATGTAAGGAATTCACAGCAAGGGGCGGAAAGGAAAGAAAAAAGAAGGCTGTTTGCTAACGCTGCGTCTGCTGTTGTGCAGATGGAGGGATGTGTGATGCCTTTTCACTCTCACACAGAGCCAGCAGGAGGCTTTTGAACTAAACTCATACTAGGCACACCATCATAAATGCGTACATAAAGGCCGAGCAAACATGCAGAAGCACGCAGTCACATGGAGCAGGAGACCTTTAAAGAGTTTCTGTCAACTGGTTTTATCCAGCATGTTCGAGCACGTGCTCGCAGCTCGAAGGCAAACTGTCACTCATAACTTAATCTGACACTTGGAGGCATTTGTCTTACAGCAGGTCACTTAAAAAGATTTTTGGCTTGTTGTTGTATAGATGTGCCAAAACACGGGGGTTGGTTACATAATGAGCAAGGGCTTCATGCTCTGCAATAACTGGAGGAGTTACTGTAGCTTGCTGTAGTTTTTTACCACCTGAAGCTCAGATATTTACTGCAAAATTGGCCCTAATCATGATCAAATAATTGACAACACTTAGAGAAACACTGGCAGGTAATAACAACTTGAGGGCTTTGGATAAGTCCTAAGAGTCATTTTTGTACAATTTTTTTATAATGTTTCCTATGATACTCAGCCTTAAAGCTTTTGTTCTTTTCTATATAAAGTTTTATATTACATTTATCAATGGCAACATGTGCAGCATTCCCAATTAAAAACGAGTTAGAGCTACTCTAAATGTAAAAACTAATGCCTTCTAACTAAATCTGAAAATGTGTTTTAAACCCATATTCTTTAAATATGGGTTTGGAAACGGCTGAAATAATGAAACGGTGGAAGAACTATTCTTGGTTAGTTGGCAGCAATTAAAATGGGGCTACATAACTCATTTAGATGAAAGTGTTATTGGGTGTGTGTTTGCTCAAACCCGAAAGGCTTGAATACCAGGAATAGGCCCCACATTCCACTGGGTCATAAAATCAGTAATATTCTCTTAATTGATACCCATGCAATAAAATTACTGCCGCATTTTGAACCAGCACACAGAAAATGGCTTTGGTCTCAGCCTCACTTAAGGTGCTGTAACACTGCAATCAACACTTACTCTCAGCATATTTTCTATATTCCACTTGGGGAAAGAATAAAAGAGCCAATGTCATAATAAGATATTGCATAATAGCAGCTAAGTCCTGCCATCATTTAAATGTTTTGTGAAAAACTTCTGTGGGTTCAACCACATCAAGTAAGAAGAACCCTCAAAATCTGAGCTCCAGAATTTTATGATGGATTGGATTTTTACAGACCAGTAGCTTTTTTTATTTTTTTACTGCAGCATTGGTTCTGACATGAGGCCCAACTTGATGCGAAATCTGTCCAGAGTTGAAATCTTCCCCCACTGGAGATGAAGCAAATAACATGGCCGACATGGTTTTGGCCGTAGCCTCCCTGGGTCAATAAGCTAACGCCAAATCAGTTTTTGTTTTTTGTTTTTTCCTTTTTTTTTTTTTCTTCCTTTTTTAAGATCCGGGCCTTTCAGTGAGTGCTGACTTGTGTTCTCCGAGCCCGAATGTGTTGGAAACTAAAGTCAAAACAGAAGCCTCTTTCACGGATCGGCCTGGGAAGTTTGCTTTTCCTGTTTGTGCGTGCATGTGTGTGTCTGTGTTCCTTTAAATCCCCCCCTGTGCTGATCTTTTAACAGCGTAACCTGTATCTGCTCTCTAAAAGTTGTGCGTTTTGAATGGCTCCACTGTGAGCGAACGGAGCTCCACTCGTTCAGGTTTTTCTTCGACTTTGTGATTAGTTTATTGCTGATTATTAGTTCAGATTAAAGATGATTGACCACTGGGATAGGCTCCAGTTCCCCCCGCGACCCCATCAGGGAATAAGCGGTATTGATAATGGATGCATGGATGTCCACATACTTGTTAAATCCTCGTTTCCTCTGATCTATTAGGAAAATGTGTGTTTTAATCTGAGATCAGCTGGTCCCTTACAGCCTCTTTGAAGCATGTATCACCCCAGACTACTTTTTTCCTCTGTCTCTTTGTAATGAATAAGATGCATATTCTTTTCAAATAAAATGGCTCCACAGATATAATGAAAATGCACCTACCAGGTGTTATTTTGGAAAGTTCCCTGAGGTTCTAAAAATAAGCCTACGAGTCAGTAAATTTGCATTTCGATGTTCCTAACTTGGCCAAAGGGAGGGGCTGAAACACTTCAACTTGCCAACCGGCAGGTGATTCTTGGTAACTTGGGCATCTATGAAGGAGCAATAGTGCCTATTTATTTATTAATTTGAATTATTTTAGCTAGGTGGTGGATTTCCTGAAGTCTTTTTAAAATGTGTCACTTGTGCTTCAGTCAAA
Organism: Menidia beryllina; assembly: GCA_013363375.1. Classification (NCBI taxonomy): domain Eukaryota; kingdom Metazoa; phylum Chordata; class Actinopteri; order Atheriniformes; family Atherinopsidae; genus Menidia; species Menidia beryllina. The sequence goes on from JABUIW010000201.1 coordinate 372,606, forward strand.
TTGTCACTTTGTGGCTTTGCTTTAGAAAAATTCCTTTATATTCAGTCTGTCAAAACGGCACTCCTCTGACTGGCCTGTGTTTTAGGGTAACATAACATCAAATAAAACTCTGTACGTCAATGGTGGAGCCATTTAGAAACACCTTTTCAACATACACACACACACACACACACACGTGCTGCAGTGCACTACATGCAGGCCATCTGAATGAATAAATGCATGTTTTTAACTACAAAAGCATTCAGTCAATCATATATCTGTCTGTTATCCTATTTGGAAACTGGATAGTATTAAATTAATTTGTATTAGATTTGATTAATTGAGAACTTGGGAGGCAGCGTTGCTGTATATAATGGAGGTTTTGCAATCAGCTGCAACAAAGCGGTCGTGGCCTCGGCTATATGCAGGCTGGTCTGGAGTTTGTGTGCTTCATCTTGTAATTAATGTTGTCAACTGTTATTGCAGCTGGAGGTGAGAGCTGATTACCTCACACCGTGGCTCACAACGCCATCACATGAAAATGTGGAAGAAATCCATTTTTGTCCACATCTCCTCTGATCCGCCCCACAGCTGGACTCGCAGAGTGGGTTCTTTAGGCTAGTAATGAGCAGCAGCATCTCAGTGAGAAATGTCTGACTTCTGTGATGCTCACTTTGCTGCAAGAGGGAATCATTTTTAACGGCTTTTGAGGATTTTCATGGATTAACTACAAAGGCAGGATTTAGTTGGCCTAAGTGAATTCAGCTCAGTTTGCCAGAGATAGTGCTTTCAGACAGACACCTTCTGATTCTGGCTCCGTTCTGGACCAGTCTGTGTTCACACCAGTCAATCTGGTTCCAAATTAAATGACTTTACTCCACGGATGTAATTATGGAAGCTGGACGTTATGAAGCAACAATTTGGATTATTTCAATCTGTCATTCTTTGGTCATAAAGCCCTTTACAAATAATAAAGTTAAAGTTAAGTTTACAAATAATGAAGTTAAAACCAGAAAATGTCTGGAGTAAAGTGAATCCAATGTTCCCATCCACTCCCCTGTGGATAGCTGTGAATACAGCTGTCCGACTCAAACACAACCCAGAACAAGAATCTACTGGAGTGAAAAGAAAAACACAGTCTTTAACCCTCCTTGACAGTATTGGAGATATAAAACCATGGATAGAGGAGTAAGAAATGAAATTGAATGGAATGAATAAAATGTTGAAACAAAAGGGATCAAGTAAGAATGTTAAAATAAAACATGATCAAATCAAATGTGTTTCTGTGGAATAAAATGGGAAAGAATTCAGTTCAATAAGGACTGAGTATTAAATAAATTATTAAATAAATTCACTAAAGGTTGAAAATGATTTGGGAATAAATTTCACTTTAAAAACGTCACTTAAAAATGGCATTCTGCCCCTTTGATAACGTCACAATTCATTTTTAAAAAGGCAACTTTTCAGGTTCCAAACTAACCTGGATTAGGTCTTTGGAAACCATGTGGAGCCCTGCAGATGTGAAGGCCGTATAGTTTCACTGGCAAAATGTAACCAGACCGCTAGCAAATCAGAAACGAGCTAAAACAAACAACACAGGTCCTGTGTCCTGGTTTGGTCTGGGACGGTCAGCGATAAGGCCCCCTCCTCCTTTTGCTGTCGGCCTTCAGTGTAGCCACCGAGCCCCTTTGAGGGGAATCTTACTGTTGGTTTTGGCAAACTTAACGGACACCCTGGGACTCGGAGCAGCTCAATTAGCTTTACATTTTAGATCCCTAAATGGCTCATTTGAGACCGGGAACCACCAAAGCAGAAACCCTCCTTCACATCAGTGACATTGGACATTCTTTTAGATGTTGAAACGCTGTCTAAGCGTGCTTTTTCCTGCTTCGAAACGCAGCACAGCCCCAGGGGAAACAACAGCATGTGATGGGCGAGTCGTATTAATCCAAGCACATGCCAACATCGCATTTCAAATAAACATCTAACATCATGAGAATTCCTGGCAGCTTCTTTCATGGCTTTGGTAATTTGAGCTGTTGTCTTTCAAGTTTTTTTTTTTTTTTTCCAATTCACCCTTCAGGCCACTTTGTGTTAAGTTGTTGTCTTTTTTGATTTGGTGAGTTATTGATGTAGTGGTACCGCACATAAAAAAATATTTTCAATTGCGTTTGAAATACTTTGAATTGATAGTTATAATGTTTTGGTCTAAAAAATTGATTTTTTTCTGATATTTTTTTTTAAAAGAAAAGCAACTGTCTTCATAGGATGATTGAGTTTTTTCTCCATGACTCCTTTTGTACCAAAATGGTTCAACATGTTCCCTAATGTGTTCAACTAGCCCAGTCTCTGTTGTGGGTTTCTTACTTCCAGTGTTTTTTAATATTTCTGAAACTGACGATGAATAAAATTAGACGAAGACAAAGGCCAAACAACGTGCTTTTGAACTCTCCAGTCGAACCCAATTTTCATTGTAAATTCAGTCCTTGTCTTGATCTCCACAGGCAGGGCTGAACATTACCACCTTTTGGGTGAGACTCCTCATGTTTGTCTGAAGACAGATTTGTGAGGAGACTCCTGTGGTTGGCTGCTCCCTGTGAGTGGATGGGCTATAATGGAGGTCCTTATTGGTGGTCATTGGGCCTAAAATGGAGAATTATTCGAAATTACAATAATGGAGGTCATTACTTTGGAACCAAATTTGGTAAGGCCTCCTAACCCCTTTTAGTGACCGAGTGCTAGCCCAATATAAACACATTTGAAATCTAAATATTACAGAAAAGATGGTGTGTTCAAGCTCATGTGTGTACAGGCACACGCTCAGTGGCTGTGACAGGTAAATGTTTGGTACCATGATGGCTGAAACATGAGTCATTTCCTGTCTGTTTTCACTTACCTCCACAGCAGTCTGACAGTGCTGGGCGAAGTTTACATTACAGGCCACATTCTTCATTCCTGCTCCAATACCTCAGGTTTAAGATTCATTCTGAAGTGCCACACACGTGCAATCACTACATTTATTTGTATCAATAGCCAAAAAATATATTTGTGAGATCACACCAGAGTTTGGAATGTGACACAACAGCATGAGAAGTGGAAGTTATTGAAACTAAAGTGAAAGCTTCCCTCCAGCTTTTCTGAAGAATCTTAACCAGGTTTGGCTGTTTTGTTTTGTGGGGATTTGTGACCGCCAAGCGCAGCATGTGCGTGTTTTGTGTAGAGAAAACAAATAAACCGGTCTCATTGCAATATTAACCACAAAGACGTGGCCTTGAAATCCACATTTCAGATGCTGAAGGAGTTGGGTGATGGTGCTGCACGCTCCCTGAAGAGCCTGTAATGTTCCAGAGGTTACAATAAATAGGCTTGGTTGTAAACTTATGCTGCTCTGTATTGATCCATCTTGGGTGACTCCCTCAGGGAAAAGGAATTTTATTAATTTCGTTTTAGCATCTCATTTAGAGAGGAGGTGGCACACAGATCATTTTGCAAACGGGTGTATTAAAAAAAAGAAAAGAAAAAAAACTATAAACTCTAAAAACAGATATAAGAATGATGTATAAATAAATTGAGATAAATATAGATAACTGTGCATGGTGATGTGTTGTTGAACAGTGGACAGGTGTGTAAATGGTACACTCGTCACATTAGTTGTTATTCATTTAAGGGTCAGGAGTTCTTTTTGTTTTCTTATAGAATATGATGCAAGTTTTTTAATTCAGCCTACCACTTACTCTTCATAAAGTTTCTTTGATTAAGAATCCAGACCTCTCTCCGCCTTGGATAAGATTTGTCTCCTTTTTAAAGATGTCCACTTCAGTCTGATGGTAGAAATTTAGCCCGTTGGAGAAGTTTTGGTGTCACTCACAGGACTGTTAAAGTCGGGGAAAACGCACTGGCTGTCGACACTCGCCCTTAACTCTAACAAACACCAAATGTACTGGACCCCATAAACATCCTGTTGAAATAATCCCCTTTTAAAACTCTTCCTGTTTGGCACCAAAAATATCCAGGGAAATGGTCACAGAACAGGACATTTGTGTTTTTGCCAATGATCGAATTTAGCTGAAAGGTGGGCAAGCAAACGATTGTAGATTCTCTTTGAGAAAATGCATTTCTTGGTCTTTTCCATTTTTCAGATGGGAACAAAAGGTCTGACCAAAGGATTGTCCTTTTGAATTCAAATCGAATTGATTTGCATCTACACAATCTGAAAACTTGAACTGGCTAACACTAAAAAAAACAAAAAAACAAAAAAAAAACAACCAGTTTGTTAAAGTTTCTTGACTCGCCTACAATTTAAAAAAACCTCACTGTAAATGGCTTTAAATTGATCTTATGGTTCGGTCCCTTGTACTACTTAATTATGCAGATCATTGAACTCTCCAAAGAAGAATTGGGACATCTAAACACTGAGCCACTCTCCACCTCTGCCCGTCTGGCTTACAGTTGGCGACATCCATGTGCAAAGCTTGTGTCCTTGTGGACGGTAACTGTGTAAATGTTGCACAGTCGATTAAGGTAAATGAGACAGTAAATCGGCAGCAACCCCGAGGAACATTTTACACAAGCTCTGTGGCTTTGGGTCCATTATCAAACATTTTATTTCAGCTGGAGGAGACTCAAGGGTCCACTGTAAAAAAAACAAAAAAAAACAAAACCAGACTCTACAAAAATCTCTACCATTTTTATTTAAAACGCAGCATATTCTTTGCCGCCGACTCTGTTTACAGTGCAGAGTTCAGGGTCAAATTATGCATCAGCATGCCTGTGTGGGGGGAGGAGGGGGGGGGGGGGGGGGGGGGTAGAAAGCAATGAACCCAGGCCATCATCGGTTATGGGCGCCACAATGTTCTCCATTGCGGGGTAGTAATTTGGCCGGATCCCTTTTGCACACACAGAGCCATTCACACTGTACACAACATTAATTAAGAGCCAGAGGCTTGCAACACACTATGCCGGGAGGATAGGCGGTGCATTTCTAAACATTTTTTGGACAGCCTGTGACACTCTTTGTTTGTCTGCAGGGGTAAAGGAAGGGTCCTTTGACCCCCCGGGTGCAGGTCGAGCTCGCACCGATGTCCCGCCGTGTCCAGTTAAATCCCCAAACGGGACTCTGCGCTCTCAGTTAATGGTTGGCTTTTTCGTTTACAGAACAGGACCTCACAGGTTGATTTTTAATAGACTGAATTTGACATTCTGCGGTTAAAGGTGTTAAACGTGTTGCATCACACGTGATGCCGAGAAGAGGGGGGGGGGGGGGGGGCTGTTTGGGTTCAGGTGGAGCGACAGTCATTCCTCATCAAGAGGAAACCAGGATTCATCTTCAGATTTTGTTTGTTCTACGTGAAGACTTGAATTCTTTGAGCACCGGCAAAATCCAGGAAAAATCTGGACTGAAAGGCAACGATATGGAAGTCAGGAAAGTCTGGAAAAAACATAAAACCTAAACCAACAGTTTAATCATCAATGCATGTTAAAGCTTTACTCTAAAACCTTAACTAGAAATGCAGCTTCCATAATGCCAACAGTTTTAACGTGGAACATGGATGTGCAGTGTTTTACTGAGCAGTGCATCTTCCCTCTTTTTGCTTTTTGTGGTTGTTGTGACACAAACAAACCATCTGCATTTAAACTGCTCTAATTTGGGCCTTGAACACCATCAGGTCGCCTTCTTTCTTTTCTTTTCTTTCAGGGTTTTGCTGTACAGCCCTATGTATACCAATACTTTCTCTTCAGCCTTGTTTGGTATTTTATGTGCACCACTTTTACAGCCAAGCAGTCCTTTTGCTATAACTGTGTTGTGTGTAAATTGCACACATTGGATTTGGGTTAAATGCACAACAGTGCAGTAAACCAGGAGCATGCTTTGGGTTATAAGCTATCAACCTCACAATGAAAGTGAGGTTTTTTAACTCTGAGCTCACGCCCCAGGCATCCATGCTGCCTCAGAATAAGATCTCTCAATTATGCCTCCAATCAGTCCTTTTAAACTTGTGATATCTAATAATAATTATACCAAACTTCTTTAAACGCTCCATCTATCTATCCCAGTGACTACTGGACACTCTGGACAGGGCAACAGGGCCCGTCCTTTTAATCACTCGATTAGTTGGTTAAATCGCCTTAAAAAGGTCTGATGTTTGACAGTGGGAGAGCCCGTCCATGCATGCAGCAGGCGCCTTCCTGCTGTGAGGCCACCCACCGCAGCACACCGTGCAGGATCTTGGTAACCTCATAAGCGGATCCCCGTTAAGTGTCCCGTCAACAAGCGCACAGATCCAAATCAAACCTGTGTGGAGTGGGATTCATTAGAAAGTCTCTCCCTCCTTAGTGCAAACACGGTTTGGGCTCAGCTGCTAAAGCACACAAGTCCAGCTCTTGCAGTGAGCAACATTAAATTATTTCCTGAAACGTTGCCGTATAGCAACAGTTTTCTTTTTCTTTTTTTTGCTTCCAGCTTTTTCATACAAAAATCCTGCTGTTGTTATACCATATATGATCAGCATCTGGTTCCCATTTGTGTCCTGTACAGAAGAGGGTGATTATGGCTCTTGTCAGCAAAGCTTTTTTTCCCCTGCCTTTTGTTTCTCCATTTCTATGGTTTCTGTTCAGTCTTATAAAGCAGGAGAGCGTGTGCATGCGAGAGTGTGTGAGAGAGAAACCAGAAGAGGAATGGCAAAACTGTAATGCTTCTATCCTCTGTTGGCATCCAGTGTAGGGAAAAGGAAAAGCTGAGCGGAGAACAAAGGATACTTTCATTATTGGATTTCTCAGCTTTTTCTGCTTCCATCTGTTGATTTATGCCGAGCTGCTTTGGTCATATAAACACATTTGTGAGCGCAATTAAAGGACTGAGCAACACAAAAAGGACAGAACATTTGAAAGCGATCCACTGTTTTTATTTTGTGATGTTCATGTCAAATGAAGTACCTGTGCTGGGTCATTTTGCCACCAGCGGGGCTTCAGAGGAAACGAGATAAAAGATCAGAGTCTAACTGGAGATCGCCTCCAGCTAACTCACAATTATGTTGGCAGCAGATTTCATCTATCAGCAGTATCTGTTACAGTTTACCAGAAGCGCCATGTGGTTGCTATACAGCACACGTGCGCCACATGCCACTGTGAGCTGTACATGTGTGGGTAAAAATACAAAAAGTGTGCAGGTACTACCTCATACAACATGGTGTGGAAGTGTCTGGAGTTCGGTTTCCTTTATAATATTCATATTAATATTTATTTAGGGAAGTTATTTGTTGTTGTTGGTTTACTGAGTGTTGTGTAGTTAAGACTGAGTCTAAACATTTACTGAGAAGTGGAGAGCTCCACCGGTTAACCCTGGTTTGTTTTTTTTGTTTTTTCATAAATGTATGCTTCCCAGAAACGATTTTCACACTAATCAACGTGCGCACCGGTAGCTTTTAAGGTTTACTGGATGTGTAATCTCTGTGCGGCTGTGCAGTGCAGTGCTGTGGTGGTGGCGCTGTGGCCCCACAGCAAGTTTCCTAACCCTTTGCATTTAGTATGTGTGGGTTCTCTCCAGGTACTGCAGGTAGAAAACATGCATTGTAGGTTAACTTTGTGGCCCAGAAACAGTCTAGAGTGGACCAACCTCCCTGTCCTAACACCAGCTGGCCAACGTGGGGTATCAAGTTGTATGATATGCTTAAAAAAAAGTGATGAGCAGCAGATGTAGCATAATGTGACATGTGTATTGTAAACTATTGTAAAGTCATCTTAGAGATCCATATTTCTATAAAAACACCCAAGATAAATAGCTTTTTCTTTTTCAAATTTGACCCAACCAATTGCACTGCATAGTACCTATGCATGAATTGATAAAACGCTTTTATTGAAAGAAACAATGTGTCACAGGAACAACATTTTAAGAGTGAGACCCCTTCTATTTTCTTTTGTGTCACAAACTGAGTGATGGTGATGGAAACACAAACAAGGGCCATTCGCTTAAGACTGAAAAGCTTAAACTCAAAGTAACCTCTGCTAACATCCGTTGTAAAGAGACACATACACCAATTTATACTAATTGTGACCAAAATTAAATGTGGACAATGTTGCTCTAATTTGTTGATGACAAACTGTTGTAAACCCAGGGCTGTAGAGCGGTGTGATGGGTACTCTGTCTCACTCCCACGGTCTAAAACACGCACGTTGGGTTAATTGGGAGGTTAATAGCCAGCAGGAGTGAGTGTGAGCCTGCATGGTTGTCAAGCAAAATAAAAATCACTTCAGATCCCAGCTGGAATAAATAAATCCCCCTCATTGCTAAAGTTATGTCTAACTAATTAGAATAAACCATCCGGATATTAAATATTCATCTAAATAATATTTAGGTGAAATTGAGACACTTTTATTTTTTTATTTTATATATATATATTGTATTTTGAGAACCACCTCCACTACAGTAAGAAACTATTTCCATGTTCTTCCATTTCCTCTAAATTGTTTTCAAATATATACATATTGGACATCAAAAGTTCCCTGTTGCTTGTTGTATTGGTGGTGGCAACTACGATCAAAATTGGCATATAAGTGAAGTTTTTTTTTTAGTTTCCTGCTGAGAAGGGGCGATAAACAGCTTGTTTGTGTGTAAGAGTAGCACAGGGGCAACTATAACACAAAGATAGGGGAAATGTGTTGATCCTCATCCCTGGTGTGATGGACATTATTCAGCCTGTCAGCAACTATTATGTAACTGCTACAAAGGCACTAAAATTACCTCTGATTCTGCAGGGATGGGTGTGTGTGTGGGGGGGCAGCTACGTTTTCAAATAGGAAACGTAACGGGTCACAAGAAACGATCTCATTAAACGCAGAAACATGACTGTTCAGGTGTGCAGTGTATTTGTTTCAATTATTGCCCTTTTTCCAAAGTGGGGAGGGAATTTTTCTCTGTATTGTCCATTTTCTGGTTTTCTCTCAGAAAAAAAGAAAGAGAAAAAAGTATTCAATTCCTTTTTTGTAAATCTGAAGCTTTAGAGTGATTCAGCAATTCAGGGCAACAGTATCTGTTTAGGCGTCGTCTACCCACAATGCTCTTTGGCTCCAAATGCTCTGAGACGTGTTTCATAATCCACGGCAGTGGTGACTCTCTGGCTCTGCCTCCGTTAGCTGTGCCACTGAGAATGAGATTTCATGTCTCACCAATCGGGGTTTCATCAATCATTCATCAGCTCTTTGTTTTGCAACAGACACCATAAATGCAACGTTCTGCTAGACAGAAAAAGAATCGCCACATTTAGAGCAATTTCACTCGGATTGTTTTTACATAATTTGTACTGAAATCTGAAAATTGGACTGACTTTTGTTCGTTTCTTTACTCCACTCCAGGGTAAACAGGCTTGTATTGTGGTTTGTGAGGAGCAGCTGGATGAAGAGGAGGGGAAATGTGGTGTGAAGGAGGCTAAACAAACAAAAGAAATGGCACACCAACGTAGATCATCTTCACACTGAAAGAAAAGGGCTTTCATTAGACTGCCGGGGAAACCATATCCGTGGGACAGACCACTGTCTAAAATTTAGTTTGCTGCCGGTTTCTCATCCTACATTTGGAGGGGGGAAAAAAAGTTTGTATGAGAAAAATCGGACTTTGTCAGCATTGGCTGGACTTTCTATGTTGTTTCTATCCCTGACAACTGCATCCTCTTCATGACTTCTGCATCTGAGAGTAACCAATTATTTGCCTTTTTGTATGTATGAAAAAGTTGGTGTATTAGCATTGTACTAATAAGTTTGATTCTCATTTTCATCTTAGCCACATGGTGTGGTGGTTAGCACTGTCGCCTCCCAGCAAGAGGGTTCTGGGTTCGAATCCCGGGGGAACCAGGACTTTTCTGGGTGGAGTTAGCATGTTCTCCCTGTGCCTGCGTGAGTTCTCTCCGGGTTCTCCGGCTTCCTCCCACAGTCCAAAAACCTGCATGTTAGGTTGATTGGAGATTGGGGAAATTGCCCTTAGGAGTGAATGTGAGTGTGAGTGGTTGTTTGTCCTTGTATGTCCTGTGTGTGGCCCTGCGATGGACTGGCGGACTGTCCAGGGTGTACCCTGCCTCTCGCCCGTTGACCACTGGGATAGGCTCCAGTTCCCCCTGCGACCCCATCAGGGAATAAGCGGTATTGATAATGGATGGATGGATGGATCTTAGCCACATGATGGAAAATGGACTTGGAGTTTTTTTGGTTTGGTTTTGAAGTTTGCTGGTTAGTACAATCATCAGCACAGGAGTCCCTCAAGAGTCCCTCCTGGGCCCTCCTCTCTGCCATTTATGCCACCTTGCTGGGCCCAATCATCTGCTCACATGGCTTAAATCAATATCAATAAGTTAAATCAATGTTCCATTTTCCTCGGGACTCACCTTTTACAAATTATATCCAGTTACTGCTTTTACCTCTATGGATTCTGTAAAAGATAGCAACAAGAGTGGGCTGTTTTTTTTTATTTTCATATTCCTCCGTTTTGTCTATTTGGGAACACTCTAACCAGAACATATCTTTCCCTGCTCCATAGCTGTGATCTTCTGTCCACATGTAACACGCTCAGAGACGCCTGCTGTGCAGTTCAGATTTTCTTTCAACAGAACTTGTTCTCAGAAACGTTTTGAAACGTATCTTATTGTATGTTTCGGGTCGCCTGCTATCTTTGAGGCTCCCTGTTGGTGGAACCCTGCGGGGCACGTCTGACGGCGTCTGCATCTGAGCGGTTGACCACAGAGGAGTCCTGCCAAACCATTGTAATGTTAAAACAACCACTGCATTCCTCGCACTGCAGTGCAAGCAGCAAGCCAGGCTTGGAAAGTTACCGACCTGAGGCCCACGATTTCCCAAAAGCCCGTCGAAACGCCAGAGGACTGCTGCCCTGACTTTAAAAACGAGCAGCAAAAGATCGTCTCTGAAGAAACGTGACATTGGATACTGCAGTGTCATGACATCGTCGAAAGCCAGGCCGAGCTGTGAGAGAGAGTGACTCTGCACCAGCTGAGAATGTGTTTTTCAAATTCTCCATGCATTCCTGGATTGACAAATTTTATTTTATTTTTTTTACAACATCACCAGATCAAATGACCACTCATCTTTTGGTCCACATTCAAATCGAGACTCCAGAGAAATATTCTGTTTGATAAATCAATCAAATGTGTAAAAGGCACATAATACTAAGTCTATAATTAAGAAAAAAACTATTCACAATATATAAAGTTTTGCTGATAAAGAAACTGAATGCAGCCCATGTTCAAAAACAGAGAATAAAGCAGAGTTTGATGTAACTCTAATGATCGACTAACCTAAAGAAATGGACAAACTTTAAAATATGTAGATGACATAAGGCTAATAAAAACATTTTCCACATTTAAAAATTCTGTTTTTTGTGTGTGTCCTTCATAATTGACTCCTGTTGTTTGGAATTAATATAAATGGCTGGGGGAGATGGTTTGATTGATGTGATGCAGAGCCAAGTAAAAAGTGTGCCTCAGTAATTCAAACCACCTCCTTACTGCAATTACAGTGCTACCGAGGCAGCAAACGTTGAAAATTACAAGAGCGTAAACCCTGCAAATGATTATTTTTGTGCTGGATATATGTTGGGAAGTGTTAGCTTAATGAACAAAGCAGCCAAGCATTTAATGAAACACTTTGCTTTGGGCTAAGCTGAAGGGAATGAGGCCGTTATCCCAACATTTTCTACACGGCTAAGAATTCACATAATAATGTTCTTACAGAGATCACAGTTGTATTGTTCATTGTTTAATTCCAATTTTTTTATTCAATAACAGCATTTAGGAGCCTGATATATCCCAAAAGATCTCTTATGATTTTTACAGTGTATACAAGCATGCTGAATCTTATACATGGTGCATGCACTTTTAATGAACAAAAGAAACGGATTACAGGTGATCATGGCCAGGTTTTCAGACTTATTAGACAATTTTACTGAAACGTTGCCAACAGCATGTCAGTCATAAATTTGAGTTTTTCCTTGAAAAACATTTGTTATTATTTTGCTCTAATCTGATAATAGGCAACAAAAATGATTAAAAAAAAATGGCAATATCAACAATCTGACATCCCTTTTTAGATTCTATGTCAGCCTTCTGTGTTCATCATCAAGTGTTTCTTCCATTTCTTTTACCATTTTAGAATCCAGGATCCAGGAAAAAATGGCATCAGGAACCAAAAATACCTGGACACCTGAAGCCCAGCTGTGTTTAAAGAGCCTATCGATCTTGAGCTTGTGACAGGGGAATGAGGATGGGTTGGATTGGTGCCTCATGCTGGCCAAAGAATTTGGTGCCAAATGAAATATTCACATCGTCGCTCACAATTTTGCATTATCTGCAGAACATTGCACTTTTAAATCAAAGCGACTTGTAAGTCGCTTTGGATAAAAGCGTCTGCTAAATGAATAAACAAACATAAGCACAGTAGAGACTTTGAATAGATTATGATTCATGAAGGGAATCATCTAGACAGGGAAATATATGTGACGACATAAAAAGACTTGAAATATGTCTTGGCTGAGAAAATAGTTTATTTGGACCGGCTGACTCAAAATGACCACTTAAATGAGGCTTAAATGTTGAAGAGTGATTTCACACCAGCTGGGAACCTTTAAGGAGAATTCTGATTTAGAAATGCAACACTTAGCTATTGAGGATGACAAAAAAAAAGACTGTAATCATTAACATCCAATGGAAAAGAGACACTTTTTTTACGGTAAAAAAGACTCCATGCGTGTGAGTTCCTCATTAACCTGAGATCTGAACCGGTGACCCCCTTCGTCAGTCACTTTTCCAGCTCGTGGTGCCAGGCCTCTCAGCTCGGTGCCCAGCTCTCTAACAAACTCCAAGCGATTCATTATAGCCGCTGTTGGCAGCCAGTCTGTTACACTCAGGACCTGGAAACCGAATATCTCAACCTGAAGGAGTTTTACGTACACGACAGTGTTTATGGGACATTGGTGGAGCTTTTCACCGCAGCCCTTCTATTCTGTTCTGAATCCCGTGTTCTGTAGCAGGTCAATTATTTTCCCTGCTGTGAAAAGGACTTTGTCAGGCCAGTGCCTGTGCCCTGAATATTTATTTTCATTTAACCTCAATTGCCGTCACAAAAAAACATGCAAAACGCTAATAATCCCATGCATTCGATTCACATATAGCATGATTTGTAGGCACATGATCCAGATGAACTGCTACAGATTTTTAGATTGTTCCAATCTGGGAGCCGTAATTGGGCTAAACCCTCCTGCACGCTGTCCAGATCAGATACAGCGAGTTAGGCATTACATGCCGTCAGAAACCTGGCAGATACACAGTGGTACTTTTGTGTTGGCGGTGAACCTCGTACAAATCCAGCCTCAGACGGGAGTACGGGGCTCCTGCGGCTTCGCACCGAGAATCTTGCAGGTACAAATAAATGCATCTATTCTCTGGAAGCAAATGGGTCCATATAGCCCACGCTTTTTCCTCTCATTTCCACTCTTTTTTTGGAGGCCGTTATCTCTCCGTGTATCAACACAGGTCGACCGAGCCCTTTGGACTGACCTGCACACTCCACTCATTCAGCAGGTCAGATTGAATCTTTTTGGCGTAATTGGCTGGCAGCATTTGTTTGCATTGGAGGGGCTGCAAAAGATATGCCATCTCATCATCACGTCTCTCCTCCCCGAAAAGACCCAGTCCTTTCTGAACTTGCATAGATCCCTCATCTGATGCAGTACTTTAATTATATTATTCCATTAAAATATCTAATCCGCAAGCCCACTTTCCAATGACTTATTAATATCCATTATGGAGTTAGGGGAAGGAAAAAACAAGATAAATGGCTGTTTTTGAAAGCTTTGGGCTCGTTAGCTCAGAATGAAGTGACCGGGTGTTTCCTTTGGGGATGAGGCCCGTAGAGAAACCCGACTAATCAACGGGAGCGAGGACCTGCCACAGCGCCTCTCCTCCCTGACGTTCGAGCACAGCTTTGGGAGCTTTGTCTTTACGTTGGTCCGGCTCCATTTTCTGCTCCAACAAACAGACTGGCTCTTATTTCGCTTCACAGCACATCTATTTAACAAAAAAAAAAAAAAGGATGGTGAGTTTTGGCTTCAGAAACTTTTCTCAGCCCCACAACTCTTTTCTTTTTTTTATTGAGGCTGAACAAAAAAAAAGCAGCAGAATGTCAGCTGGCAAAAGAGCCAGGAAACCTGGACTCCAGACTGTTGTCATCAAAAGTGTTGAAACAGAGTTTTTAATCAAATGATGGCTGATATCAAGGTCCAGTTGTGTTCAAGTTTAATCACATAGAATTATGTTGAAAATAAAAGTTTTAATACTTTAGATTGAAAGTTGTAAAACACTGTGCACGGACGAGGTTAAACGACTCCCATAATCCAGAATCTGGGATTTAAAATTGAGTGCCGATACCAAAATCCCTGTTTTAAACAATTATTTGATCTATAGGTAACAACACAAAATAGTTTTTGAGGTTTTTGTCACTTTTAATATCTGTTAATAAGTAAAAAACATCAAATTTCTTTCTATTACTAACCCAGGTTTAGTAATGTTTCAGCTGACAGTATTCATTCAAATTTTTGCATTTTAGATTTTTAACCCAATTCTTTAAGATATAGAAGATTTTGCTGCAGAGTCAACGCAAGACTTGAGCGATTGAATGAGTCCACATCCTCACTGTACTGTAACAGAGGAGCAGTCATCTGCCAAAAGGAGGACGAACACTGAAAACACAGAAGTGTCTGTAGCGTGGTCCATTCACCATTTAGTGGAAATCCGATGACCAAAATAGTAATTACAGTAACTAAGTCATGATAATAAAAAAAAAAAGTGAAGTGAGATGGTAAAAGAAATTAGGAGTTAATTGCTCCAGAATTGCTGAGGTGGGCCTTTGACATGGCTTCCACTTAGAGCCGAACCCAGAGTGAGTTTCAGTACGCACTTAAAACTGCTTTAAGACAGAAAGTGTCATATGTGCTGACACATTAGCGCTCAGCTTATCACCTGCAGCAATTTGCAAACTAACTGGGCGAAAAGCATTTGTTGCAAAGGATGCAGCTGCTATTGGCAGAGGCCTGTGATCATCCATCACTGGTCAGACTGGATTTTAATGCTCCATCTGGCACCACTGAAGCAAAATAAACTTTTTTTCGTCTTTGAGGCAGCAAAATAGTCCCTGTTGGATGTTTGTCTATTGTCTTGAATATAATGGACCACTCAAACACAATAAACGAAGATCAGCGTTCTGAATACACTCAACCTTGCCTCCTAAAAGAAAAGTTTACTTTGTGGCGGGAACAATGTTTGTGGGCTTGAATTGTGTCTGAAGTGGCAGAAGAAAACAGCAGAAAGGCGTTTGTGTGCCGGAGTTACTGAGAAAGGAGGGCAAGTTTCGGAAAATATTGTGGCCTCTGCATCGTTGTAAATAAGAAAAGAAGATCACATTTCCCTTATTTTTAGCACTTGGTCAGATCTCCAAAAAACAACAAAAAAAATCCTTTTGAATCACTCAATTTAATCAATGTTATTCAAAGGTTGCTGCAGCCATTGGAAAGTTCCAAACAGATGGTTTTTAGAGCACTTCCAGTGTTTTATCACGTGTCCTGATCAGCTAGTAGATGAATGACTACATACAATACGCTGTCGTGAATCAAAACCCGTGTTAAAACCAGTGTGTGTTTGTCCCGGCAGCAGAGCATCTGGGTTTGAGCAGCTTTTTTTTTACTGCGAGCGGGTGCGTTCAATACTGAGGCCCGGGATAGTTTTTGTTATAAAACAGTGCCCCTCCTGGGATATCTGCTTTCTCCTCTGAACAGGAATGCACAGAAATTGAGACCTTGCAAAGACTTGAAAGTGGAGGGGGGGGGGGGGGGGGATCCAGGACGGAGGAGAAGGATGGAAGCCCACGCACAAACACACACACACACACATGCACACACACACACACATGCACAGAGGGCTCCCAGTATGTCTGAGTTTTGTCTTAAAGACAGAGCTTTAAACGCTAACACATGCTGTGAATCCAGCAGCGGGATAGGCTTGTGTGTGTGTGTGTGTGTGTGTGTGTGTGTGCTTATGAAACCATATGCATGACAGTTGTGGTTGTGCGTGGCAGTGTGCGTTTGCATATTCATGCTCACTTATCCGAGAGCGTTTGTGAGCGAGGGGGGAAAAAAAAGCGGGAGTGGACCGAGAGTTGACTGTTTTATTATCCTCTCTTGATGGTCCGGACCAATTATAGGAGTGATTAGGCTGTACTTGGCAGGGAGGCTCCGCTAAAAGTCAATAAAGGAATCCAGCCAGAGAGTTAAAGTGTTGTTCAGCTCAGTCACTCACGTCACCCGATACGATGTTTGTTACAACGCACGACGGTTCTGTGGGCGAATTATGTAAGAGTGCGCCTGGCCAATCTTAAAATGCGTTTTCAAGAAACTGTCATCGTCCAACTTTTCCTGGTTAGCATTACAGTTCTTTGAGGTCCAGTTATTCCCTGTGTGTGCCTGTTTGTGTGTGTGTGTTCTCCGTTTAATTTTCACAACTGCTATGAATGTCAGACCAGCCCTGGACTTTTCCAAGAGAAAGCACTCATTCAGGAAAACAATCCCAGATCACGCTCATTGAACCACAATGAGAAGAGAAAATCACATCCAGCACATCCCGTGGGGGGACTTTTTTTTTTTTTTTTCCTGTATATTGGTGGACTTTGTAAGCGGAGGTTCCACATGCTGGGGAGTTTATGCACATATATGTTTGGAGAAGGTCCCCCCCCATGTGCTGCCTTTGGCGGTTAACCCTCCATTTAAAAACACGATCAAATGACAGCATCACAGACGACTGACTTATGTCAAATCAAATGAAGGTTACCTTTTTCTGTGTTTTTTCTTAAACAACTTCTTACAACTTCTTCTAACAGAGACAGCCACCCCTCTAAATCGGCTGATCAATGCGATCTCAACATCTTTGTCTCATTTGGAGTCCTAAGAATCCAGGTTGCATCATTTTTAATCATCCCACCAGCTGTCCAGAGTAGATCCACTTATTCCTTTCCATTGTAGGTTGGCATGTAAACATTCTGATTTTGTTTTCATGACCGAAACAGAAAGAGTTTACACTGCAGATGTCAGTTTTGTTGTCCCAGAATGCACCTTAGGACAGCATTCAGAGGCCATGTTTGATTAAAGGTGGACTTGTTCTGGACCACCTCTGAAAACACCGGGGTTACGTGGGAGACATTTCGTATTCGATGTCAGATTCACGTCACTTCTGAAGTTGACTCCACCTCGCCTCCTGAGCCCAACCCGCTCGCATCCACCCTGCTTAGAGGAAGCCAACCCCTGAGGAAGTGCCCTGGTGTTAGCTGTACTGAGGAGCATGCATCTGTCATCCACCATGCATCCCCGAGAAGATATAAGAGCCATGTGGATAAATCATATGTAGGGGGAATGTTCCAGATGTTCCTGCCAGGGTTAGCTGGGGACTTTGCATCGAGCCGTTTTGACTACCTGGTCATCGGTTCCAACTCCCAGAGCCAGAAATGTGGTTCCTCAGAAATGGTTTATCCATTCATTTCTTCTCTCCTTTAGCAGTAGCTAACACGAACGGATAAGGTAACGAAGATATCGAGCACTAACCTCTAAGGAGAAAAGGGATTTGACTTTCTGTTTGAGTGTCTCTTTCTGTGTTCAGACCACACAGACTCACACTGTGTGTGGAGAGTGGGTTTTCAACACAACACCAGTCCTCTTTGTGTACACTGTGTACTGGTATTTGTGTGTTAGCATTATCTGCATGTTACTGATAAAGATGTGGGGTCCAAGAGCTTTTTCTTTTTCTCTTTTTGTCCACTTAAACCTGGAAAACATTTAAATTGGGAGTTTTTCTATTGAATTAGACTTTCCGTTTGATTTTAACTCTAGTTTGTGCAAATCTTAATTCAGTAGTTAACAGTAAGTGAATGGTTTCAAAGATGGGCTCGAATCCAGCTGATTAACGGTCCAGGATCACACCCTGAAAGCGTAAATCTACTGTTTTTGTGTCTGCGATCTGAACTTTTTTGCGTGGTCTGATCAGATTTGCTAACCAGGAGCAGGGAGATGCTTGTTTTGACTGATCACTTTTAGGTAATTGCCCAGGGACGTCATGGCTTTTAGCTCCAAATGCTGCTTGGCAAAAACAAAAGGTTTTGCTCTCGTCGCCACAAAAAAAAAAGCCCCAGCTCTTTTTTTTTTTTTTTTTTTTTTTAAAAGTCACATCCACTGTGAAGTTTTTCCAAAGAGTGATTCAGAGCAGAAAGGAATCGTGGCTGCGTGACATTCTTTTACGTTGTTTAGTGTACTCGTGCTGGGGGGCGAACAAGCAGCTCCAAAGTATATATTTACACCCTTTTTCCATATTATCCTGTTTTATTGAAAGTATCCATCCATCCATTGTGTTTAACTCAACATAGACTGTATGTAGAAATCAATTGTCATTTACAACTCGTCACAGCTGCAGCCCGCCCGGCCGAGGACACACTGAGAAACACACCAACACTTTTCAGGTTAAGGTCTTTTTAGGCTGTCGGTTGTGCGTGGAGGCAGAAATGAAATGTAAAAAAAACATTATGGAGACCTCGTGTGGAAACGGATTCAAAGGGAGACCAGAATCGATACGATGCTGATGCACAGCTGTTGTTTTGCCAGGCCTCAGTGACAACAGATTCACCAAGGGTTGCTCGTTGTTGTTTTTTTCCCCTTCTCCTCCTTCTCTGCTTCCCTGCTCTCTGGCCTGCTTTCCTTTGCTCACAGCGGGCTGCTGGGTCTGTGGGCGAAATCAAAGACTTTGCTCACTTCATTATATAAGAACGCTGCTGCTAGTTATCAACCTCTGCGAGCTGTCGTGCGCCAGCAAAGCCTGACAACAAACAGACTTGTCATTATTCTTATTCTTGGCACCGGCATTAGTGCTTAGTTTATATGAACACAGAAAATACCGAGAACCTATTTTGTCATGCCAAAAATGAGACTGGGTATCATTTGCCAGGAAATCACGATTATTGTAGGTTTTTGTTGTCATATTTGAGAAGATGAACATTTTTTTAGGAGTCCGCCACTAATTGCACACAGAATGCACTTTGGAGTCCTTTAAATGGAAATGAAAACTTTCTTTTGTTGTCTCACTTGCTAAGGCCCTGAAACCGGAAGCATAATGGGAGTTTGGGGGCATAGTTCTCAGTAAATAATTCTGATTATTGAGCTTCTGATTATACAGCTTACAGAAATCGAATAACATTTTCTAATGTGTCATTGGGAATGTACACATAGTCAGTTGGTTTGCAACAGTGTGTCATGGTGTATAATAATTCAGATTGAAATTTTTGTTTGGACATGACAAGGTTATGAATAAGGTCCACTTGCTCATCTGTCCTCTTTTACAGTGTATTAAATAAAAATCATGGTCTCAAAAGGTATCACAGTTTGTCTATTTAACCATATTGATATCCCCAAACCAATGGATTCTTGTTGTACTCATTGTAATAGACGGGAATGGCAGTGTCAAATGCAATCTTGTCGCGTGGCTCTCGGTAATAACGGCAGTGGACGCAGGGTGAGATGACATAAAAGTTGGGGTGACGTGCGAGCAACAGGATCTGGTGTCTCTGCACCTGTGTGCTCCTCGGAAAGTTTGACAACTGAGATTTTATGTGACGGTAAGAAATAAATCTCATATAGACAAAGGCACAACACGGATCTCCCTGCAGTTATTATACAAGGTTATTTAGAAAAAAGGAGGCAATAATGTGGCACTGTGTTTCTTCAAATGAGAGGATGCAGAATGGGAATCACAAAATCAAACCACAACAACCGTTTTAGTCCGACTCAACTATTCTGTTCAGTCTTCGGTCCTCATTTCCAGTCCAAAGAGATCTAAATAATAAATCTGGAGGGCGTTGAAAAAGAGAGAAACGAACAAGATTTTTTATTTAAAACAGAAAGTAATGTGGATAGGACAAAAACTACCTGTTTTTTGTCAAATAACATCAGTCACAGGTGGAAAACACAAGCCTCTGGGAAGGCCTTCCTCATTGGGCTGCTGTTTGTCGTATTGTAGACCCCTTTACTGTAATTTCAAGCATCTTTTATCTTTCTGTAACGATTGTGATTACATTTCCCCTTTCGCCATTTCTCCGTGGTCATCGTTTGGTCCATCTTTGATCTGTTGAAGAGGCTCTGGGACAGCATCTCCCCGACCCAGTTAGAACCCCCTGAGCGTGGGCCCAGCGGGGCCCCGGGAGGGCTTCATTCCCACCACGCCGCCTGCCATTTCCCCGCAGGTAGGACATGTCAGTCGATCCTTTCCACACATCCAGGCTGACCCCCGACACTTTGAGCCTCTTGTAGATGCCGCTGCACCGAACACCCAGAGGGCCCCCGTGCCCTTCCCAGAGCTCCCAAAATACCCAGTTCAAGACTCTGACCCCAGTGTTTGAACCCGAAACTGCACAGTCATGTCATTCAGAACTCCTTGCACTTGTAGGTATGTTTAGAAATTATGTCGATCTGATATGAGCCCATACAGAAACACAAAAGTATTTAAAGGTTCAGAACATAGGAATGGTTGAGAAGTGCTTTCCACATGATATTATATATTTATTACATTTATTATTTTAAAGAACACAACGTACAGCTTCCCAGAAAAAGGGAACCGCTAATATGAACTTTTATTAGATGCTGTTTAAAAATTTAGTGTTTAAGGAGGAAAAGCTGAGTGAATAGTGTAGTTTACTTTAAAATATTTTAGCATAGAGATGTTAGAATCCATTCCTCGAGGTCACAGGTCTGCGGGCTTCTAATCAATGCACCGTTCAATATAAATAAGGAGAGTTAAAGCAGGTAAACATTTCAAATCTGCAGGGCGACGGCCATCAAAGACCAGACTTTGAGAAAAATGTCTGAAGATGCAAAAATATTTCCGTCGGATCCATTTTTAATTACATTAGCTTTTGTTCTGCAGTTCACAGCTTTTGATTCCTCCTTAAAAAAATAGCCAAACCCATAACAAAGAAAAAGAAATGCCGTCAAAAAATAGAAGAACAGCACACAGGTTAGACGCAGAGTTCTTTTGTTCTGTTCCCTTGTCAACATGTGGGTTGATAAAAGTAATACAGCTGCTGTTATTTCACCCGTAGCTCAGTTTAGGTTGTGTCTGAAGTTTAATCCCAAAACAAAATCTAATACATAGGTTTACATAATTAATTTTTCAACTGTTCAGAGTCATGGCATCCTGATGGTGATGAACAAAGATACTAAATTAACCATTAACCTCAATATCGTTACCTTGTCCTTACCTTCTTTAGTCCTATTCATTGTTTATCCACACATGACTTCTATTAATAGAGTAATGGTCTTTTTTCTTTTAGATGAACAAAAAAAGCTATACATTGCAGGTAGACTTAAAAAAAAAAAAGGTTTTCTCCTTTGTTTTGTCTTTTCATGCACGTGTATGTTCATGTGTCACAAAGTGTTTTACTGTTTTTAGGCCCATATGATCACTTGACGTCACTGCTTGAAATGTATAGTGGTTTTCGGAGCTCTCTTTGTTGTCGTCTTTGTTTTTGTCTTCATTTCCCCATATGGCAGAGCATTTCCAGGGCTCAGATAGAGCTTAGTTTTCAGCAGGGGAAGCCAAAAGCCTCAAAACAAAAAGACGCCACGCTTTCCAGCGTTGCTCCACATGCACACACTTGGGAAAACCCTTTCCTCCTGGGGCCGAGGAGGGAGTGTGTGATGAAAGAATTTCCTCGAGCAAAGGTGCTGGCACGCGCTCGACTGTAAGGAGCTGCGGTCACACATCGCACTGTAAATTTCCGCCGGATTACGCAACGAGTCACACCAACGGTGTCGGAGCTCAGCGGCAACACATCAACAGATGTCCCGTCCGACCCCCCCCCTCTTCAGGGAAAGCCGACACACCACGCTTACACATGCACATACAGTACATTCTGGGGGCTGGAGCAGGCATGCGGGCCGGGCCACTGACAGCCATGTGACAGCTGAATCCACGGCACAGCCTGAGAAAGGAAAAGCCCCCTTGTTTAGACTTCAGGACATCTAAATCTCGAGACAAAAATCCCTTCTCTGTTCAGTAAGACCATTACTAATCAACATTTTGGAAGAAGGAAAGTGTTTTTCTGCTCTGGGACCAAACAGTAAACTGTAATCACGGGCACTGTGTACTGTATACACTCACTTCCAGCTTTCCACCGAGTACAGACCACACGGGCGTGTATAAATTGTAGTTTGTGCCGGTTTGCTCGCGGTAATTTTATTACGCTTAACAAAACAGTGTTTTCTTCAGAAAACCATCATAAATCATACAAGGAAACTGCATTAAAGCAGTGAAGGGCATGAAACTGCATGGCAACCGGTGGGCTGCCTAATGATGCAAACTCCACTTAATGATGCGGATTCTCCAGCAGTTCGGCAAAAGCACTTATGTGCAGTTTGCCCTGAGAGCCAATGGCTTTTTAATTCAATAAAACTGATCAGTAGGATGGTAAAACTATATTTTCTGAATCAAATGGCTTAATAATAAGATTACCACAGGAACTATTTTTGTTAGGTTTGTGTGTGCTGTGGCTTCAGCGCTGTGTAAAAGTCTTGAGCCACCACTCTTTTTTTTTTTTTATTGTTTGGAGCCTGATTGTCTATTTTGAAGGGGTTTTCTGAAGATTTTCGGAAGTTTTTCTTTACACAACTTGTTAATTTTTTTTTTTTCACATTTTCAGTGCTGTCCTTGTTGCTGACAGTATTTGGATGATTGTTGTTGTCTGTTAAGTGACTTCAACACTGAATCTCAAATTTATTTTAAAGCAGAAACAAAGCCCCTAACTCACCTAATACAGGCCTGAATTAGGTGTCGTCACATCACACACGACTTAGGTGTCGAACTTGCAGAGATTTGTCACCTTTTCCTAAGTTGTAACTGAGGAGTTTGACACATATGAAAAAGCATCTTTGAAATAGTAACATGATTTCCAAAGAGCTATTGGCTGAAAACTTGGCATATCAGTGTGCAGTGTGAAGAAGCCTGTACAAGCGGAGGTCAAAAGAAGAAGTGTTGACCTAGAAAACTTTCTTCACCGGGTGAGGGGGATCTGAAAGTGAAATAAAAATACAGCAAAGAGCTGACACAGGCAGGCATCTGGACCTTCAGCTGAACCATCTCCTGTTGGCCTCATCAGAATTGCTCTCCATGGAGGGGTCAAGAAGCCATTCTGAAGGAAGGGAGATTCACCAAGGGTTTCAGGTGTTTCTGCAATTCCAATTCATTCTCAATGATTTAATCACTAATTTTAAGGACTTCTTTCAAATAGCGGTTTAAAAACATTGAAGTCTTTGTGGGTGTGCGCACACGCTAACAATGCCCTCTCGTGACACCACCTGGTGTCGTTACCGTCTAATATGAGACCTGTCCCCTCTTACCACTGTAACTATGCACACGTGTGTGTGTGTGTGTGTGTGTGTGCATTGGCTGATAAAGTTGGTGAAGTGGGAGTATCACAAGGCCAACAGCTGCTGGTGTGAGCAGCAACAGGTGCTCCAAGGTAAACCTTTCCATACTAATGTGTCCTTGCTGATTGCTCCATCTGCCCCGTTTTAAACACGTCAGTTTGACTCGCAGCTTCTTCATTCTGTTATTGAAACGCATTAAGCCGAGACGTTTAAACCATTTAGTTGTTGGTTAATCTTGATAGCTTAACCACTCTCAAGTATGCAGGCAAATGGACAGTAAAACCGAATGGAGTGCATTGACTGGAGGACTGATGGCATGGCTGGCAACAGAGGATAGGGGCGCTTATTTATAGCAACATTACAAGTTTCCACCGCACAGGCCAGCAACATAGCTGTCTATCAGCCCTTTATCACACAAGTGCCAAAGCTCCTCTGTCAGCAGGAGTTTATGAAACGCTTCATGGACAAATTCTCCCGAATCGTAGGGCATGGGTTTATTTACCTGTGGTGGTCTAAGCCTTGGCCTGCATGTAACCGCATGGAAGACTGATACTCTAAGGCAGGGGGGTGTCAAACTCTGGTCCTCCAGGGCCGCTGGCCTGCAGGGTTTTAGAGGTCTGCCCATTTGAATATACCCGGTTTACGTCAATGTGCCAATAGCAGGCCCGGGCAGAGCTCGACAACGTCCAGAGGAGATCCATATCAATCTGATTCAGGTGTGGAGAAGCAGGAAGATGTCTAGAACTGGCAGGACAGTTTGACACTGCTGCACTGAGGTATCAATGCTGCTTACACAGTTCAACACTCACTGCAGAGAACGAACAGCTCAACTCACCACAGTATACAATTATTGCAGAGCGCTGAAGAATTGTCCAAACCACATAGTGTGCATTTTGCTCTATGTGCCACTTTTTTGCCCTGTAAGCTGCTGGTAACTTTAATTTCCTGAGGGAGTCTTCCCAAGGGATCAATAAAGTACAAGTCTAAGTCTAAGTCCAAACCTAAAACGGACACAAATAAATTAAACCCACTGACTAAGTGCTTTTAGCATTCAAAACCTCCAACTACAAAGAGGTTTTACAAATGCCTTTGTATCATGATCAAACTGGATAGTTGTAGATCTATGTTGTCTGCATGATTTCTTAAACTAGACACTAGACCCCCCCCCCCGAGCTTTGTTTCTGAATGAACTTTCCCGAGACTTTCTGCAGGCTGAGCAAGAAATGTCTCAGAAAAAGGCCAGAAGCACCATTAAGAGTCCGTTTGGAAGGATCCCTTTGCAAAGGCCCCCCCTCCTGCTACTATGGCTCCAGACGCCAGATGTGATCACAACTGTTGAGCCCTATCTGCACCTGCCATATGGCTCACGTGCACTCGTATGTGAGCAGTATGAAATACCAAAGGAACTAATAGACCGATTCAGAGTGTCTATTAGCCCCCACCCGGCCCCCAAGAAATCTGAATTGAATCAGCAGGCTGTTTTCTGTCAAATTCAGAGTTCGTTTTAGCTTCTTCACCAAAGGATGAGTTTAATCATCAGATTTTTAAAAGCTTTGTTTTGTTGCCAAAAAAGGAGAAAAAAAGATCCATCTCTGGGTTCTTTACTGTGAGGTGGACGTGTTTAACAGCTCGGGTGGAGCTTGTGTGTAAGTGGGGACATCTTGTGTTTCAGTGGACACACTGACCCAGGCTTTGGACCCATGCGTCGACCCTGGATAGGCCCTGTATGTGGGGTCCCACCTGGGTTAGTATCAATGACTGGGCGTCTCAGATGGGGCATGTTAATCTAATTTTCAGCCTATCAGCCATGGCAAGGCTTCATCATTCAAACGCTAGCCTTCTACATCCGAACGAGTGCGTGTCTTAAAGTCATTTAGATCCTTGGAGTCGAACTAATTCCCTGAAATGCAATCAATCATTTTCAAACTTCCTGGATTAGATGAACTGTTTTTAGTAAATGTAATAAAGTTTATTCTTGTTAACGAACCTCTGACATGAACAGTGGTTGTGTGACTCAGTTGCTTCCCCCTCATCAATTTTCCAAAAGCTCTGGACGCTGTCTGTTACAGTATTGGTTTATTTCTCTAAACTACTACTACAGTTTTGTCCCAGTAGGGGGTTTGGAGGAGGTGGGCCCACCGGACCACCACAGGGCTAACGCAGAGTGACAGGCAAGCATGCTCGCTTACGCCCAAGTGAAAAGATCTACTCGCAATCAGCAGCTAACCCGATATCCATGCCCCGCAAAAGTCTGCACTGAGGAACAAACAAACCCGACGTATAGTCACCAGCCCAGACAACAAAGATCTCATCCAACATGTTCAGACTAGGGACTACGAAAAATTACTCACCGTTCCCTCAATGTTTACAAGGTGATATTCTGGATTTTTATGAATTTCGTGAGGGAAAGTTTGAAAGATAAACGACCTCCCAGATAACAGATCAATGAAATATTCTCCTGGCTTGACCAGGCTGTGTCAAAAAGCTGGCGTCAGAGCACAGGGCCGGTTGTGAAACAGGCTCCCTGCAGCAGAGGTTAAAGGCCTGACAGTGTCAGCTTGAACCTCTGACCTCCTCGTCAGGGGCCCACAGCCTTGACTGCTGCAAAAGACATATTGATGCATGGCTACGTTGAGCTGATAAAGAATGGTTTTTACTCTTTTTATGTGTAAAAAAAAAAAAAAAGTGGTGTTTTTAATGGTGACTGGCAGAACATGCTGCCTTTCAGTTAAGTAGCATTCAATATTATTTATCACCACATTTCCTTTGGAGAGGCATTCTGAATGGATCCTGGTTTTGATTATGGTTGATATGAGCTTTCCATCTCCAAAAAGAGGGATAATGGAGTCCATAACAACACAGCTCGTGTTACTATAAACCTGGTAAAAAAAGATCCTGACTCAAAGCATGTTAAACAGATCTTCCTAACAGACCACCGTGCAGTTGATACTGCACAAATACGCGGCACCTGACAGTTGTTTCCCCACCCCCCCCACATATTGTTGGAAAATTACTCCCATACTTGTCAACTCTAATAAGTTGTACATTTTTATAAGCCTCCTTGTTTTAATTGCTGAAAGTATATAGAGTAAGTTCAGTT
Source organism: Menidia beryllina (assembly GCA_013363375.1). Classification (NCBI taxonomy): domain Eukaryota; kingdom Metazoa; phylum Chordata; class Actinopteri; order Atheriniformes; family Atherinopsidae; genus Menidia; species Menidia beryllina. Next base: position 399,185 of record JABUIW010000201.1, read on the forward strand.
CTATAAAAAAAAAAGTTTCCATTCTGGGGTCCGTTTGTAGCTTCAGTATAAGGTTGCGTCTGAGCAGGAACCCTTCCAGCAGTGTCTTGCTTTGAAATACCCTGAAAACACGTGAAATGGACCTTTTCAGGTGTTTTCTCACTCTTTGGTTCATGCTGCCACCTTGTGGCGGTTTGTGTATTAATGCTTGCTTTTTGAGTTGTGTTTTAGAGTTTTGCCAGCAGTTTGGAATGCAAAAGGCTTGTCCATGCTCTCACCCAGGAGTCTCTAAAACTTGGAACAAGCAGTTTAAGAAACTGATTCAAAGAATTCATTTCTACCAAATAGTCTTCCATTAGCCTACCCACAAGTTGTTAATTAACTTCCTTCTGCTCAGTTCAAAGTGGCGGAACCTCTTTATACCACCACCGTCCAGTTGCCAACATGACGTTTCACTTGTTCACTGTCAGAGCAATGAGATCTTGTAATGTCAGAGTGTTTACTTCAAGCAAGAAGATGAGGAAATTCTCCTCAAGACATGCAAATGAATGTTACACACGAGTAGTGTTTCAGTTTCGAAAGGGCCCACTGAGACCAACCCGGCTATTAACAACGCCGCTGTGGCATGACCATCAAATACCACAGGGTGCTCGTGGTGTGGTGTCATTTTGCAAGCAGCAGTGAAAAGATCAGCCTCCAAACCAGAGCCGAGCGATCTAACTGTCTCTATCGAAATCCAGGAGTAGACTATAATTGTCCTTTGACATTGTCCAGTAAACATAAACTATGTGAGATCCTTCTTATAGAGACTTTATGTTTCCTGTTGCACAAACGAAGCAAAAAGTAATCATTTCCCTCCTTGTCTGGAAAAAAAAGTTGAATAATTCAGTAAAAGAATTTCTCTCTGTGATGACTCTGTTGAAGTTTTATGCGTTTCGTGAATGAAACGGAGGCCAACTGCAGCAGATTGTTGCTGTCAGCCAGCCGGAGATAAAAGGAGACAGGAGGGGGATATCCTTATCTGCCAGTGCCATGTAATTTAAGATGGTGCCCTGATATACATGCGCAGCAGCTTACACACTTCAGACACACAAGCAAAAAGCTTCATCATGCAACGTGTGCCCCAAAATGAAAGGCAGATCATCTTTAACTTGGACATTTTAAAGAAAAACACAGCCCAGTAAGCATTTGATTATATCTGGAATTAAAATCCGACTGAAGTCAAAGGTAAGGATGACACATCGAATCTAAACTCCTAATGGAGACACTAATCTTTATTGTGTGTAAATATTGTTTTAAAACTTTGTGTAGCCAATAAAGAGCCATTCATGTTAAACTAATGGTTTTTGGTTGACCAACTATTAACTTTATGTAATCTTCTCGCCTGTTTTTGACAAACTGGGATCTTCTCATAAAGATTATTCCCTATGATAATATTTAACTTGGATTCATTTACAGCGTTTATGTTTTCAGCACCAACTTAGAGCGAGTTAAATAATGTTACTGCGGTCACTGACGTGAAAATGTGTTGACATTTGAATGGGCGTATTCTGTTAAGGTTACCGAAGTTTAACCACTGTATTTGTACAAATCAAACCGGAGCATGTTCAGTCAGAACATTTTAGCCCTAATGCGAAGCAGCTGCTCGCTGCGCTCGCGGGGAGGCGGGGCCACGTCAGAACGCGACTTCACTGCCACGTCGGACCCAATCAGAAAGCGCCGTGTCGCGTCACCCTGGTAACCAGAGCAGCTGTATTATGGGATGTGTACATGGCAGCTTCCAGCGGAGGACTTCCCATCAGGAGGAGATGTTTAGGCTTTTGTAGTGGAATATTGTGGGGTTTCCACATGAATTTGGACAGTTTGGGTGGTTGTGGGACTCTGTGTGGATTATGTGTGTGCTCATTATGTTTTACTTTGGCTTTTTACACATTCTCAGTCAGTTATTCGTCGGTCGCCCGTTTGGATTTAGTCAACAATGAATGAATCAGACGGTAACTGTCAAAAAGTATCGCTCGTGCTTTTGAATAGCATCCCATGCTAACACTGCTAATGTTAAGTCTGCTTTTCTAAATGTTTGTGCAGATTTAAGAGTTATTTTTGTTTAGTTCAAAACTCTTAACTTTGAATAAATCTTCTTATGAACGAATACATAAATTATGTGGTGTAATGTTGGTCAATAGACAGCTCTTCGACGACATATTAAAGTGTATATCGAACATTAAATAGCGTTGGGGGTATTTTCAAATCAACCAATGACAAGATAAAAAAAATTCAGATTTTTAAAAATATTCATACCCACCAAGTGTACTAGATCACACACTTTAAGTCTAACTTTACACATCTTAGGGGCCAAGAAATTATCAATTTTGTTCCCTATTGATAAAATATAAGTATATTTTTTATTAATCATCACTTTAGTTTTTCACCTTGCACATTTTATCTCAAAACATTGAACTTCCTGTAATATTTAAGACATAAAAGTCGATGGTTTCAAGCATCATGTTTCAATTTTACTGCCTTTTTAAATTTGTTGAAAAAATGCAATTAAAGTGCTTTTAAGTTTTAGATTTGCAAGCAGTAGCTGTTTGAAGAAAATAAAAAAGGTTAACTTAATTCTCTAATTGATGGTTTTATGAAATCAGTCATTTCAAACCCCTTAAATAACCACACGGCTTAAATGATTATGAAGAGATTTACTTTACTAACAGGTTTCACCTTTTTGTCCCTTAGCCGACTGAACAACCATTTCCTGTTTATCAAACCTTTTTATATGATCAAGCCAGACCTGATCCCTTTATTATTTAATCTCCTCAGATTAACCCAGCGCTGTCCCCCCACTTGTTTAATCCACCACTGCCACCATGCCCGGCGAGGAGAAACCGCCACAGGCAACACGCCAGCGGAAGAAGAGCAAAAAGTCCCGCTCCAAGGGGAAGAGTCCTGGTGGGAGCCCCATTACCCAGCTTGGAGGCACCTTAGACTCACAAGATGACCTCTTGTTACCATCGGCCCCGCAGCCTTCTCCAAAAAAGGTGTCGGAGGAGAAGCCTAAAGTGGCTGTTGCCAAAGTGGAGGAGGAGTCTTCCATAGCTATCTGTCTTCAGGTGCTTTTCCCCTACCTTCTGGCAGGGATGGGCATGGTGATGGCCGGCATGGTGCTGGACAGTGTGCAGGTGAGGTCATCAACACTGTGCTTGTCATTTCCACTGTGTTAAATATCTATGGTCTCATCACTATCTGTAATAATCCCATCAAAAAAAGACAACAAACTGCAGCAAGAGTATGAGTTTGACTGAAATATATTATATCAGTCAAAACGATGACAAATCACTCAATGCAGCTATTTTTGTTTAGCATTTCCTTTAGGGCCTGACGCCTCCCACGTTACTGTTTTAGCCCCTACTTGGCCGGAAGTTACAAGCCATCCTCTGATTGGTCAGGGAGTCACATGACTGGTTAAGACATGAGAGCAGCTTCTTGACAGAGCCCCACTTATTTTAAAAACACGGCAACAGCATCCAGTTTAGGCACATCCTCGCTGCAACATCCTGCTCTCATGCTGCTGTTGCATCTAAATGACATCACTAGCCGTTAGAGTTAGAGTTAGGGTGTGCATAAACTAAGCTCTGAGCTGAGAAGGCCCTAATATAAATACTCCAAAATACAACAATAAAGACAACTGCAACAAAAAAAACAAGAGCTATAATGACAAAAATAATGGTGACCACACCCATCAGCTGCCTATGTGTCCCATGCTAAGACTGTGTCTATATCCAGGTGTCCTTTTCTTATGTGTCTGTTTTCTCTGTCCCGGTCTGGTCTCATAGAGCTTACTTTCTCCTCTGCATTTGTTGCTCATCAGTATTTCTTTCACTCTCCAACCTTGCATATCTGTTACCGTCCTATGCTGATGGAGGACAATTAGTCCCGAGCTGTTTCTCAAAGGACAGAAAAGGACACACACCACCTAATTGGAAGTGAGATGGATACCAGAGCAGCAACCCTAAATTGTTCGGTTGTCGTCATACCTGGAAAGTGATCAAATGAGATGTAAAGTTTATGTCTGTTTGCCTTTTTGTTATTAGAGCTTGCACATTATTCCAGTTGTTTGAATTTCTGTATGAGTTTTAAAGTGATTTGTGAATTTTGTCGGAATTGTTAGAAATAAGGTTTCTATGTAGATTTGAAGCCACAGTAGAACAGGTGTGCATTGGTCAGAAGTTTGATTTGGGTCTGGGGACTTTAGAGGTGATAAGTTTAAGTGATTTATAAATGTGTTTTTTTAACTGACTTAATGATGAACTGAACAGTGGCTCAAAATTCAGTTTTATGTATAAAGTGGCAAATCACAAAAAAATTCACAGCCAGTGGAAAATCAGAATCTGCTTCATTGAACGGAGGCTCTGCAGAAAAGCAGAAACACCTCGGGATCACCTTCTTTCTAAAGCCGGTTGGAAGTAGTTAATGGAGGCAAAAGATGGAGGGATCGCATGAGTCATGATTGGGAGAGCAGGACCAGAAAGTCGGATGAGGGAGAAAGGCAACAAGCCGGACTGACGTAGAAAAAGGGATGTCACATGGGGAGAGAGGCAGGATGGGAGGCAGACACGCAGCAAGAAATAGCGAGGGGGAGAGTGTGAGGCATTAAGCCGGTCATCCCCCCCCCCCGGTGGCTGGCACAGTGCAGACAGCCCCGTCTCTTCCGCTGCTACGTCACAGCGGAGCTGAGCGAGCGGGACTACCCTGATGCTGAGCGGAGGAAAGCAGCACCTCAGCCTGCCAGTGGATCGCCTATCTGCTCAACGGATCTCATTTTGCATCCTTTTTTACCCTCACTGTGAGCAGCTGCCTGGAATGGAAAAGGCACAAGGCTTTCCTGCTTAACTCTTCAGACCTTTTGGACTATTCCCGTCTTCCTGCCCTTATCCTTGTCAGTCATTGGACTGCTGCTGTGCCTTTAAACTGGAGTTCAAGTGGATCTCGGACACGATCACTTAACTCTGCTGAGTGGATTTTCGTCTGAATCAGTCTCATTGTTGAGCTTACTTAGAATCCTTACAAACCCACTTTTGGACATTACAGACATTATTTAAGTAAAACTGTCTCTCACGCAAAGATTGGGTCTGTGACGGAGACTGCAGATGTTTAGCATCTGCTCTTGTTGATCGTCGTGACCTGTTAATCAGAAATGGTGTCGGAGTGTTTTTCTCCTGTGGTGCCGACGTACCTCATCACTGCTGAGTCACCACAGATAATAATGCCACGCTTTATCGCTCCCAGCTTAAATCTGAAGACTTTGAGTCTGACAGGGACAAAGTTTCTTTAATCGGAGGGAACGGAAAAGTGACAAGTGTCTGACACCTAAAGAGACCCCAGCTGATCTGACTGCTTCTGTGAAAACTGGAGGGACTTCTGTGTCCTATTCTTCTAAGGTCTTTAATGTCCTTAGCAGATGCTAGAGAGTCGTGCCCTTGTCCCTTAGACCAAGGACAAGACTGATAGGCTTCATCTTTTGTTTGTGTTCCACATTGGGAGCCGATATTCCCTTCACGTTCCGGTTGAAGTTGCGTCTATCATGGGATAACTCCTGAAGTTCTTAACGGGACCCCTCAGTCGACATGGTGGTGACTCGTCTGGAGCTGGAGCTCCGCTACCAGGGCAAGAAGCTGCGCGGCGTGACGTGGAAGCTGACTCGATCCGAACACGGGTTCCTACCAGAGAGCTCCTGGCTGATTGCGGCGCAGGTGGTGGTGCCGTACCTGATATCAGGACTGGGATTGGTCTCAGCTGGTATTGTAATGGATCTCATACAAGTATGAAAATGCAACTTTTTCAGAGGATCGGTGAATGAATGAATTGTTCTATCTAGATGCTTGAGGATGACCAGTAAGATAGAAATGTTAATTTGTACTTAAATTTGTGCTCAAACGAAAATAAGTCATTGTTTTACCCGCTTAGCAGAAATATTGGTGTAATTTTAGGAACCGTCTCACGGTTAGGCACGGATCAGGATACCAACTTGATCATCAACTGTGGCATTTAAAGGGTTAAGGGACGAGGTAGGTAGCTTGAGATAGCTACCTTGACGTTTAGCCTAAAACTAACAACAAAATGAAAGCTGTTTTCAGTCTCCTGTATGAAAGTTGCTTAGTTTGGCATGTGGCTTTGTTGAACTTGAACTCTAATAGAGGACAAAGTTGAGGGTCTATATCATCCAATATTGACACAATTCCTTCTGCCCGCCCTAAAACTTTTGAAGATCTTATATAACCTTCCATAACTTGTAAACAAACACTAGGTCTGACTGGCATATTTTTCGGGGGATTTGTGAGCGGTTGACAGAATTGACATAACCCAAACATTTTGGCCTTCAGGCATGAATAACCGTAGGAATATATTGAGGGGAAGTTGGAGCTTGTCCGTACGGTGAACAGGCGGCTGGATTTATCACTGCTGTGTGACGAGTCGATAACAGTCAGAGGCAGAGGCCGACTTTACACTTTTCAGATGAGACTGGCGTCGACTGAAATCATTTTAATCCACCTGCATAAATCTGGTTTTAGTCTTGTATTAATCCGACTTGTCTATCTGCTTATTTAAGACTTAAGTTCATTTAAGGTTACTCCCTGCCCACTCCCAAATACTTTATGTATATATGCCAGAAAAAAAGGTTAATACAGACAGAATGAAGGGGAAGTTACCTAAAACAGACAATGTTATATGAATATGTGGATGAATGGGTGGAAATAATGGATGCAGCTCCCGTGTGATTGAAATGGTTTAAACGCAAAAACCTCCCTGTGAACAAAGCTATTGTTCATCCATAGCTGGTGCCCGGTGCTAAATCCACCTCCCTGAGCTCCCTAAATCACATTTAGCTGTGGAAGAAAGTATCGGCTTGGACAGTTAAATTCGATAAGTGGTTCACAAACGAGAAATAAAGAAACACGAGACCACTGCCGGGGAGAAGTAGGGATATCTTTGATGTCTCTGGGGGATTTCGGCGAAAATACCGCCTCACAAAGATATGTAGTCCAAGAAAGAAAGTTTTATTTCCTTTTTGAGGATGCGATAGCATATAAGACACAAAACGTCCATCTCCACAAAACATTACACTCCATTCATCCATGTTTTTACCTTGTTTTACCACCTTAATCGCGTGTTAGCCACGTCCAGCCAGTCATTCTAACGTCGTAGGGATAACACCCCTCTGGTTCTATACATTTTCAACCACTATGATGACCTCACCCCCTTTTAGTCATTTGATCCTACTCCATCATGTCGTCTCCCTCTCCTTTTCCAGGTGTGTCAGGTTTGTGTTGTTGTTCTCCTTCACGATGCACTTTTCGCTGCTTTATTGGCACAATGTGACAGAGTTCAGTGAATGCATCACTGTGTCGAACATGAATCCTTCCTTGTGCATTCAGCCCCCAGAGCTGCCACTTTACTGTCACTGTTTCTGCTGTTTGGCCAGAAAATCCTCTGCAGTTGACGGCTTAAACCATGTGACTTAAAAAGATCTGTTGTCTCAAACCAGTCTGAATATCCAATTACATGACTTTTTGCTTTAACAAACCGGTTCAAGGTTTAAACCCCCCTAATAAGATTATTTGATACTTTTTAATATATTCATATATGTATTCATATTTCTTATTCCCTTCCTTCAGCTCCACCATCTGGATTCTGTGCTGATTTGGGACTCTATCATAGCAAACCTGTATTTTGAATAATACTGGGCTGGTTTAACTTTTCTTGGGAACACCGTTTTAACCAGGACTGATGAAGAGCTCATTTCACTTGACGATAAGCACATAAACACACGTCTGTGCAATATGGAACACATCATCCACATTCATTTTTTATGCCTTTCCACATCTTTCTGTACCTACCCCATCTAGGCCATGCTGTGCTGTGGAGAGTCCATTTTGAAGTCCCTCAGAGACTCTGTGACACTCCTTTTGACAGCATGAACTGCACTAAATATGATAAAATAACTCAGGAGCTCTGCTTTGTTTTTGTTTTTTTACAAATGATGAACTGTGTCAAACATGGATCCATGTAAATGAAACTATTTTTCAAATAGTTTTGTGCTTAGAAAATAGTTTAGTGCTATCGTACATGTGACAGAAAGGACTTGTTTATACTTCATGGAAAGATAGAAAAACAGATGTATTATTATGTGGAAACTCTGGCTGAACCAGCTCTCACTCTTACACGGCAAACATGAATAATGTATATTTTCTTCCGTCCGGCTTTGCTTCTGTGCTGCCCTTTGTTGCCTTTTGAATCGGTACTTCCAGATGTCTGCTCTGGTCCTCTTACTTGCACATTCACTTGAACATCTAAATGCCACGGACCTGTCAGCTGCAGCTGCGTTCAGAAAATATGAGGTAAACTCTGAAAAGTGGGACTCCTGAACCCGCTGACCCAGTGCTGTGCGCTGCAGCCTCAGGAGCTGCTCAGGGATGTGGAAAGTAGGCTACTGGGTTAGTCTAGAATATGTTATGTTCTTATTTAACCGCATCAGGGTGCAGAGGGAGCCTGTGAGGGGCGGGGGGGGGACCTGGTGGGTTTGTAGAGCACAAACGCGTCGGTTTAGATTAGACTTTTTTTTGGTTTGACGTCCTTTAAGATGACCAGGAAATGGCTTAATGGAAAAAATCTCCTCTTTTAGGGAGTTCTGATGAGGATAGCAGCATTAACAAGTTTAAGCTCATGACTGTAAGAGGCTCATTACAGTTCCTGTGTGTGTGTTCCAGCACTGGGAGGTTTTTAAGGTCATCACCGAGGTTTTCATCCTGGTTCCAGCTCTGGTTGGGCTGAAAGGCAACCTGGAAATGACCCTGGCCGCTCGCCTCTCCACGGCTGTGAGTAGACCCCTTCTGTTTGTTGTGCACAGAAAACATAAACGGCCAAAACACCCACCACCTTTGGTTGACTTGGTTGACAGGCGGAGAGCATCCTTTGTGGTTTTCCTGATGTTATCCTTTAATCTAAAGTGCATTGAGATGACAAAATTTGTTTTATGTGATCACACTTTGCGACTTTACGAGATCAGAAAAGATTTAATGAACCTCTTTTCAGAGATGATTGCTTTGTTATCTTAACATGACGTGATTAATAATGAAATATTTATCATTATAAAACATGATTCATTATCCATTAGATGATGATTTAAATTATCTCTGATCTCTATGATGATCTCAGTGATTTGCTAATTGAAAAAAGTCACAAAATGCACTGAATTTTCATCTTTCTGGCTACATTCAAATCATGAATCAAGTCCTTCCACATGTTTTCTTTGTAACAGTCTAATGACGGGATCCTGGATTACTGGATCCTGGTTTGTCTAATCATATTTAATTTAAAAAAAATTTTTTTAATTATTTATTTATTTTTTATCAGTCATTTTCTTAACCGACTCACCTCGAGCCTCTGGCAAAACACAGAGTTGGGATGTGTATTACTAACAAGTAACCTACTGAGTAATGTGGATCTCTGCATGTCTTCAGGCCAACACGGGCCAAATGGACGACCCAGACAAACAGTGGACCATGGTGTGCAGCAACCTGGCCCTCATACAGGTAAAAACCCTGAACTCATTCAGCGAGAAGCATGCTGTCGGTGGCAAAAGAAGCACCTTGGACCTGAAATCCTCAGTACTGAATGTATGTTAGTCATAAATGGCACCGCTCTTAGAGCCAAAGTGACTCAATGAAGGGATATTTTATTTTCTGGTCCTTTTTTAAAGCCATAACACCCCAACAGAATGACTTGGTTTGAAATAACCGTGTCGACATTTGCCAATTCTGAATTTGGGAATGGTGCCTTGTTTGTGCAGGTTCAGGCCACGGTGGTGGGCTTCCTGGCAGCCGTGGCAGCTGTGTGTTTGGGGGCCTTCTCGAGGGGGGGCGTGGAACTGGATCAGGCAGCTGTCCTGTGTGCCAGCAGCATCACCACAGCCTTTGTGGCTGCTCTGTCCTTAGGTAGGCCCCCCAAGTCTCACTGAACGCCGCGGGCAGCACAACCAAATGTTCCCACGCGCGCTCCGGATTTACAGCTCATAATAGGCACACCGGGGACACATCACTCATGTTAACACAAAAATATTTGTCAATACCCGAGGTTGGCTGAAAGAGATTTATGTTACCTGTGCTAACAGATGACTGCGGCACTATTTGTCATTTTCTTCTACGTCTTTCTGGCTTTAAACATGTCTTACATAAAAATGTTTTAGATATCGTGGGGATTTTAACTCGGCCATTACACTTTCTGTATAGATTTTAACATTTTGGGAGTTTTTGAAGCACTATGAAAATAAATGACAATAATCCTGACTTTTGATCCTCTCTGACATGTTTTTTTTTCTGTTTGTTTTCACTCTCCATTTTGCGCCTTTAGGCCTGGTAATGATCGGAGTGATCATTGGCTCCAGGAAGGTGGGGATAAACCCTGACAATGTGGCCACGCCCATTGCTGCCAGTCTGGGGGATTTAATAACTCTGTCCCTGCTGGCGGGGGTCAGCAGCACGCTCTACGAATATGTCGGTAAGAAAACTGGCAAGGACGGTTTTCCCAAACTCGATGCATCTGGATATCATGGCTTAATTTCTCTTGATTTTGGGGAGGTCAAAGGAGGCATTAAATCAGAATTAAAAGTGGAATTCAGATATTTCCACAAGATGGCAGCAAAAATCAGATTACATTTTGCCAAGATACTACAGTTTGAATGTGTTACTCTAGTGTGCGTTTTTCCAAGAGCTTGTAATAAGTAAATAAGGGAGTGGTGCATCATACTTATGTGTGCGTTTTTCACTATAAAAACACAATTAAGAGATAAACAGGTCTATTTCACAACTATCTAACCATCCAGCGTTACAGAATAATCACCCTAAATCACCCTGCTCTCCTCACGCAGACGTTTGGTACCTGTCCCCCCTGGTGTGCCTGGTCTTCTTGGCTCTAATCCCGATCTGGGTGGTGGTGGCCCGACGCAGTCCTCAGATCAGAGAGGTGCTCCGCTCAGGCTGGCAGCCGGTGATAGTCGCCATGTCCATTAGCAGGTACATGCTGCTCTTCTTACCAGTACAAACAGCAGGCATTCAGCGCGTTTGACCATTTTAAAAGCACTCTTATAGGGAGGACTTTATTTGTTTTCTGCCTCTGATTGTAAAACTCTCCCCATATTTCATATTTAAGTCTTTGAGTTCCAATTTACTGTTCTCTGTAAATTATAGAAATATATAATTATTTACTCATAAATGCTAATTTGAGTGACTCTTATGTGTTGAGATTTTCTTTGATGGGTTTGTTTGCTGTCCTTTTCTGACCTTTTACATTATTTTTTCTAAAGTCTGGTTTCGTTTGCAAAAGAGTGTCCTGAGAAAAATTAAGAATTAAGAATTGCGGAATAAACGGCGTCTGTTCTGATCTCGCCGTCTGCTTCCCCAGTTTTGGAGGCCTTATACTGGATAAGACGGTGAGCGATCCCAACTTTGAGGGGATGGCTGTCTTCACGCCTGTCATTAACGGTAAGCTGATTAGCTTTTTCTCCAGATCTCATATTTATAGAGCACAGGTTTCGTTTAAAGGATGTTTGCTGATATCATTCTTGTGGGATTTGTTCACTCCAAACAAACAATGCTGATAAGCTTGAACATAATCCTGCCTGAAGAGTTACGGAATTAAACCTCCAGTTACAGACGGTAATGTGTGGACGCAGCACAACTGAACCTTTACACTGACACTGAGTCAGAAGTCCAGCTTTGTGAGCAGAATACTAAGACTTCTCACTTCTAATCCGCCCCTAAATCCTCCAGCTGAAATAAAGGGCTTTGTTGATTGATTTTGCCTAAAGGAAGCTCAGAACTGTTGTAATTTAAGTGTTTGAAGATCATTAAAAAGAACAATGCAATCTGAAAGCTTTAAACTCAGGAAACAAACACACAGCAAAAGAGGAAGTTACAACTCAGAAGAAATTCACATTCGTTGGATCTCAAGTGTGTTTGTTTTTGCATCTAACCAGTTTTTAATTGACAGGCTAAAGTGAAATATGTTCAATTCATATCAGAATTGAGCAGTATTCCACTCTGCCACCTAATGATAATCAATACAATTGGAATTCATGACGGCGCTCTGCACATGCTCACTGAGGTCAGTATCGTGCCCCCTTCAACACTTCGGCCAAAAGGCAGCAGCGCTAATCCCACCACCCACTGGGGAAAAGTGTCGGGCCCGGAAAGCCTTTCTGTCAGAGAGGTTTTATGGCTTGTGCTTTTAAGGGATTTATTTCAACTAGATCCATATTTTGCCGTTCAGAGCAGTCCTAACTGTGGAAAAAGCTGGTAGTAATTAGGACTGAATTATAAAGATAAATATTCAGCTATGTTCAAATTTATGTGATGTGGTCTCACGCTTCCCTTTCTTTTTTTGTTTTTGCTCATAAATCAATTTCCAAGCTTTTTGTTCTATTTATTTCTGCTGCTCCGAATTATTTAGACGATCTGATCATTAGCATATATTCAAAATAACATCTCTAGAGTCTCAAAGCTTCTTGAAAGACAGAAATATCACCTCACTCTGCCAGTGATGCTTCGCAAGATGCTGAAAAGGGTGAAATGAAGCAGGAGAAGTAGATTTCCACTCGGCTCTTTTCTGTGTGAAGAGGCCCCAAATTAGCTGCAGAAATTAGAATAATAACTGCGTCTGACGGTTTAAGTTAGAAAAACGCCCTGAAACTCCGAAGAGGACACAAAAGCGGCCTTCAGACGGGGTGTTTTGGCTGTGATGTGACGCATGCAGAGATCCGCTGAGCACCGGGGGAGAAGTGGACGCAGAAAACCACTTACGGTGCACACCCAGTGTTCTGGGACAGCTGACAGCGCCTTTAATAACCATCCACTCTGCCTGCCTGTCACTGGTTTTCATTTAGTTTCCACCCTTTCTCCCGCTGTTTCTCAACCCTTCCTCGCCTCGCACCACTCTGCTGAATTCTAAGTTTGCCAGTCTGGTTTGAATTTCCCGTCTTTCCAAACTGGCTTGCAAATAAAACAAGTGCGATGTTTTCCTGAAAGTTCCTTCTAGTCTCTTAACATATAACAAAAAAGGATTTGTCCCTTCCTTTTGAGGAAAAAAATACATTAGCGGGTGTTGGATAGAAATAATCCAGCACATTTATTTACATCCATAAAACAAAATATATCTATAATGCAGCATTTTAAAGAACACCAAATCTTCTCTACTGTTTTACTCATAGTTATTATGCGTCTGTAACATAAAACAAATCTCTGAAAGGGACATCTCAAGCTGTTTGGGTGTCCTTACACGGTGGATTGTGATGAAAAATGATTTTTGAAAGAGCCACATTTGAAGCTCTAAGCGGTTGGACCTGTTTCCACATCCAATGATACCACTCTCAGTGCTTTTGGAGTGTTGATAAAGTCTTTGCTTGCCCCCTTAAAGTTTTTTGCATTGCTGTGACTCCATAAGCCAGGATTTAGCTGTTTTTTTGGCCCGGGCCACTTATTAAAGCGGTTACGCTCCGGGCCATCCGTCAATGCTTAGCCAAATTTGTTTGCTGGCATCAAAACGGATGAAGTCCAAAGGCTGTGATTTCTGTCGGTAAGCTTTCAGAAGATCATTCACTTTGGTCGTCTGTCTTTCCTTTCCATTTAAAGGAGTGGGTGGTAACTTAGTGGCCATCCAGGCCAGCAGAATTTCAACCTACCTGCACTTCTGGAGCATCCCGGGGGTCCTGCCCTACAAGATGAGGCAACACTGGCCCAACCCCTGCATCACCTTCTTCTCCTCAGGTGGGCTGATGACACGGCCAGTGTATCATTTGTGTAGGGAGTCAGAACTTCACACTGGTGGATTTTCTCTTTCATATTTTTGCAACAGTAATAAAGGGAATGAAAAAGTTGTTAAACCTTAGTCTTGATTGGCCTTTTTATCGTTTTTCAAAACTCATATGCAGTTAAACTAGTCCGGTCAATGACAATAGAAATGAACTAAAGTTCCAGACCACTTTTATAAGCTTAATCGAAATTATTTTATTTAAAGTGTTTATATGCAAGTATGGATGATGATATATGTAAATGTAAATCTAAGTAATGGTATGTATGGATTTAAATTTGGATGACGATATGCTTTGATATGAATAAAATGCATGATTGTGTGTAAAATATGTATAGGTCTAAATATAGTTGATGGTATATATGAGTTTAAAAATGGATGATTGCATGAACAGATGTAAACATGGCTGGTGGTATATGTGGCTGCAAAAAAGATGGTGTAAAAATGGATGACGGTATATACTGCTATAAGAATGGATGATGGTATGTCTGGGTGTAAAAATGATCATATGTATGGATATAAAAATGTATGTAAACATGGATGATCGTACATATGGGTTTTAAAAGCCGATGATAGTATGTTTGGGTGTAAATTTGTGTGTAAACAGATAATGTTATGTATGAGTGTAAACATGGATGAATGTATTTATGGGTTTAAATGTGGGTGTAAACATAAAAAAAAAAGTGTGAATATGGATGACGTATGCATGTAAATTTGTGTGAAACGCAAACAAACACAGGAGCCATTGAGTTTGCATTCAAGTTGTATTGTATTGAAAACAGTTTCTCTTTAACACTGCTTTGATCCCCAGTGTCTGTTGTCCTATAAGAAAAATAATACATCATTACTCCATTTGATTCTGTAAATATTATAGTATGTACCTATTATTTAGTATTAAGGATCCTGATGTCGAAGCTGAATTTAGATGAGAAAGAAATGTTGACATAACCAGAATCCACCACTCCTGACACTCCTGACAGTGACTGACCGCCTCTCTGACCACAGGGGTGAACTCCAGGTCAGCGCGGGTGCTGCTGCTGCTGGTGGTGCCGGGCCACCTGGTCTTCCTCTACGCCATCTCCCTGCTGCAGGGGGAGGAGGCCCCCATCAGCCTGGCCTTCACCCTCTGCTACCTGTGTGCCGCCGTGCTGCAGGTGAGCGCTGACCAACGCTCCTGCTAGGCTCTCGGGAGCAGCGCTCCACTCCGAGAGCCGTCCCGTAAACCCGCCGCCCCCTCCCTCACCACCCGGGGGCTCCTCGGTTACTCTGATACACGCCTGTGAAAACCCAGACAGCTCAGAGTGCACCGGCAGACTGGGCGCTCTGTTTAGAAGTGGCTGCTGCCACCTGTTAGCTAACTGTGAGAGGACCGCTGCCCGGGGCTGGCCTTTCTGAAAATAGGAATTTGTTCCAGGACAAAAGTTTCCCGTCTCAGCTGTTTAAACAAATACGTCCAGGATGTTTGCAGTCTGATTTCAGCCTGCTAACACTCGTTTCTTTATTTTCCTCTAGTCCTCTTTTTACCCTCTCTCAGGTCCGTCTCTGGTTCTAACCCCGTCCTGTCCCCCCCCTCAGGTGTCCATCCTCCTCTACGTGGCGGACCTCATCGTCCGGCTGATGTGGAGAAGAAGTCTGGACCCGGACAACTTCTCCATCCCCTACCTGACGGCTCTGGGGGACCTGCTGGGCACCGGCTTCCTGGCCCTCTGCTTCCGTGCCGTCGCCTCGTTTCAAAGTCTGGGTCTATAAATGTAGGCCTTAGGCACCTATAACCCCCCCTCCCTCCCTCCCTCCCCCGCCCCATTTTTGATTGGACACGTATTGCTGATTTGTCTCAGTCCAGATTGTCACAGTGGTGAACGGAAGACCGCAGACCGGGTATCTTCTGATCCACCTTTAGCTTAAGTCACAATAATTTAGTTTGGATGTTAATGATGCTGTTCTGGACAGACGTTTGTTAACAATCATTCCTCAAACTGAGCACACGCCATCTTAAGACTGATTTTTAGAGTCGCGGATCAACTCCGATCGGAGGCCATTCCGCAGCTCTGTCTGACGTCTGATGTGCTGGAAGCAGGGGGGGTCACAGACTGAATGAGGAGGGTGCGTCTATGCGCTTACCTTTAACTAACGGGGAGATTTGTCAGTTGTGGACTGAAATCATGTGATGGGAGCTCATCTGAACCTCCGTCACCATGACGCGTTTGTTTACAGGATGCAGACAGAACCAGGTTGATGCTTTGGGAAGGTTCTGTCCAGTTAGTGACCATTGACGATGCTGAAAGGACGGATATTCTCTAAACACTGTGAACATCTCTCACTGTCGTGCAGCACCACACCCCCTCACTACGTCACACTAACGGCCCTTTTTAGGGGGGCCAGCTAAGCCTTACCGTTTATCCTCGAGCTTTCAAAACTACAAAAACCTCATCTCAGCCGCAGCGAGTGCACGTACGTGCACGTACGTGCACAGAAAGCAGCTGTTTTTAGCCTGGCCCGTGCACACGCACCCCTGCTGGGCTTCAGCTCCACTTCCTGCCGTCGCACCAAGCTCAACTCGTTTGTCTGGCATTAAAGTCCCGGTTCAAAGGAACACGCCTTTAAACTTTATGGCTTCTTTGCTGCGGCTCTGAGGACAAACAGCCGTTCTAGGCCCACAAACACTCCGTGTTGTGTGCACGTCACGGATGTTGTGAAACTGGAGAATCACACGATGAGAATCGGGGCGGATTCTCCACAGCACCAAGAAAAAAAACCACAGAAGGTTTCACTGTGGAGCTTACTCGTTTCTGTTCTGTTCAAGATGTTTTTAAAATGGCTTTTAAAGTGCCGTTTTTCCAATAGGAAAGCAGCAAGTCTAAGGAATTGTGCTGTGGTGACGTAGAAGCTGCTGATTGGCTCCCACCGTCTGAGCTGCGAGCACAGCCTTTAGCTTTAGCTGAGCTCAGGAAAGAGCCAGCGCCACACACTGAGCAAACGCTGACACGCGTGAACCTCCAAAGCCCAGGAGCAAAGACATCAGCAACAATAGGAAGCGGCTGCTGCCCTTCGCTTTAAAGGGTCATTCAGTCTTTTTTCTTTTTAACCTATTCAGAGTCCGTCTGTCGACGGAGCACGATTCTACACCAGAGGGAAACGTTCGGGGCAGAGAAAGCAAACCCGTCAGCACAGCCTCCCTCACTCCTCACCTCTGCTCCCTCAGCTGGGTTTTCCTCCCCGCGTGCTGCTAAATAGCTCCATCCAGGCTCTTAATGCAGACTAGAGCTACTTCTCAGTGTCAGTGAGGGATCCTCTTTAAAGAAGAAAATAAAAAAGATCAGATAGCCCTCAAAGGATGATCCGATGTGGCCTCTGCTAAAGGAGACCATGAAGGAAGCTCTGGACCCCGTTTCCTCACCATTTCAAAAAGTCAAAGAGCTCCATCCTCGCTGCTACTGGACTCCTCCGGTCACCTGACTCCTGAGACCCCGCGTCCTCATAGGAGGACGTTGCATTTCTTTTCTTCCATCTTTTTTCTTTGACCTTTGACCTCGTGGCCTCATATCAGACACTGCTGTTTGAAATCTAGAATGGTTTTATTCATTTTCAACCAATAATGTTCTTATAATATAATTAAAATGTAGTAAATAAGTCATTTGGACCTTCAGAACCAAATGAAATAAATCATTCAATTAAACATATAAACAAACGGAAGAAAAACTACCTGTACCAGGACAGAGTCTAGTTAGAGTCTACTTATTAGGTCAAAAAAGGGTCCTTGAAACACTAAACCATTCGCCCGCAGCTCTTGTTTTCACACGAAACTTTCAGTTTTTGTCGATTTACGGTGTTCTTAACCCCGCAGAAGTGAGATTGTTAAACTTTTTTGACCGCAGGCTTTTATTTGAACGGTCTAAAGTTGCCTTGAAACCAGATCAATGTTAACCGTGTCACGAGGAAAAAGCCACACCGGTCGAAATGAACTCGAAGCTTTAGTCTGTCTGTAACTTCCTGTTGTCACTGCCACACTGAGAACTGAAAGCTCTGGGTGTTCAGCTTCCGCCCCGTACCGTCGCGTCTTACATGTGTGTGAAGATCAAGTGTTTTAACGTGTCTCCATGTGACTCTGTGGCTAGAAAACTATTCTATTTTAATAAAAACTGAAAGTGGAACTTCGTGTCTGCGTCGCTCCATCAAAATAAAAACCGACCGAGAAAGTGGCTTTTCTTTAACTGAAAGTAATTCCTGTTTTGATTATGTTAAGAATGAACACTCTACACGCAAATAGCTTTTGTTTTTCTAAAGAGGTTCTCATCAAAGAAGAGGCTGAGAGAAGTTCCAACAAAAGCTGCTGTTAAAGAAGAGCTGTGTACTTACCAGTCCAGAAGAGAGGAAGCAACCCTCTGGGGCAGATTTCAGTCTCCTGCTGTATCCAGAGAGGAAGAGCAACAGAAATATTACACACAGCGTAACGTCCACTGAAGCCTTTTTAACACAGGGATACTTCCCGCTGGTGCGGCGCTCCGTTCTCCGCTCCCGCTGCTGACGTTCCGGGACGGGACGGGACAGCGTGATCGGCGGGTTTTCGGGTGCTTGAGGAACCAAAATGAGGAGCTAAATTAAAAATGAAAGACCTCCGCAGAGCGGCGGCGTTCCAATCGAGGAGAAAACCCTCCGCAGCAGAGCGGGAGTTGTGGGTGCCAGACTGGGAAAAAATCCCAAAGAGAGATCCCAGCTGTGCACATACCGCTGCAGTAAACAGACGCCTTTTCACCTCCACGAAAGCCACCGGGAGCCAGAGCCAGAGCCCGGGCTCAGAGCTTTGAGCCGAGAAATCATTTTTATGTGCTGGAGGCTTCATTTAGCAGCAGCACCCGCAAAATGGAAAGCTCCAAACATGAATTTACTGACTAATAGGACACATTCCACATCGACTCTGACCTGTACAACTGAGACTCTTCACAGACGTGTCCCCTTTAAACGGAGTTCAAAGTGTGAAATCAAGACGCACGCAGACAGAGGAAAGCTGCCGTCAGGTGGTTTATGTTTATTGAAACTTGAACCAGTCAACGATCACAACAGTTCACAGCTTTGTCTCCCATACTGCCCCCCCCCCGCACGCACGCGCCCGTCCTGAGGGTGTCACAGGCACGGTGGGTAAGGCTTTTTAAATAAAGCCAGTTTTTTTCTTTATGGCTGAAAGTCCCCTGGTGCTGACGGGAACCCTGTCGTCCTATTAGCTGCAAACAAACGCCGGGTTTAAGGCTCCGCCCCAGTCGTGCTCGTCGCTCCTAACTTTTGTCCGTTCTGACATAAATATTGCACTTTTCAAAGCGTGACTACAGGGAAAAAAAAAAAAAGGGAAAATCAAAAGAAAAGAACTCAAACCCATCTGCCGACTTGATTTATGTGCATTATTGTTTGGGAACTGGAAGTGGCCTCTTTAAAAAAAAAACATTTGTGAGCTTCTTGACTGGAAATGCCGTTTCCTGTTTGTTTCAGACTGAATCTGAACTCTGTATCACAAAGGGATTAAAACGGGGAATCGGGGGGGATTTGTGGAGGCTAAAAGCAGCTGTAAGAGAAAAAAACTAAAAATTTTCCTAAGACATTAGGCGAGGGCGAGGGAGTGGAACCAGGTCCACTCCGGCAAACCCTCGGTCCACACTGCTCTTCATAAATAAGCCGTAGCGTCTGTTTGGGAGCTCGCTAAGCGCTCCTGACGGGATCGGGAGGATTCCAGTTTTTCACTGGAGCTGGGGGGGAAATAAAAAGCCGGGTGGTGCAGCTGCTGGAGGCGGCAGCGGTCAGCTGACCGCCGGCGTCCACGGAGAGATCCTGGTGCCCAGTTAATAGAGCTCCCATTCCCCAGGAGGTGTCTTCATTTGAAATGACTAAAACTGTGGTCTCACTTTGCTGAGTTGGCAGAAAATGGCTGAGCTACAGTATAAAAAAGGTCCCGTTTGACTCGCTGGAAATGGGATTTTGAGCTGATCTGAGACCCGTTTGGGCGCTCCGTTCCTTAGTGACCGCTTGGCTGTGTGCTTAAGAAGTCCTCAGGGAGACTTTCGCTGGTTTTACTCTTCAGCTCTTTCAGATATCGTTTCTTTTTTCAAATTAATTCATTGTAGACTCAAAACTTTCCGTCTGAGCTGAATCCTGAGGTGCAGGTTCAGCTCTGTGCAGCACGGAAACAGAAACCGGTGTTGGGAAAACCGGCGGATCCAGCCGGAGACCTGGACGGGTCAGAGTGAAGCTGGTGGCTGAGGACAGTAGGATCCACTGATGTTTTCCTGTAATCCCGACACCTCTGAGCGGGCCGGGGGGGGGGGGGGGCGCTGAGCCCCTCGGGCCCCTGCGCTCGCAACAAGGCCGGCTCTGAGGGGCCGGGCAGGGCCGGACCCGCCGCTGACCACAGCTATGCGGCGGGCTGTTTGCTTTGAGCTCCGGGCAGCCTGGCCGGACAGACGCTGATGGATGGAGCTTCACACTCTCTCCGGGCTCGTTTGGGACTCTGGACTTCCCTCTCAGTGTCAGTCGCTGTGAAAAAGCCTCCCGGGCACTTTACTGACCCTTCCTATTCCATATAAATTATTTCAGCCTGGCCTCCCTCTCTACTTTAATAAATATTTTCTGTGCTGGCAGACATAAATAAAGGCCCTCCGACTCGGCCGTTTCCACGGTCGCCTGCCAGAGGAGAACCTGCTCCTCTCCAGTCCGGCGTCCATTTATGGCTCATTATTTCACAGAAGTAGAAGAAGAAAAAAACAAAATCAAAAAGCGTGACAGGGCTGGGCTGTGGCGGGCGGGGCCCCGTTGGACACGGAGCTGAAATAAATAGCGGGCGCTGAGCGGGGAGCGGGAGCGTCTCACCGGGCGCTGAGGTACTCCGGCGTGGAGTAGTTGAAGAGCAGGAAGTCCATGCGGTACAGGTTGAACAGCTTCTTCTGGAGGAGGGGGCTGATGTGCTTGAAGAAGCGCGCGGCCATGTGGCCGTCGGTGCGCGTGCTCTTGGCCGAGGCGGGGAACTGGACGGCGGCGTCGGCGCCGGCCAGCCGCAGCACGGCCTGCGCGTCGGGCTGCAGCGTCTCGTACTTGCCCACCACGTCGTAGTGGAGGAGGCAGGGGTGGCAGAGCGAGTGCACGCGCTCCCAGTGCTCGTTGAGCGGCTCCTCGCGCTGCGTGCGCGGGTCCACCAGGTACTGCACGAACTCGCCGAAGGACACGTCGTCGCCGGCCTGCAGGGCGCGCGGCTCGGCGTGCGGCCGGTGCCGGCGGATGATCTTGGTGCCGTAGCGCTTGTGGAAGGCGGTGTTGTAGCTGCGCGTGAACTTGTTCCGGTAGGCCGACACCAGCCGCTCGAAGGGCTCCCGCACGAACAGGAACTTGAGGTAGCTGCGCAGCCGCCGGTTGATCTCGCCCACCGGGAACTCCGACAGCGTGCGCAGGTTGCCGGGGACGTGCGCCTCGTTGGCGGGGATGGCCAGCGGGTCGGTGTAGCGCCCGTCGCCGGTGAGGACCATCAGCACGCGCTTCCAGTTGGTGCAGGCCACCTGCAGGACACACGGGGACACGGGCGTGAGGCGGCCCCCGGGAGACACGGTCACAGACCCTTTGAGGCTCACGCTCAGCTAACGCAGCTCTGAACCAGGCAGATGTGAACACAGCTGCAA
>JABUIW010000201.1:420772-570065 GCA_013363375.1 Menidia beryllina
CGGATTGAAAATGACAGGCCGTCAAGCTGTCATTTCAGTCCAAAAAGAATAAAAAACCACACGTTTTATGAAAGTTTGACCAGTCTGTGTTTTTTCTAAAATAAAGGCGTTTGGAGATCAGAGGGACGGAGAACAAACGGGGTCCACGCTCACCAACCTTGGGCACGTAGCAGTAGATGAGGCTGTGCTTATCATCCACGATGAGGTGCTTCAGGTCCTCGGGCGACAGCACCCGCCGCTTCCTGGTGTGGCCCAGACACGCCTCCTCCAGCAGCTCCCTGCGCCCATGGAGGTGCCTGTGAGCCGCCGGCAGCTCCAGCTGCTTAGGAGGAGCAGGAGGAAGAGAAGCAGGAGGAGGAGGAGGAGAGACACAAACGGCAAATTAGACTCACCCTCATATGACAAATATGACAAAATGAAACAAAAACCAAAACCTAGAATTTCCCCAAATGTCCCTGTTTAGAGCTTTCAAATTAGCCTTGAACTTGAAAAGAGGCAGCTGCTGCTTCCTCTGAACTGTGACCTGGGGAGCTGCTTCTGACTTCATCCGACTTCAACAGCACACAGACTAAAGTCCTGCTTATTTTTCATGGTTTTACCCTGAATCCTGACAGTTCTGTAACATCTGAGCAGAGGGGTCTGTCCCTGAACCTCTTAGCTGCTGGTCACTGTGTGTAAAAGGCTTGGCGGCCGTTTTCTGAATGGGTGAGGTGCTGATCAGGACTGGTCCCGGCTCTCACCTGGTCCCCGTTGTAGAGCGTCTGCAGTGGACTGCGGCTCTTCCTGGGCATGCCGCCCGGCTTCAGCGTGGCCTCTGCAAGCACATAAAACAAGACAAGTTACCACCACCGTGTTGGTGAGGGGGCTGCTGGCCACCACCGAGCAGCTCGTGTCCCCGTTGGTGCAGCGTCCTCTGCCCACCTCACAGCAGACCCCTCTGACTGGGCCCTGTGTGTGCACTGAGGCTTAGTTTCCCTGTACAGATGTCCGGACGTATGCAGGCTCGCTCAAAGCCAACTTTCCGACTCACAGCAGCTCCGGTGGAGTCTGGAGGAGGAAAAACCCTCCCTCTGGCCTTTACGGGCGCTATAGGAGCCGCAGCTCTTCCAGACTGTAACTCACACTCGTTCTTTCTGCTCTGAGCTGTTTTCTTAAACCAACCTTACTGATTAGAGACGTCTATTTTCAGCAGGGCGTTATCTGTGAACACATCGTCAGCATGAAAGGACGCCGTGCGAGCAGATGTAAACAAATGTAGAGAAGAGAAAAAAACCACACAACCCAACCGGGCCTCAAACGCATCGCAGTGCTGCCTTCCTGCTCCCGTCCGGGCCCGGTGGCCGTCACAGAGCAGTGATTGGCTTTAGGCATGTGGCTAAACAATGCAGAGGGTCCGTTTTCATCCCAGACACAAAGCCGGGGCCGGATGGACGGGGGGAGAGGCGGGAAATGGGTTTATGGGGAGAAGCCTGATGGGAAACTACTTAAACGGACACGTATGGAGCGATGAAACACGCCATCCCGTCATATGGAAAGGGCATCAGGGGACATGCTAGGCTGAGGTTGGAGGCCTCCCGGGTTCACGGCGGTCTGAAGAGACGGATGCCTGTGTGAGGGCATCTGCTGGTTCTGGTTCTGGTCTGCTGTGGCCCAGAGAGGCTGCGTTTCAGATTTATGCTCCTAATAGGTCTACCCTAAGAGGAGAGACAGGCCTACAACCTGGACAATGTTGAAACCCAGGCTGAAGACACTTCTGTTTAACTGTGCATATGGAAACTGAATGTATTCTATTTGCACCCTTCACTTTCCTTTTTTTTTGTTCTGCTTTTAAACTCTTCGTAAAGCACTTTGAATTGTCTTGCACACAAAATTTGCGATACAGATAAACCTGCCTTTTTCTTCTAACTTCAGATGAGGCTGAAAATCTGCCGCTTTGAGGAGTCAGAAGCCACTCAGAGCAGTACGGCCGTGGTCACGACTCAGCGAATATTCAGCAGACGTGAAACAGAAGGGGATCCGATACAGTCCCGTTCCTGTGTGGAGCTCACATGAGGCGTCAAAATCCCAAACTTCCTCTGGGGGAATCTTTGATTGCTCATCTGAAAACACCCGTGCACAGAGAACTGTTCCTGTTTCTCGACCATGTGCAGAACAAAAACTACAGATCTGTGCTGATAGTGTTCTACATCAAAGATTAAATCACACAGTATCTGACACACCGATCGGGGTTTCACTCAATGCAATGACTCAGACTTTCTGATTATATTTATTCCACAGAAACTCTCAGAAAACTCAGTTTACTTACTCAGGAGGAAGCGAGAAAATGGGTCACAAGGAGGCCCCGCTTGTGTTAACAGCTTACTGTGTGCAAACAACAACAACTCGGACACATTTCTGCTTCTCATCCATGACAACACCGAGACAAAAGTCCTTCAGAGGAAAGTCAACCATCTGATAAGCCGACAGGAGCAAAAGCATGAAGTGGAAAAGGGATTTTGGGATGGCGGAAAACAAAAAGAAACACTGAAGTGTTTTTCCGTCTCCACACGTTTTTGAACTCTACTTTTTCCATTTGGATTATAAAATAGCTCGTTAAACATTTTCAAAAAAGAAGCTTTGGGCTCTTCAGATTTTCTGTTTTTTGGGTGTTTTTAGGTCCAATCTGTTAAAACAACTGAAAAAAATTACCTAAAAGTCACACATTTGAGGGATGCTGTATTGGGAGTCCCACGTTTTTCTTTATTCTCTCTTTATTTCAGATCCGTTTAAACTGATTGTTGCCACTGACCGCCTCTTTCTGAGTTTCATATGTTCAATCGCATGGCCCACAAAGCCACCACTTCCCCTTCAGACCCAGGAAGTGACACAACGCTGGCAGTTGGAGCAGGAGAGGCCCCGGGCCCTATCGGGGCCACACACACCCGCCGCACAGAGTCCGGCCAGGTCTTTTGCCACACTTGGAAAGCTGTGCAGATGTTTATCCAAAGACAAACAGAGCTCCGCTGCGTTTATTCTGAGCTGGACAACCCTAAACACTTCTACACCACCAATAAAGTGGGGGAGGGATGGTTATCAAACTCAAGAAAAACACTGAGAGGAAAGCTCACGTCTCTACACACAAATAAAGTGAAAGAAAAAAAACATCTGTGTGCCTAATTTCTCTAAGCTGTAACAGAGACCAGCTCAGCTTTCACTTGAAAGACGTCTTGACTTTAGAAATTATTATATCAGAGTTCAGGGTGCTTTAAGACGTCAGTTTGATGGATTAGGAGTTCACTCAGGTTAGACATAAGGGAAGGGGAGGCCCCTGTAATTTGTGAGGCCCTAACCAGTTAGTTATACTACACAACTAAACAATCATTTAGGGTGTTGAAGGTTCCTGTGAGCTGGTACTCTGTGCAGAGGGGAGCATACCAACGAAGAAGAGCACTGAATGCTCACAAAGCTGCCTACTGTTTGATCCATTCAGAAAACTTGACTGTGTCCCGTCTGTAAAAGAGAGCGAGACACCGCCGACAAACTGAGGAAGTGAAATGTGAATGTGGCAACCCGACTCCTGAGAGACTGGACTGAAACCGCATGGGCCCGAATGCTTGCATCATCCACTGGGCCGTAGTGCCGCTTCCCTGCTCAAATCTTTAACGACCAGACCCTCCACCTTTATTAAGGTGGGAAATGATGGCTCTACCTTAAAACCTGGGAATATGATCCTAATGCAGATGGCTGAAGATGTGCAGAGCCTGGAAAACCGATAGCACAGTGCTCTGAAGTCCTTTTTCTTAAGTAGCCTTAAATTTGAGTGTTTCAAAAGGGATCGGTTTGCAGTGACTGAATGGTTTACAAGTTGGATCATGTTTTGAACTCTGACAAACAGCCGGCGGGTGTAGCACTTAGCACAAAGTTATGGGAGAGACCTTAAAAGGCAAATCTGTTCCTTTTACAAGCTCTTTTTAATCTCAGATAAGCAGCTCTGTGCACGCGTGCAGCCAAAAAATGATGATTGCGTTTATAAGTCTGAATAATGCAGGGGAGCTGTTTGGATGAAAAGTGGTCCAAAAGCCTGTTTACATGAAAACGTGAACCATGCAGGCGTCCATGGGGCCGGCGGACGCTGCTTTTGGGGCTCTCAGAGAGGAGCTTCAGGAATATCTGGCAAAGCAAGACATGTCATCTATCTCTAGCAGCCTCTTTTTCTTTTAAATCCAGCTCAGACTAGAGGAGAACGCGTGCTGGCAGCCGTCACTGAGCACTCAAGTGTACAGAGGAAATCCGACCAAAGACACGCTGCCATTCGGGCGCCTGCGAGCTTGGTCAGATCGTTTGCTTTTGTTCTCCATAGTTGGTAAAGCCTGAGAAGTGTTTTCCCTCCCTCGCAGAAGTGATGTCACACACAGCTGCCGATCACACGATGTGGGAAAAAATCAACAGTCAGAGGTGCTTTTTTAAGCATGAGTCAGTAAACACATCACCCAGCCCGGCTGAAGATAGTCAATGTGTAAAACCGACTCACTGAGAAAGCACAGAACGTATTAAACAGTTAGCACCAACATGTCGGCTTCACCCGTCTTTAAAATGCTGATCGGTTGACTTCACTGTTTACTACCGTCCACGGCCATTCTCCAGTGAGCAAACAGGCTGCACAGTAACTAATTCATCCACTCAAAGGATGCTTTGGAGCAGCAATGCTGAGTCAACACAAGCGCAGAAAAAGGCCGAGACTGAGGGGGAAAAAGGACTCAGAGTTCAGCTCTATTTCAGTTCAAATTATGACGAGTGGAAAGGGCCGAGGCTGACTGGAAACGCCGGGTGTGTGACAAAGCTCCAGCGCAGGTCTGTCGTGTTTCTGCAGGTTTCAACGCATGTTCGGATGATTCATCACAACCAAAAGCGACAGAAACGTAAAAAGCTAACTGACATCCAACTTTTCTGCACTCAAGTTTCACTGGGTTCTGATTAATGGTCATTCATTAGCTTTATATTTCTAACTTCAAGATGATCCATAAACGGGACTTCAGACAACTGCAGTCTGAATCATTCGACTCTAAAACCAAAACCAAAACAAAAGGCGTGTGTCCACGGGCTCTTCACTCTCGTGCTTTTACAATACAGAGGTGAACACAACTGCCAAGAACCTTTAGAAACCGTTATGTCTAATGAGCTCATCAAACCAACCAACTGGTTTGTAAGATGTCCATCAGTTTTATTATACATGACAAAACGCTCCGTACATGAAACTTTGACGTAATGGGAACAAAGATCTAGAGGCAGTAGTTGTAGGAAGTGCAAAGTTAACATGAGACAAGTGGGAATACAGTAGAACCTCTACATACAAATTTAATTCGTTCCGGGATCCACTTATTATGTTAAAATATTTGTATGTTGGTTCAAATATTCACATAAGAATACACTGTAATCCATATATTTCGTCACACAACCCATAAAGCCACGATAACTCTTTCATAAATACTGCAGATAATTACACATAGCATTAAAACAAATGCATAATATCAGAGAGATGTCAAAAGAAATAAATTGTAAAGAAATAATCAATAAAAACGGGTTTTATTGGCACTTACTGGCCAACAGAGGTGTAGGCTTAGCGAGGCAGCAGACGGAGGAGACGGTCAGTGTGGAGACTGATATACAGGACGTACCCCAACTTACTCTAACTTTCACTACGTAAACGTTAAACTAACTTAGCTTATTTATTTTTATATATTTTTTTTTTTCTATGACTTCGACCTCATGCGTATGTTGGAAATTTACTCCGGGGGTCGAGTCGAATATTTGATCGAATTTCTCTTCATATGTTGGAAAATTCGTATATTTAGGCAATCGGAAGTAGAGGTTCTGCTGTATCTTCCATGGACCACATTTGGCAAAACTCTCCCAAGCGAGTTGTCTCACTAAAGCACATGTGCATGATGCTAGCAGAAAGAAGACGCATCCAAACATCAGTCCGACCAAAACCGCCACTCGCTGTGCGGTGGATTCAGCTGCATTCACAGCTTCTCGCTCTGTCCACAGTGTTGTGGTACCCAACACGCTTCATGCAAAGCTTCCAGCTCACTCCTGTGTGCTTAGTTTAATGAAGGAGTCAAACTCTAACCGGGAAATGGAGCCCAACGGGGACAGCTACGACAGCCAAACACCGATGCTCCTTTGGAAAAATCAGAAAAGAGCTCAGCCCCTACAAGAGGGAAGACATTTGTGTGCGCCGTTCTTATAAGCCAAAGGTTAAGATCGCTTTTAGAAATGAGCGGGTCTGAGAAGAACTGACAGAAATGTTGCATTCTGTCGTATTTATCATTACGAGCAAAACGTCTGAGGTCTGTTTAGTGATGCGTGCTTAATCACACGGTGGACAGGAACCATATTTCTTTCCTGTGTGCGGGCCCCTGGGTGTTGCTGCAGGAAATCGCACAAAGGAAGCACAACAATAATATGCACTGTGCTTCCTGTCCACTATTAAACCGGAGACTCAGTTAGCAGATCTGGCACTCTGTGGGACGCACAGCTATGTAGAAACTCAGCTTCTGAGCATCAGAAAGCTGCTGATGGGCACACTCAAAACGTGGCATTCATCAAAAACCCTGCTGGTAAACTTGCAGAACGGCTGTGCGTTCTTCAGAATATTTGAGCTTCAAGTCAACACCTGTCTACGCATTTCCTGTGTGAGGTAGCCCGAGGCAGGCTGGTGTTAGACCGGCATCAGCAAAGTCATCAGAAACCACGCAAGATTAACCAAAACAGGCTGAGCAACAGCATGAAAAAAAGCACCGAAACAGCGCAGCAACATTTCCCAAGGTATGGAAAACTGCAACATCAGCCACAAAATGAGGCTAATTACTGTTTTACTCCTCCCTCCACCGGGCAACGTTACTGGAAGCACAGCGGTTTCACCGGTTAATAATCATCCACTAAGTTGCACCTCTTCTCAGCGAGTACCTGCTTCTCATTGGTTGATGGCGTGACTCATTACGGGTTATGCCATGGAAATATGAAAAATCTGCTGGAGTACCAAGGTCACTTCTCCACAGATGTCTGTTTTCAGCATAAATCTTTCATCCTCCTGGTAAGCAGAGGCTTCCAGGATCTCAAAGCTAATAATTCCCGCTCTGTGCCCACAGGGAAGGCTGCAACTCGGCAGTTACAGCTGGCCATGCACCAGGGAGAGGGTTGGTGGTTCGATCACCCATTTGTCAGGTCCAGATGTTGGAGATGCAGCTGGTGTGTCCATTAGCGTGTCACTGTGTGTGACATTAAGTAAAAGCTGCAGAGGTGATAGGAAGCGCTGCCACACAGATACGGTTTATTCAATTGGCACTTGTGAGCATCCGTGGCGTAATTTTCAAAGTGCTTATTAAGTAGGAGCAGTTGTTGCTAGGCTACAACAACAACAACCCTAAGCCTGGAGTCATCGTCATGTTTATGTCACGAGCGCTCAGCCTTTTGATTTGTTATGAGACAGTGAGACCCAAGCGACTGTAGAACCAGGTCTGGTTCTTCTCTAAACCCGGAATGATCAAAAGACCCAAAGTCACAGGATTTTCTTCAAAAACTGACTCTCCAATTGCGTAAATAGAACCATCTAAAGACTAAGACCCTTCACAAATTCAACAAGTTTAAATATGGTGGCACAAATCGCAACATGAAACAAAGAGAACCTCCCACCTGCTCGATCTGTCAAAGCACACAGCTACTGTTAAAATCAATACTAAAGGCTTCAATCTTTTAGTTTAAAAAGTCCTAAAACACCTGCAGATGAGGAATTTGAATCAAAACTGCCCAACAAACCATAGATGACAGTACGACAGTCCTGCCAGCATTACCCTTACACCCCTCTGCCTGACCCGGCATCGGTCCCACTCAAATCAAAAGGGAGGGATGGGAAATTAAAAGCCGGGATAGGCGAGGTTAACACAGAACTAAACAGGAGCATGTTGTCGGTTTTTAAACACACTGCAACTATATACACAATAATTACGGCGGCTCCGTGCTTTGTTGACATCCTGTGAAGCGGCTCCCTCTGATGTGGCTCCCGCCGCCTTCATATGTGGCTTTCTTTGCTACTGTTGGTGCTCCAAAGCCGACGAGCCCGAGCACGCTGGGCTGTATGGGCAGTATGGAGGGGGGGGGGGGGGGGGGGGGGGGGGGGGGGGGGGGCTGTCAATGAGAGTGCTTCTTGTAGGTTCGGCAGTGTGCGGTTTGTGTCGGCCTCTGTCAGCGATAAAAAGACGCTTTATGACATTTCCCAAGCGGAATTCCTTTTAGGGGCAGTTTAAATGTAAATCAACATGTCTTTTGTGGTCTTTTTGTGGTGTT
Organism: Menidia beryllina; assembly: GCA_013363375.1. Taxonomy (NCBI): domain Eukaryota; kingdom Metazoa; phylum Chordata; class Actinopteri; order Atheriniformes; family Atherinopsidae; genus Menidia; species Menidia beryllina. The sequence continues at coordinate 429,098 of JABUIW010000201.1, forward strand.
ATTTATCTCATATTTTTTCCCAAAAAATCATTTTGAAAGAGAAGATGAAGATACAAAACAACACCCAGAACCCACAGAGCAGTGCTAAGCTGAATATCCTCTCTAAAAAAGGTTAAAAAACCAACTGGTTTACTTCCTCTTAGTCATTTTACACCCTCAAAATGATTAGCTCTCTTCTGCTCTGGGTCCCCGTACCATCTTCCCCATTCTTTACGAATCACATCAACTTCTGCTCTTCTGAATCAAAGGATTTTCCACCTTCTCTCTATGCCTTATTGGCCTGGCAATCATGTCATTACCTCTCCTTTTAACTTCCGACTCCTCACCCTGGATCTCTGCGGCCCCCAGTGAGGGTCAAGCTATCTTTTAAATGCGAAAGAAAGAAGAGGTAAGAGGAGGAAAGGGAGGGGGTCCATCGGAGGAATGTCGGGGGGGAGATCTCTAGGAGGGAGGCATTAAAAACATTCCACTCTTCACAGTGAGCTTATTCATACATCATTTCACTCACGTTTCATCACGCCATCTGCTTCACATATGTGCACAAACACACACACACAGGTAATTCTGGTGGCTTTACAAATACATAAACATGACCAATAACAACAATAACTACACAAATCAGACAGCTTTACGTTTTCACGACGTTTAAAACACTGCATTTTGGTATTCTCAATGTTCCTGTAAATTCAGAGTGGCATTTAAAAGCTTTCTAGGCTGAAGTCCCACCAGCAAAAAAAAAAGAAGGAAAAAAAGGGGTCCACTCAAAGGCGGTACCTGCGTTTCATACCTTTTTTAAACGCTGCATATTAGTGTAAAAACTTCAGTTAAAGTACACAAAACCCGGCTAGTGTCGTATAACGGGTACACGTTTTGTGTTATCGGCGGCTTACCCGGTTTGCTGATGCTCTGGAAGTAAAGAACGACGACGAACAGCGAGCCGAGGCACGTCGCCAGAAACAGGCGTCCTCCTCTGGGCATCTTCATCACGAAGCCCGGCTCCGGTAGCGGAGCCCCCGACCCCTCGTCGCTCCTTCGCCACGGTTCATGCGAGACCGCCCGGGAGGAAGGATGCGAGTCAGTCCAGTGAAACGACTAGCCTGTTCGTTAGCTGGAAGCACGGCCAGGAGAGGCGAAGGTTGGCTCGTTGAAGACGGCAATTAGACGTGATTGTGCGGGACTTAAATCCTGACCCGTTCCGCTTAGCTCTGTGTTTTTTTAAAACAGTTTAACTCGTGTAACAGCAAAGGCGCCTAAGATAACAGTTTAAAATGCCTTCACTGGAAAAAAATAATTAATTAACGGTCTTCGGAACCCTTGCTCCCCAAGTTACCCACATTGGTTTCTAAAGTTTGTCGATGCTACACAAACTTCTCCGCCAAACATGGACGGGGCACTGTGCCATGACGTCACGCCCACCGCTCTCTCACGCGCCCTGTCCCCATCTACCATGCTACGTTCACAAACCGCCTAAAAAAATACGCTACCCTGTAACTTACGGCGAAACTTTGCCTCGATTTGTGCGGTACTGAGCGATTCCGAGAGCATGTCACGCGACGTGTCGTCGAAAACTACCCATAGCCTTTAGGGCAGAGGAGGAGAAGCTCAAGTTCGCACGTTATGTCAAAAATCAATGTTGGCTAAGGTTAAGGTTACGTGGTACCCTTGAACGCTGCGTAACAGTCACAGCATGTCCTGTTTCACTGACAGACACCGAATGACAAAAAAGAAAGAAAAAAACGGGGATTTTTTTTGTTTACTGTTGTATAAACAATTTGAAAAGCTTTAAAAAGCTTTATTGCTAATAATATGAAACCCGAGCCTGATGTAAAACCACATTTTTGCAACGTGATTTAGCTGAAACAGCTAATTAGTGTGGCAATGTGCTTCTGATGCTGGCCTGCACGCGGCTGCTGGACCGACCCACTCTGCTCCTGCTTTGTAGTCTACACCATTAATGCGATATGAGGCAATATACTAACACACAAAACAATTCATCAGTTTTGGCTGGCACAGCTGTGGGTGACGCAAAGATAAATGAGCTTACCAGGAGCTCAAGGGTAAACACGTATATTTAAGGAGACTTTAAACATTTCTTGAATTAGGGCCAATACAGCAATAAGACAAGCAGAGGTGTAAAATTTCATTTAAAAAATAGCTAAATATAGAATAACCCCTAATAAACAAGAACAGGCTCCCATTGAGGTTCTTAAAACTAATAAAACATACACAAAACTTTTAAAAAAAATCAACATTAAGGTGTGGAAGAGTGTATACGTTTCTATAACAACATATTTGAACGGAAGACATGTGAGAGGTTGCTGGTCTGCATAAATTAATTGATAGATTACACCATTTGGTTGTAGAAGGGAATATTCTGAACGGGAAGAGCTGAACCTGAGCAAATTCCAGAGACGTGGCAGAAACCGAGGAATGCCATGTCAGCATGTAAGCAACACAACTGCTGCCATCTCTGAGAATGCTGTAATTACACTCGTGCCCATCATTAGACCCACAACACGCACTGCCTCCGAGTTTTCTTGGAGGCACTTGACAGAGATCTCAGCCCTGTGAATAGATGGGGATAGCTTGGCAAATTATGTGGTTGTTGGTCCAATGTTAGCTTTTACAACACAGCCCTCACCAGAAGATGGATTACTGACCACCCACAGGCCTCCCGACTTTCTGCCGATGAGATCAACACAGCCCAAAGAGTTGGAGGATCATATCCCACTCAGTAAAAGCCGTGGGAGACGGCTGGTGCGTGCAAACAGGAAGCATTTCTAATCTTTTTTGATCACATCCTCAGGACGACCGGTCTGTGAACTGGAGGTTGAATTATGGGAATGTTTAATCGAATTGTTATGTTATGTAAAAACATGCATGTTTTCAGCAGTGGAGATATCTTTCTGTATTTATTCTTTTTTCGCTGCAAAGTCAGCTGTACACGTGAGTCATACTGTTGCTAACAACTTAATATTGTACAACTTGTGGCATGGCAGAGATTAACTGTGCTTTGCAGGAGTTAAACTATTGGCTTTTGTTTCCACCACGACCCACACACCATGACTCAAATCGACTTGGTTTGTCTGTCTTCCATGTAACACCTGGTACCAGATACAACTTTAGTAGTACAGTACATTGTCATGGCAGACAACATAAACATAAAAGTTGAGTACAGTAGGAACTAGTGGAGGCAGAGCGGTTTTCCTGACTCATCCAGTGACATCACCCACCAGCTAATCAGCGACCTGAACTCTGTATAGGTCACACTCCCGGCCTGACTGGGCTCGGCTGGAACTTCAGCCAAATAGGTGTTTAAAACGAGTACCAGGCTAAGACCTGATGGAAAACCAAAACAGAAAGGAATCGAGTTGAATCATACAGAGTAGAACTTATGGTGGAAAACATGACTTTGGCTTGTTTTTTGTTGTTGTTGTTTTATTGCCCAAAAGCAAAGCTAAAGGATCAACAACTAGGGGAGTTTTTTCCGTGACTCACCTGTTCCTTCATTTTCAGTTAGCTTCCCATCTTTTGAAACCAGCTGAAACACGCATCTATTTTCTTCTAAACAACATCTCTTCTATGCTAGGGACTTTACCATCATGAGTCAATTAAAATGGGAAGGAATCTTTCCAGATAATTGAACATGTTTGCAACTTTGTGGATTTATTGGCAGATACAGACTTCCAACAACTCATACCTAATCAATCTCAACTCAGTCTCCAAAATTCAAAAACACTTTTTTGTGCAACAGTTGACTCTGGTGCAATAAGTGTATATTTGTACATGTTGTGCTCCATCAATACTGTACAGTTAAAGTTAAATAACTGCTGATGCGGTCCTATGTCACTTAAATTTCCTCTTTGTAGGACAAATAAAGGGATGTGTTATCTTAATGGTTTGATCACTCAAGGGCTCAATTGCGGCTAAGAAAAACCCTGTCTAAAATATTAACCAATTGACTTTTTGTACCTATAGTAAGCATTTGTGCCTGACTTTCTGCGGTTTGTGGTCTACATCATTACTAAACCTTAATCTCCTGGTGGTTTTCTGCTGGGATGGGCCGGGGTGATGGTGGGGCGACATCGCTGTGAAACCAGGAGACAATAACAGGGCTTTTAAAACTCTAGAGGGAAAACTCTAGAGAATATTTCATCCTAACTCCTCGAAACCGGTCTGTAATTAAAAACTAAGCGTTGGTTGGCCTTCTCATGTGTAGACAATGTCGCCTAGATGTGTAACAGGAGGTTTTTCATGCTAGTTACTTTGGAATGAATGCATTCTGCAGCTGGTCATGGAAGATCAGCCTGACTAAAGCAGGATGTTCTGTGTTTCATTACAACCTGGTGTCTAAACTTCACCATGTGCGACATGTTTGAAAGCGTTATTGTCTCTTGAGTTTTACAGGGATGTCACCGCTTTGCAGGCTTTAGTTTACCAGCACCACGAGATCAAAGGCGGGCGATTACCTTAACCACCAACCGCAGACCAAGAGGTCAGCCGTGAGGGCTAACGTTCACTTTCCCATTCAATTCCGATTTGTATTTATTACGCTGCGGTCAAAACTCTTAAGGAACAAACGGAGGAAGCGAGCAGCTTATTTTCTGCTGCGTCTGCGTCTGTCTGGCCTGCTGAGACGTAACAGCGGTGCTTCCTATTTGGGGTGATATCAGGTGAACACTGTAAAGAGGGCTAACGGCACCAGATCTGTAACTCATTAAAAACCTAAGAGCAGTGGAGGAGACGCTCCATCAAAGGGCAGCTCAGGAAATTGCCCTACTTTTAATATCCGAAGAGGAGCCCACATGTTTTCAGGGAGACAGACTGGCCTCTGAACACACAGGTCTCCTTCCAGCATGAGCTCTTCTTTCGGCTCAGAAGGAACAAACACAGATACCTGCAAACGGAGCGTCTCTGGAAGGTGTTACAGAAAAATAGTCAGTTATGTTTCATTTATTTATTTATGACCAAATCCTAAGCAATTCATATTTCCATGGAAATGTATCACAGGGAGGAAATCAAAATTGAAGAATGAGTTTCGTCAAGTTAAATAACTGTTGGTATTCTTCATTAAACAGCGGGAAAAATACATAGAAGGAAACATACGTCTTATCCGGTGATATTTGGGTGCTGAATTGCTTTAATCTTCTCCATCAGGTGGCTTCAAAATCTTTTTTTTTTGTATCAGACGAACAAATTGAATGTTTTAAAGGACTTTGAGCGACAAGCCTTCTTTTTCCACCATTGAAGACACTGTTCATCAGTGTTCTGTTGGGACTTTTGTTACCATGAGACGCTGAAAAAAAAACTTTCAGGAGGAAGGAAATGATGTAATCTGTAAAATAGATGTGGTAACAACGCGTCAAAATATTGTCGCAGCCAAAATATTGAAATCACATTGTATTCAGTATGTTTTAAATGTGTCCATAAAATGTGCCCATGGTTGATAAAATGCTTAACTTTGGGAGCAGCTGTGAGGCCCGTTCCCCTTTTCCTTTCCCTGCTCCATCGGACGAGACTGTTTAGTCACCCTGCGGGAGATTATTAGGCTGTGAAAACACTTTTATTGAACCATTACATGCACCATGGAAAGCATGAATCGCTTTGTGAGCGCACGTGCATCTCGGACCCGCTCATTTCTCTCTGTTGTCTCAAGCGTGATGGTCGAACACAGGAAATTAAGTACACAGCAGCCTGGATCATAATGATAATGACTCAGCATCTCACCGGGTTAAAACATTGCTAGCTTGCGAAACGGCTAACAGACAGGGCTTTCACGTCCTCTAAGGGTGTTTGTACCTGCAAAACTAGCCAAAACACCTTAAAAAAGTGCCTGAGGCATGACATCATGTGGCGTTTTCCTGATGAAAGTGGAAAAACTATCACTCTTATGGCACACCAGGCCATCTCGGCCTCTGTTCCACTGGGCTGAGAGGTGTGGTGAAGTTTTTATGGTCATCAAAACCATTTGGCCCGTTGAATATTAGGGGCAAAGATGACTCATCAAGAGGTAGTAGCTGCTCCTGAGGGTGCCTCGCTGAGAACTAGACCGCTTCCCCATTTCATAAAAAGACGCACACCATATAAAAATGCTGGGCGTTATGTCGACAGGCCCACGACCTGTGAAAGTATACAATGTACAAGCCTGTTGGAGGCCGGAAAAAGGAAGGCAGTAGGAGTTTTCCCACTCATTCTGAATGTTATACCCCCAAATCCCAAACTGCTTCTTCTCTTAGAGTTTAAGAGTTTGCAAACTCTCTGTACTGCATGAAAAAGTTAACCAGGAAAACATCTCAGAATTTAGCCAAGAGGGAATGTTCAGTAATAAGAGTGGGATTGTTGTTTTTTGTAATCACAAGACTATCTCCAGAGGTTCATGTGTGTAGGATTCTTTGTTTACTTTCTGCAAATACACACATGAGCAAACCCCTCTCTTCCTGACTGGATATGAGGCCAACAAGTAGCTAATAAAAATAAAGCCCCCCGTAGGAGGCAGCTCAAATGTCAAGCACAGAACATAGATATTATCACCCCTCACAGAAACATGACATTAATTCAAGTCATGGGATTTTTTTTTTGTGTTTTTTTTTGGCAAGTCGGCAAACATCTGCCGTTATTTTTGCTCTCTATGCGAATGTTGTGAGAACAACACACTGCCACGCAGGTTGGATGAAGGAGAGCGAGAGTGACTCACACGGTAAAGCTGCAGGTTGTAAAATCTCTGCAGAATGCTCGGAGAGAGCCTGAAACTTGGATTTGAGATGATTTGTGAGCCTGTTTTCATTCTCTGTGGGGTAATATATGGAGTAAAAACATTTAACAAAGTAATGGGCAAAAGTGATGAGCCACCCCTCATTTCTTGGTGTTTGTCAGACTACATTCTAACTTCTTAAAGTGGTGTTGAGCAATCTCTGTCCTTTAAAGTATTTTCTTTAAACAATATGTTTGTTAAGCCACTTTACACCATAAATGGTCACTTATTGTGTGTTTACAATAAGATAAAACTTGGCAAACACTCCCCCCTAACTTTCAAAATCGCATCTTTACACCATTTATAAACAGCAGCTTGTTAGAAAAATGCCATTTTATTTTATTTTTTATCCCCCATTAATCATTCCAAGCATTGTGAACGCGTATTGTTGCTGCTCAGTGTGACCGTTGTGTGTCTCTTACAGAACGGCATTGTTTGAGGACAGCATTACAGTGAGGGTGGGCAGTATGGTCAATAAAGTTGAGCAACTTGTGCAGCGCCCCTCGTTGCATAATCAGCTCCGTACGCTGCAGAGCAGGAAAACAAACAGCATCAGAAGGGCGGCTGTCATGAAGCCCTTCTTAAGAGAGGGAAACGGGGAGGAAAGGCTGAGCTCTGCCAGAGGACACAAGAAGTGGACTTAAAATCAGTTGCAGTGGGTCTGATGGAGGGATGGATCCTTCTCAGAGCCCCCACTTCCATATTACTGAGGCAGTGTGGGATCACCTGACAGAGAATAAAAGGCAGCTCACATCCAAAGAAGAGCTTTGGGACTTCCCACAACAGGCCTGGAGAACTACCTTTTAAAGAAACAACATAAATCTAGTTCTGGCCACATCAAGGAATCAAATCAAATGACTAACAAAAATGTATACACTTGGTTGAGCTAAAATAAATAGAGTTTTCTCCCAAGAAAGCCTTTTAATTGGAAACAAAAACTCTTGTGGAGTCAAGTCATTTCTGAATATCTTTACCGAAAATGGGAAGATGGTTTTTAAATTTAAAAATGGTTTTAGGGGTAAAGGCCCCAAGCAACAGAGTGAGCTCAGCATGCAGCAGAAGCAGGTACAATAAGGCTTTGATGCAGAGAAACAGACCCCGATCCCACTCCACTTTAAAGTCAAGAGAAGGCAGTTGCCCTATACTGTGGATATTCATTGCTGGGGTACATCAGTTGCGTAACCTTACTCAGAGCAACACCACGTGGATTTAATCTGATGCACAAGTTTCCTGCAGCAAATAATTGAAATGAAAATAGTCCAAATGTTTGCCAAAAGGTAATTTGAGCATCTTTTTTCTTCTAATTTATTGACAACCATCAAGATGACTCCAAGAACATGTTCGCATTGTATTAATTGTCTCGTAAAAGTCCTAAACATCTGTCAAATATCAGTTGTCTCTCCATCTGAATGCCATCTGTTCAGGGGGAGTGCATTTGAGACCACTTTTTGCAAAAACATTTAGCATAATCAATGCTCCACCATTGTCTTAAGGCCATGAGATCTGATGTTTTTTTTTTTTGTTGTTTTTATGGGCAGCAGACTGTTCTCAAACCACTTTCCTGAGAAATGGGCAGACAATTCCCCAACTGGGCCGAGCATTGGCGTTCCACACACGGAAATCCTGAGATGCAGACTCGTGGATGGTCCCGGGGGCTGTTTTATTCTGCCATTCTTACAGCGTTCTATGCCAAAGGCAGGACCGTCCACCCCAGCAACAGCCGCCGGGATGATTATTTTACCACAACTTTAAATGGGTTAGGAGGTTCTGGTCTACAATTTAGATGACAGATTGGTCTGGCTTGGCATCCTAATAAATATCAGATGTCAGCAAACCAACGAATGAGCAGAAGCGCTGTTAAACACTTGATCCCGGGCGTCAAAAAAGTTGTCATTTTAAGTGACATGTAGATGCATGGCTAAGGATTTGAAGTAACTGGAGGGAAAATAGAAAGTAAACCAAAGTGGTGAAAGGCAAACGGAAAAACACTGGAAAATCATTTGCAAAAAGCCGAAAATCTACGAGTGTCAGGGTACTCACAGTCAGCGTGACCCATCACTCAAATTATAAGGCACATCTGAATGAATCCATTAAGGAGATTACAATACCAGAATAATCTCATCAATAAATCAGTGTTCGGAGTAGGAATGACAGAATCTTGGGATTAGAGATCCACACTCTGGGTTCCAAGTTTTTTTTTTTTTTAGAAGCCATTTTTTTCAGATTTGGCACCGGCATTTTTATGGAGACAACATAAGGTTTTTTTTGGCTTCTGCCAGAACTAAAAAGGCCAACAGAAACATAAAAATTGCAAAATGCCAACTGGAACCAGATGGAGCATGCAAAAAATATAAGATTCTCCTCTGCCTTTTCTCAGTTGCCCCTTGATAATGGGATGGATTAGTCGCTGTAGAAATTCTTGTAAGTATATTAACTTTTTTTTTGGCAACAATTGCTCGAGAAAATTAATTAAAAAAAATATATATTGTAACTGACGAGGAAATATGAGAGAATGGCCATGTTATATTGGAAATTATTACTTACAAATGCCTATAACCTGCATGCAGAGGAGGAGCAGGGATGGATATAAAAATATTTATGATTTACAAAAACCCATTCTTGATCTGTGGTGGCAGAGGTATGGCATGGCATGGGGGTGGAGGGTTACAAAGATTAATGCAAAATGCATCTGCTTCACTAATAATGGTTCATAATGGTCTGTGATGATGAGGATCACAAGCTAGGCCGAATTTTTATAAGTTCAAACGGAACAAAGAAGACCTCTGACTCCAAAACCTTTGCGCTTTCACTGGTGTAAGAAAGAGAAGCGAGAAGTTTGGAAAAAAAAGGTAGCCAAGGAAACAATGTTGAGTTGAGCATAAGGTTCCCAGGGGCAGCATAATATAATATATAACATATAGTATAATATAATGCCAATGAGTCCAGAAGCCTGCTTTTCTCTAACTAAGTCCAGCTGCTCCTTTTAAGCGAACATTTAGACTAATTATAGGCACGCCGATCATCAGCATGCAGTTGTGTGCTGCTGCCAGATGCTGGGAGGACAGAATCAGAATTTATTGAAATGAATAAATACCATTTCCATTCCATTTTTAGGACTAAATAATCAGACCTGGTTAACCTGATGTGTACGTTTCAGAAAGGTGAAAAAGTGGTTGCGTTTATGCTATCAGGATACAAAAGAAGGCCACATATCTCAGATTTTGGGGCAAATCCTTTATCAATTTTGACTTTGAATGTTTTTTTTTGTTTTGATTATTTCTTGAATCTCCAGATTCCAGACTCAGATGTAAGTGAATGAAACGGACAGGAGAAACACAATATAAAAGTGAACCAGGCCCAAATCCAAAAACTGTCCGTGAGGAAGAGAATCCACAAAAAAAAGCTCATTCAGCACCAAAACTCACATTTTCTGGAGGATGTTTTCAGAAATTTTGGCCCATTTCTCCAAAGTTGCTCATTCGATTAAGGTTTGCATGTCAATATTCAAAATGTGCATGATGTGTTAATCGACTTTTATACTGAATTGCCAAAAAATTATGAAGTCAATGTTTTCTCTCATTTGACAGGTTTGGGTTGCGTCCAAACAAGCAAAAATGTCTTGACTTGATTTACAAAAAGAGATTATATGCAGATATGGGGAAGAAATGGATTATTTTCAATGTAGACTCACACATACATATACTTATCAGGTTTAGTCTCATATATATGTCTTATACACCCCTCTCATTTTCTGTTATTTTGATGGTTTGCCTTGTCAAGAGGAGCCAAATTAATGATTTTTTAAATTTCATTTTCTGCAGCGACACCTCAGCTAAAAGTTTTATGTGTCAAGTTGAACAAATCAAAAACACAATGAACGAAACCACATGCTTAAAACGGAGTCTGGTTTAAATAACAGAAAAGGACAGAGGGAGAAATACAATTCCGAGGAATGGCCAAAAAGCGGGAGGCTTGCATCTGCCAAACATGACCTCAAACGTTTTATAACTCCGGGTGCCTGCAGGAGTGCTGCCATGATGCCAGATTAAACTATCAACACGTCCATGCGTCATGGCGGCGAGCTCTGACCAGCCTGCGGTAAAGCAGACACCGGGCAGCCGTTATGTGAACAGTAAAAGCCGTAATACTCGGCGATAATATCCCATCATTCGAGGAAAGCTTTCACCATAAAGAGACTTTAACGGCAGGGATGAAAAAAGGGGGATGATTTACGTGACATCAAAATAAAAAGAGTTATGCAAGACACACGTGCGGAAACTCACTGTAAACAGATCAGTTACGAGGCCACTCTGCCTGTTGGTGTCCTTGCAGTCTGACAGCTGTATTTATTTTGGGGTTACTTAACCAGAAAACACCTCCCCGGACGCCTCGATGTTGCAATTCCTTGTCGTGTTCTCCAGTTTCGCGGAAACTTAGTGTCATTTAATTTTTCCCGACGTAAGACTTCACCTAGACCTTCCCTAGAGACCTCCATAGAGGTATCGTGCTCTAACTGATAAAACAAATCAGCTGAGAAATATGTAGAAAGTGGAAGGGGCAGAAGAGTGGAAGCTGTGGAAGAAATCTTAGAGGTCCCCGTCATTTGGTTGGGGTGTTGATTTTGTAGCTTAGCAACAGCTTAGCTGATGAGGTCATCGGCGCCGTCAAGCTCCGAGGACAAAACGGATGGTTTCCCTTCTGCCTATGGAGTCTTAAAGTTGACTTAGAGGTGTTGAGAATTCACTTCCTGACAGTTTATTTCACCGACATTATTTCTGTCGGGGTCAATGCTTGACCCAAGTGCCTGACCCTGTGGCTCTGGTTTTGCTCATGAGGGCTCCAGCATCAAGCTGAGTCAACATTTTGGACCTTCTTGGACCCTCATCTTTTCTCAGCGAAACCTGGAGTAAGGATTTCCACTCAAACGCCACGGCACGATAAAGCTCCATAGCTACAGGAAAGTTAAGCCAAGCTTAACGCTCTGCAGCCACTGAGCCACGGATCCATCTCAGGGGATTCTCACAGGTTTGTCTGAGAACCGGAACGGTTCATAATTCTGTCGATTTTGTAAATTAGTCGAGCCCGTTAGGATCCAGCCCCTCTTTGGATCCTGTCACGCTGACTTTTTTCCGCTCCTAGTTGTCGCATCTTAAGCGTCTCCTTAGCTTAAATTGATTTTGGAGTCCTGCTTTGGCCTTGGAAAAAGCCCAGCACCCAGACAGCTGCTCCTAAAGGTTAACAATTTTCTCGTTGCCATGGTAGCGCATCATAGCATTTGAGATAAATTGCCACAGTTGAGTGGAGAGGTCATTCTGTGCTGTCAGAGGGAAGAAAAGCAGAGTAGATATGTGATATCAGGGGACAGAATATATAACAATGCTGGGACACGAACACTCAGGGACCACAGAAGTAAAATTTTATCATTTTCAGTCCCTTGGTTTTTTACTTTTGTACTTTGAAGTCATTGACAAGCAAAAATACCTTAATGGAGAAAATGCATAACATATAATAGCTCCTGGTTATCCACACATCCATTTAGACTACAATTCTCAATAAAGATACCAGAAACGTCTTGTAGAAACATCTCCTGCTGATTTTCGACCTCACCATAAGCTTTAACAAACGCGTCTCAACCCAGGAACGCCCCCGCGGTTGAATCTGATGATCTCCTTTGCAGTAATTACTGTTCTCTATCGCAGTTAGGTGGTCAGCAGATGGGAGGAGTCCAGCACGAACCCGAGTGCTTCCACATGGAGCGTCTCGGCCGGTGGTTTGGCTCGCCGGCTTTAACTGGGAGCCCAAATTTCAGCACTCGTGTTCGGAGACGCCACATCAAGGATGCGACGCGGGGCTTGTCATTAAACCGATTTGATTGAGACTGCAGATGATCAAGTGTGCGCAGCCGGCCTGTGATCTCTCCTCCACGCACCAGGGTTCAGGAGGGCTCCACTGCAGATGAATGCAGAACTTTCCAGAATTTTGAAAGGATCCTCCCCATAAAAAGATTCAGCTTCTCCTGCCTAAGTCCAGCTGGAAGGTAAAAACCACACTGGCTCTGTTGGAAATGGGTTGTCAAACCACAGCGACACCGCTGGAACAGTTCCCAAAGTACACGGCTTGGGTCATGTGGCACTCAGGCTGCAGCTGCTGGGACCTGAGCGTTAAGTGAAGCTAAAGCGGAGCAGGTTAAACGCTGATGCCTTTTGACATCAAAAACAGGGGAAAAAAATACCTAAAAAAGACCAACTCTTGACAAACTGCTGGGATACTTGCAAGACTTATGGTAAGTAAAAACAAATGGCTCCCAGGAGCAAGTGAAAAGAAACACACCAGCCCTAAAACTGAGAAACTGTGTCCACACGGAGTCAAATAACTCTAATTTATTCTTATTTTAATGACTATAAAAACTTACCCGACATGTGCTTGCCATCTAAAATCATTTTAAATAAAATGGGCTCATAACATCCTCTAACATTAGACAGTTTGGAATTTTAGCTAAACTGAACCACGATTGCTTTTTCAGTTCCATAAAACTAAGTGAGAATGACAATCTGAGTGCCTGCATCAGTTTTAAACTCTCAGGCAAATTATCTCTGCAATCCTCAAACGGATTCAATCCCCTTCTGTGTTCAGAGCCACGGAAATTCTGAATAAACAACTTTCAACCCTGAAAGTTTCCAGATATGCAGCATGTGACACAGACATCTTCAGTGGTGCTACAGGGAACTCTCAGCCAGCCTCTCTGTTCTATCTCCGGGAGAGTCTAAGGTAGACAGTCAGTGAACGCAGCCTTTAATCCTCTGCAGCATTCCTGAGTCTCTGCGAATAAAACGCAGCCATTTCCACGTCCCGCTTTTTCCAAATCATGTCTGAACAGCCAGTTCTTTGGCTGTTACGAAGCATCTCTCCTGCTGGGGCCAGTAAACAGCAACTCAACACACTAATGTCTCCTCAAAAGCCCCACTTTTAGATCACATTCCAAAATGAGCGTCATCTAATATCAGAAAGTTACAGACACAGAAAACAAAAACCTTCTTCAAGAAATTGAAGCTGAATAGAATAGGAAACTTTTTTAGTGTTTGTAAGTTGAACCCCCGTCAAACACTTTAAATATCAGTTTCATGTGTGAACAACAGCTCTGATACGCTCTTATTAACATTTTCAGACTGAAATCTGACAAGACCAGGCCCAGTTTCAGATCCAGATCACTTTTAACATGGTACTGGTCCCACCCACTGCTCTCCGTCTGATTGTTAGTATTTCCACTGTTCCCATTCCCTGCTGATGGTTAACACAATCTGTTGGCTTGACGTGAATTATTACGACCATCCAGCTTTTTAGTCATAGAACTGAAGCCGAGGTCTCGCTGCTGGCCCTGTGTTGCTCACCCACGTCTGATTCGTTATGACAGTCTGCGCCCAATAAAAGCCGGCCGTTTCCCCCTCTGGACCCGGTCACCTTCCCATGTGGTCCCAATCCAGAACCATGTCTGTTTTATCTTTTTTTCCGAATGGTCATGCTGCCTTTTGTTCAGCTGGAGAAAAATGTAATGCAAAAACACAGGCTCGGTCATTTGGTCAGCTCTGAATGCCCGGAAAGTTCCTCACAACCAACCTGCAGACGTGCAAGGCATTCATATTATTTCAGAAAAGAAGGGGAAATGAGTTATCTGAGTATGCCTGTGAGTAATGGGTTAGGGGCCTGTCTTTTAGGCTATGTCCACCATCTTGAAAGCTGTCATGTTGGAGCAAAGGCAAGCTTTTCCGATGGGAAGTTGGTCATGTGGCACATCAAAGAAGACCAAAATTGTTTAAGAAATTGATAACAGCAATCAAATTTGAGGTCTGAATGTTGCCTGTGCTGCACAGCTGGTTCAACGTGCTGTCAAACAGCTGTACGTCACAGGCACCGCTCACAGTTATTGTGGCTACTTTCTGTGTTGATAACTTTTAAACAACAAGAGATATTGTGGTCGATTTCTGAGGAAATTCTGGGCTTCTTTGATATGCCACATGGCCACATTTCTATTGGAAAAACGTGCCTCTGATCCAATATGGCGGCTTTCAAGATGGCGTCCATGTTCTGGATACAGCCTAAAAGATAGGCCTCCTCATCCATTCAGATATGTCATTTTTCTTTTGTTTCTGATATGAAACTGTCCTGTGACTTTTGACTCACTGAAACATTAAGCTTAAACAAAACTTCAGAAATCTTGCAAAAAGCTTATTTCAGCTATCGAACATGAATTCAAATGGATTCTAAAAGTGAGCATACTACAGTTTCATGAAACAAATAACTTACTAGTTTCTTTAATCACAAGGAAATCTCAAATTTGTTTTTTTTTTCTTTGCCCCGAGTGGCTGCACATCAATCTCTGTGCAGGTTTCATGTTTTTTGCTGCAGGGATATTAATATGTGAAACAGCCGTAAACATCTCAATAGTCATTCCATGGAAAAATAAGATGTGTACTATGAGGCAGTTTGAGCAGACATGCTGCACGGATTAAGCAGGAGCCCACCGGCACCACAGGGAGGCACTGTTGACCCGTCATCGTCCGTCTGGAAGCCAGAGTTGGGCGGATGAGCACAGAGAGGAGGCGGAAAAAGTAGCGGCCGCTCGGTATTCCAAAGCAAACTACTCAGCCGCAATCAGATAAAGCAAACGCTTAGGCGCTCATCAGTCGGCGCTGCGTTTTGTGTACTGCGTCTCCTGATTACCGTCTGATACGAAGACACCGGAACCCAAACCAGATGGCTGTGCTTTGGCTGGGCCGTGTTGTGAAAAGCAACAGGCCGCGGCCAGTTAACAAAGAGAAGAAAACAAAGTTAGATAACCCCAAAGTCCACAGCACGGACCCCACACGGCCCTCCAGGATCCGTCCGCGCCTCCACGCTCGGCCTTCGCTCACTAATAAACATCTCTTCAGCCAGAATCCCCAAGAGCTGCAGAGAGGATCCAAACACCACTGAAGGAGAGAAAAAAACAACAAAAAAAAGACCCGAGAACACAGATGGGCTCTGACTCCTTCCAAACAACAACTGGCACTCAGTGTTTTCTCAGTTTGAGTTGGGTTTATTGTGCAATGGGAGTCCTTGTGCCTGAATAGGAAGAAGTGTCTTTGGACACATCTGTCCCCCATTAGGACGGCCGAGTCCAGCTGTCAGCGGTCCGTGGCTTCCACACCTCCTGGACAGCACACAGCTAAGCAGCAACACATGCAGCGCTTCGTGCTGCAGCTGCTCTCTGTCCTTCACAAACGACACATTTTTACGGCATCTACGTCTTACCTTCATCCCTGCCCCCCCTCCAGTTTGTCACAACTGTACGGGTGAACACAAAGCCATTCAAATGTGACACCAAACCTGATAAAAGCAACAGAAGAAAACAAAAACTCTGATCTCAACACATAACCCTACTTTGGATTCCAGAAAATTCAAATGCCATCACACGTTTGCTATAAACAGAAGATGGCTGCTAACCTTTATCATTTATAGTATTGTTCCCTTTATCATCTAAAGGCAACAAGATATAGCTTTTTTAAAATGAAAAGTAGGGAAATCATTGTTCATGTGTGAACCAGCTTACCCAGCACAAGGCTGGTGTGACACCAGTTTCCTCCTGCAGAACCAGTAAAAAATGGGTAACTCATGACCTCTGCTGATCACATAAAAAAAGAAAAAACTCTAAATATATTTTATAAAATTTAAAGTATGCTTTTGTTGGCTAGATAATGTGGCCTATGGCCTTTTTTTCTAAAGCTGGCATACAAATGATAAAACACAAGTTCTGGTTTGAATAATAATAAAAAAAAACTTTTACTATTTCCCTTAAAGTACAAACAGATACAAGTCTATGAAATGTCCTTGGATGAAAAAATGTTCCTACAAACATAATTTTTCCTCTCAGTTTGAAAGTTTCAAACAAATATCCAATGAATTAAATTAAATTCAATTGAAGAAAAAAAAACTTCAATATCAGGCTAAAAGTCTGTAAAAAGTAAAAATTTGTACATGTAAGTTTGGTCAAACAATATTTCAGCAACATAGAACAACTTATAATTATTTCTTTTTAAAAAAATGAACATTTTGTGTATGAAACACAGAAACCGAACATACGTACTGTGAAATCGAGGGAAAGTTCCCATTTTTTGGGAACATGGAAACATTTGGTGTTGCTGATAACAATTATCTCATTAACAGCCAGGAATTAAAAGGAGACACTTTTTTGGCAAACCCTTACCCTCTTCTCACAGATCAGATGTTTTAATCTTTTTGCTTCACTGAGCATCATTCAAACAAAGCCCTCTGTGATTCAGCTGAAAATTGACATTAAAGACGAAAAAAGTCACCAAATAAGTGTCCTTATAATGCGTCATCACATGAATTTAAATAAATTATTGAGAATTTTTAAAGAAAGAAATGGACACTTGGTTTTTAATATTCAAACCTAATTGCCGTATAACTTGAAATTTTTTCGTTTCAAATTTTCATTGAAATATCAAAGGGTGACATTTTTTTTCTTTTTTCTTATATCAAGAAGAAATACGTTTGATCCTCTTTCTAAAAAACAAAAGAATAAAAAGTCTAATACAGTGTTATACAGTGCTGAGGGTATCAAAATGGTAGAAATATCCACAACAAACATCCTTAAGGGGATGGACTTGGTTCTATAACTAAACTTTAACAGTTGAATCGCCCCACTTCAAGAAAAAAAACATCCCTGGTGTCGCTGCACAGCTCATTCACAGGGTCCATGAAATAAGAGAATAGCACAGTTGAGTCTTCATGAAAAGAAAAGTTTGCCCACCGTTCAAATGGATGGGCACAGTAAGAAAAAACCCCAAAAACTAACCCTAAGGGCCAAACTTCTGAGCAGTGAGGGATGTCCACTCTCTTCTCTATCCTCCTTTTTCTGAAAAAGTGGAGAAGAGTGAAGGTGCGGCGCAGGGGAGCGTGGAGAGAGAAAGGTCTCAGGGATTCAATTCCCCGTGCAGCCGGGAGAGAAAAAAACTGCTTTGACAGGTGGGGGTCTTCACCACTGGATCATCACAGGGCTATTCCTTCAGAGAAAAATAATGTGTCAAATCTGAGAGGTCTTAAAAAAAAAGTGTCAATCATGAAAGGCGGGAACCCCCAGGTGGATAGATCCCTCTGCGTAGCATTCTTTTTTTTGATTTGCATAATTTTCTGAATGTGTTTCATATTCTGAGGCTTCTTCCCTGCTTCTCGATAAGCTGGACGCGCATCTCTAATGGAATCGTGTCCCCCTCACGACAATAAATAAGGACACTTGTCACTATGGAAACTGTGAATCACACTCCATTAGCATCTAAAGCTACTCTCTCTACTCTCTCAAAACAAATATCAACCTGATTCTTTTTCTACTTTGCGTTTATTTTCTGTCTCGGGTTTTTTTGTCTTTCTCGTTTGCTTCTTTGAAACGGAGGTTTATAAACCTGGTTATACTTTTCCTTAATCTCATCGGCAGATGACAAAACCGACATCGGCTTTAAGGTTTATTACTTAACTTAAGGCTAAAGACCCGTTAATCTTCTAATCTTCACTTTGCTTGAGGTTAATTGATTACCTGAAATGGGTCCTGTTTGAAATGTGCTTTTTATCCCACTCAAATGAAAATGTGACCCTCCCTAGTATTATTAATTTAGTTTATTCAATAGTTTTAAAGAGGATTTTTGATCATTTATGGCTTAGACACAACAACAAAAAGAAAAATTGCATGTACAATGTTCACGTCAAAGGTTTTACAAACATATTTAATGTGTTTTGGGGGTGAAAACAACATCCTCTGTTGCTTTCCATTTCAACATTCACATCCCGGTACGCCGAGGCCGTTGCTATCAAAGTCCACTCGTACGTTGGATAATGAGGGCTAACAGAGCCGCATCAATAATAAATATCATCCCGGATTTCTGCGCGTTTCCAGCGTTGCAGAAGAATCAAACCAATCTGATGCAACCTTGACTGAAAATCTAGTTAGTGGTCCTGCACAACAAAATAAGAGTCAAAGTGGTTGCTAGGCAACAAACACATCACTCTGGCCTTCCTCCAGCAACAGATGCTGTTGGAGGATGTTTTTCATCCCATCACAGAAAATCACAGGTTGAGATGACTCAGGCTGGCTGTCTCCAGTCAACAAAAAGACCAACGAATCGTGATTCCAGCGAGAAACCTCAAACCCCCCCGCTTTGGAAATCAGGGGGCCAGAGATCAGCGTCCGGACGTTAAACATCAGGCGGAATTCTGCTATGTTTTTTGAAAAATCAGCCATGTTTTCTGTGTCAGAACCCACTGGCCGTTGGTTCCCTGAGTCTCAAATATCCCCGATCTCAAACCAGAAAGACTTCATGCCCATGAATTCCTCCAGACCTGTTGCTGCAGTCTCGTCTTTCATTCAAATAAGTCCCACTTTTTGACGATCAGTGCTTCCAGGGGCCATACGATGGCGCCATTGTTCCACATTACAAAGCAGACATGGAGAAATGGCTCTCCTCACAGGTAATAGCGGGAGTTTCTAAATATGGGCTTGGATATGCACCATCACACTGTGGCACCAACACTTAGGCTAGTTGATCCTTTGATGTGCCAGAAATAGGCCCGGGAGAAGGTATCATTAGGGTTTCAGAGGAGGGAGCTCTCCATCAAAGCAGGTGCGCTTCTCTTTGTGACAGAAACTCTCACATGAAAGTCGCACTCAGCCAGTCGGGCTGCGAGTTTTCCTGTTTGACGAGCAAATGTAAAACATGCTTCAGAGTGTTTCGCCCGTTTGGGGACGACGGAGAGGGGGCTCAGGTTCATGAAAAGGGGAAATTGATGTACTGCTTTGACATCATAAACCTGGATCCTCCCGGAATTTTATCATTTGAATCTTTATTAATAATCATCAGGGTGGTGGTCTGAGTTGTTTCTTAGAGGTTTCAGCTCATTTTACTTTGGTCTCATTAAAATTTTGTGTTCATTTAGTGTGCTCGTGCTTCAGTTGAACTTATTTAACTTGTTGGATAAAGTCTTCTGAGGTTGCCTGATATCAAACTTTAATTCTGGAAATGCACAATGCTTCACTGACTGTTTGTTTGTCACTGAAACAATAAAGCAAAGCCGAATTTCATTAAACTGTAGTTTCTAGACAGCGTATTTCAGGAAGCCATTAAGACTCCCATTCAACAAATGCAGAAAATGTTGTCATTTTTCTTATCTTTTTGCTTTTGAGAAGCTTTCTTGTAAACATTTAAAGTGCTCTCAAGCAACAATTCTGCTGGATTTCTGAAGATCGTTTAAAGTTTCTCTTTGGACATCGAACACACACTAATTTTCAGCTCATCACGTGTGTGTGTGTGTGTGTGTAGATGTGTACATGTCTTGTATGCTTATAAGATCACAAAATGAGGAACCCTCCACGATTTTGAGGCCCACTGCTTTTTGTGGGGACCAGAAAATGTTAAGAGGGAGTTTTGAGGGTCAATACTTGTTTTTATAGTTAGTTTTAGGACGTTATTGTGGTAGGAACTTAGGAGGTAGGGGCTTTGGGAATACATCATGCCAGTCGAGACTCACGAAAAACTACATTAAAAACATCATAAGTGAGTGCTGTTTTTCCCTATTTAAAAAAAGAAAGCCTTTTAATTATCCAAACATAAAAAGACACCCAACTTAAGGAATGAACCAGTGTTTTATCAATAAAAAGTAGACAACATCGCAAAAAACCCCCACTGTTAACAACATGGTGTCACTCTGATAGCAGGTGGGTAAATATCTGGTAAATCTCACCATGGCGTGAAGAGTGTCCTACAGGTGAGCACACCGGCTAGCCCAAGGCTTTTAACTTCACTAAAGGGGGGCTGTCAATTAGTCATAATTAAGGGGGGAAAATGGAGGTACCAAAAAACACGAGAATGGAGCACAATCAAACACAGGAAAATGTATCCGTTCGGTTTATCTATCCGAGAGTTGCGCCTTCAGGAACAAAAAAAAAAGCCCCCCGCTTGCTGTTTTCCTGAGTAGTAAGACGAGGTGAATCGCACTGTATACCCGTCAAGGCAATATTGACGAGTTGTCACTCATCACGTTGGGCCAGTTGCAAGCTGTCCATATTTATTAAGCTTTGAACCAGGTGGACTCTTTCCAAGCGCTTGCTCATGGTAATAAGGGAAAGTTCACGGCCTTCTGCTTGAAGTTCAAGCCCAAGACATGACATCATTAACATCTTTGCTGGAGACATCAACCTCTACCTGTTTGAGCCTAATTAAAATGGACTGTTTCAGTATAATAATGTAAATCTGGGTCTCGTCAAAGCATTGCATGTTTGTTTTACACCCACGACAAGCCTCTACGAACCCATTTAGTTTTAATTTGGAACCTTTTGGAAGCTATAGCTTTGATTCTTCACCTTATACAACCATCAGGAGTTCAAAAACTGGTACTAACTTCAGGCTTTAGATTTAATGATATTTTTGCACAACTCTATCAATGAGAATGCACTCAATAATTGGACTTAACAAGCTGTTCTAATTAGCTTACCTGATCAATCTTATCCCACCCGATACAGGGCCATGTTTCTAAATCAGCGCCCATGTTCTCGAAGCGTTTCATGCCGTTGCTGTGCAAATGATTGGTTACATGGGGTTGCTGCGTCTTAAAATAGGGCTGTTGTTATCAAAGCTGACATAAATGACATGCCAAGTCACACTATGTTATTGCAGCTTTGGCTTCGCTGAAGACTGTTTATTATTCAAAGCAGATTTCCTTCTGTTCACATTCTCGCAGTTGTAAAATGCTCCGACTCAAAGATTCCTCTTATACCAACACAACTTTAAACTAGTTTCCCTGGACTTCAGTCCACGGCGCTTCCTGATTAACATGAGAGCAACAGAAATGATCCCAAAGGTTGTGTATATTATACATGCTGGGGTTTTATAATGAAGTAATTACAGAAAAGCAATTTGCAAGTCCCTCTGGATAATTGGAAAATAATAAAGGCAGGTTTCAGGAGGCAATTGTAAAAATGTAATCTGACATTAAACTGTCTGTAAATTACTTAAGTTGTTTGCCAGACCTGGAAAGTATAACACTATATTTTCAAGCTGAACTCAGAGATTACAGCCAGTACACACAAACACACACGTGTGTTTTTTTTTCTTTTTACCGATTAGGTCTTCTTTGTGCTACTCCTGCAGTATTTCCAGCTCTCAGCTGCCCTCAGATGGCATTACATAAAGAGAAAAAAAAAAAACTGACAGGTTCAAGTCTGTGAAGCTGTCTGCGCCAGTTTGGGCTGGCTTAATTAGGCTTATAAATCTGACCGAAACCTTTGCGGTGGCTGTTAGTTCCACTCAGACTGCGGCTTGAAGTATTCCAGGTTTTAGCTGAAATCACCAGGGGCATCTCACGGAGAACATAATCCTTAATGCTCCAATTCATCAAGTCCCGGCACAGTGCGACGGTGACACAATGAAGGAGAAGGGAAAAAAAAAGAAAAACACACAGCCCGGAGAGCGCAAACTTTCAGGTTGTTAAAACTCCGAGCTTATCCATTTGGCATCGAGGCCCTTCTGCTCTGCTCTCACATTAGTCCAATCCCTTATCACGCCCGCCGTCCAGACACACTCAGATCTGGGCAGCCCAGGGAACATTGAGTTTTATATAAATCAATACTATGTCCCCAACACTTTGCTGCTCCTGGCACCCCAGGGAAGATTATAAAGCACTTGGCGAGATCATCTCTCCCCAATCATTCCTTTCTGAGGTGCGAACTATGAGCTGAATTGAAGATTTTTCTTCTAGAAAAAAAAGGAGGGGGGGCACAGAGACAAACAAAGGCGGCGTTTTGTGGGTTAACCTGGTGTCAGATGCATTTTCGTGAATGTTATTGCCTCCTTTAGTTGATTATCTTAAAAAAAAAAGAAGAAAAATGAACGGTTCAGTTTCCAGTGCCACGGTGTTTCTGAATTAAAGCCAGCCAGAGCAAACGTCGTCCTTATTGTCAGCGAATAAGCCGACAAGTTCCCGCAGAAATCTTACTCGAAAATGCTATTCAAAAGTCTCAAGCCTAACAAGTAGTGAGCTTAAGAAGCCTTTCAGTTCGACAGGGTATTCAGGCTTTGGGGAGATGGGAACAGGTTGGATTAGATGGGATAGTCTGTTGCCTAAGCAACTGCAACACTCCACTGTGTTAGAAGAGGTTGTTTTATCTTTGAGGATTACACTGGGCGAAGGAGAGGGAAGAGAGGAAAAAAAGATGCCTGCCTGGAGTCAAACGGTTCAGATCCAAGGCCAAACGCTGTGTCGGTGCAGGGCTAAATCTACACTCGGTTTAAGCACCTGACAAAAGCTGTCAACAAGCGAGAAAACAAAGTAAAAAAATGAGTCAAAGAAAAGGTGACAAGGAGGGAGGGGGAGGGGGGCTAAGTAGCGGAAAATGAGGATGATCTATGCTAAGTCCACTCCAGACAAAAACGATCCTGAAACAGCGCCACCATGCACCTAAGCTCTGAGGTAAAAGGAAGCTGGATTATTTTTTTTTTTTTTTAATACGACAAGTGGAAGCAGTGGAGCCACATGGGACGTGTCAAAATCCCAGAGAGCTCCTCCAGCTCGCTGAGGTGACACTGGTTGATATTATTTATCTAGGTCTGCGTAAATCCAGCGCGTGGCCTGTGTCGTGTTGTTGCGGCTGTTTATGAATTTTTATAAAGAGATTAGGGAAGCTGTGGGTTGACAGCAGAACCGGAACAAAGACACAAAAGAGAGCAACATTGCTTTCATCTGCAGAGTTCACAGGTGCCTTTGACAGGACTTGACCTAATAATAACTTCCACGCTAGCTTCCCCAGCTCCGCCACCATTAAACACAAACATGGTAGCACGATTTCTGCTACCTGGAGACCTGGAAACCTCATTTCAACCACTGGAACTTTTTCCAAGGACAGTAGGGCTCCTATTTATTGCATTTTCAACTGAGAGAATCAGCCTCTAAGTGTATCGGGTGGATACTCTGTCCCCCAAAATATACCTCTCTGAGTTAGCTCTTGGTGTTATGATTTGCTCTGAAGCGAGACACAAAATCCAACATAACTGCTTTAATTTGGGGCGGCTGTGGCTCAGGTGGTTCACTTCCAGGCGACATGGCGAGGTGACTTTGGGCAAGGCTGTTGTGAGTAGAGAAAAGACATTCCCTCAAGCAACCAGACTGTTCTGCAGCAGAAAAGCTTGGAGAGCCCTGATCTATGGTGAAATGCTCTAGTGGAATGATCTCGGCATATCCCTGAAAAAACGTGCCACATGGCCAGATTTGAGGTGGCTGTAGCCGTGCCGTTTTCGATCTCCACAGAGGTTTTGATTTAGTTTCTGTAAAACACGGTTGCAGCTTAGAAACAGAGTGGCAAAGTGGAAGACTTGTGGCCACCCACATCCATTCTTTTCCCAACACCACACAAAAGATCTCTGAATACAAAAAGAGCTAATGCATTTCCCACGTCAAAAAAAAAGAAGTATTTGATGATGGAGATAACAACTCATTGTGTTGTTGTATTGCAGCCCTTACAAATAATTTAGAAAACTGGAGAAAAGCTACACCGCTCTGTGGTTGACCGTGCCATTTCTATTTCCATTCTTAAATATAGGAATTACACTCACTTTATCATACTGCGAATACTTGAAATCCAGACTTGAAGTTGACACGATTCCTTGTGATGCATCTAATTGGTCCATACTGGCACATAGTCAAATAAAATATTAATTTCTCATTTGGTTTGACAGAGTTTGGGGTACTCAGTATCATGGTCAGTGAACACCTCGCCGTCTTTTCCAATGAAATCTTCTCAGCAGCACTTATTTTCCCCTCTCCCTTTAATCACACTGTTTAAATTAACGATGATGACCAGTCAGAATCCATAATTAACAGTTAATACAGGGCCCGGACCGCTCCTTTCATCTGCATCAGTGTTCCTCAGTTGGCTTCTTGTTTTTTTAAGCGCCATCTTGACACATTTGGGAGGAAGCGCCACTCAGAAAACGTGTTGCGTCTGCGTCTGGCTGCGAGATAAAGAGCGACCGGCATTTGTCTGGAGCTGAACGTTGACATGGAGACCTCTCCGTTTGGTAACGGATCTGCTTCTTGGACAAAGTCTTCCTCCCAACGTCATTTGGCTCAATCGCAAGTCACGATTTACCGACCCGGTAAAGGAAACGCGAACATATGTGCAACCCCGAACAGGCGGCGGGACGAAAGATGGTTGGTTTTCCTCAGAGGTGCTGTCAACAACCAAACTTTGTGGCTCTCTGTGTGCGAGCGTGGCGACGTGGCCGCGAGTGCCAGGGCTGCTCTGTGGAGAGCGCCAGCAGTGAGAAGAGCTGCTTGACTCCTGCCACGTCTTCACAGCAGAAGCTCGCACGCCGAAGCCATGAGTGGCATGTTTGTGTACACAGCTCCGCTGCGATTGGACGCCCCGGAAAACAAACATAGCCGTTACGCTACACTTGCGCGATCTCACACACACACATCCTCGGAGACACAATTATTTGGATATAAAGAAGTTAAAAAACATCCCTAATGTGAATAGAAATCCAACCGATGCTCCATTAATTTAGCGGTGGCGTCTCCACGGAGCCCACAACCGGCTTGTTTGTGCTTGTTTTTGGTTTGTTGTGTTGTGAACCGGCCACAACAGCAGGACCTCCATTTAGTCAGGCTTCTTGACAGGTCAGTGCATTAATGGCAAAATGCTGAACTTCACTGAATATTACATCAGCGGGGATACAGAGGGGCTATTTAATGTGGGGCTCAGTGGAAGAAGCACTTTTAAGAGCAAACACACACACACACATACAAATACATACACTGACATGCTGCTAAAGGAGCAAAACCCCCAACCCCACAAAGTGTCACAAATAGCGGGGGACTGGAGAGAAGCCGATGATTTGATGTTTACAGCGTCACATGCAGCTTTGAGCAGCAAACGATGCTCGGATGAAACACTGCCTGCTCGGCTTGGTTCGTAAAAACCTAAAAAATGTGGGAATTGCCACTGAGCCTCGGGCAGAGTGAACATGCAACAAGGATGCAACGCGGAACTGTTGCACAACCAAGACAGAACGCCAACCGAAGGTGACTGCTGGAGAGAGGAGGCCTCCAGCAGGCTGGGCTTGGACAGTCCAGATGTTCTGGGCCCAGGTTTTCCAGCCAAAAGAAAAACCAAAATGCAGGTCAAAGTCTCCAGAACCTGCAGCTGCAGACAGCTGTCAACCCTTTTCGACAATTTCCAATTTCCAAGTGCCCCAAACACTCCAAATTAGTGTTGGAAATCCGAACACTTCGACCCTGAATGCTCCTTCATTTTCATTCATTTGCTGTCATTTGTGTGTGGCTGACAGTTGGAAAATCAACACAATAAATTGCTGCTTTTACAGACTTCTCAACACAGTCTTGGTTAGCAAGATCATCATTTTAAAAAAGAAGCTCAGTCATACATCCACACACACAAATTCGGTCTTAGTTGGAATATAAATGTTGCCACTGGGAGATAAGAATCCAAAAAAGAGTTGTGGCAACGCATAGCATATCTCAAAAATGGAAAAAAAATAATGGATTGCAGAGTATAATCCTGTGCATGAAGAGAATAAAGCAGACAAACACAGAGCAGGGCACCAGCGTTTCATCACCCACATCTGCATTAACAATGAAATCAAAGGCTCGCGCTCAGTCGTCAAAGTGGAATTTTCATCTTCTGCCAACAGTGGCACGAGCCGCGCTGGCTTCTTTGAAATGGATTGTCAAGAAGAGCAACAACATATTGTCACAAGGGGGCTGCCACTTCTGCCAGCTGCTGAGCTCATCCAGCACAGCTGGCCGGACTCTTTGCTCCAACCTCTTCAATGATGGAGCAGATCAATGAAGCCCCCGGCCTGCAATCCTGCCCGTGGAAAGACACTGAATTCCAGTCCGACTGAAGTATCTTTTTGTGATTATTTGTGAGCTGAGGAATTTTATGGGAATGGTGATTAAAAGCAGCGTGTTGACCAATGTCGATAGTAACTGAAAGTCATGCTGAGAAGAGAATGAGGTAAATTATTCTGCTCTCTACTGTATTTTCTACTAAAAAATAACTTTAAAATACTGCAAGGCATTTGATTGTTAAACAGATTCTGTTTTTTGTTTTAAATATCTTTTACATTTTGAAAAAAGTCCACACATACAAAGTTAAGCTCAATTATCTCCATGTGTTGAAATTTAAAAATGAGCCTATGCCGGACGGCTTTTAAAAGCTACTTTGATTCCTTTTTCTCGTTTCATAGGGTCCGCCATGTTTTCATTGCAGGGATAACTTTACCAATAAAGATCAGGGAACTCTGTCCAGCTAGGACTTTGAATCATATGAGCACCATCTATCGAAACCAATTCAAACTAGACAAACAACACTCTAAAGTCAGCATTTGCTTTTGCAGACATACAAACATAAACACAATATCTACAACAGGATCTTTTGATACATTTGCCATAAAGCTCTTCGAGCACTTCATTACGATATCAGGCCGCATCCATCCGTTGCCATGACTCAGCTCTTTTTTAAAAGGAAAGCATTTAGCATTCTGCGTTTTAATCAAACAAGTGCTTCGATATTAGAATTTGCAAGTTGACTGGACGTTTTGCGTGTTAGAGCTCTGTCTCCCCCTCAGAAGTGGAGCAGCTGTGCCCATTTTGTTTGACTATCCTCATAGCTTTGTCAGAACTGTAATGCGGGACCGTGCTTTCCTCATTAAAAGCCAATTTGGTGCCGTGTGCTGCCACACGACAAGCCGTCAGCCCGTCACTCATCCTGCGGCACCGCTAAATTCCTGTGTAAACGCAGGAAGTGGAGCAGGCTGGGACTTGCAATACCTGGAGGGAAGGGGAGCGGGGGAGTCTGACACCTTCCCAGCTTGTCGTGGCAAAACACCAATCCTCAGAGAAGCTCTCAAAAACAGCTTTCCCTTCCCTCTGGAGAGGCTCAATTTTGGATATTACACGCGAGTCTGTTTTTCGCAGCTAAAATTGGGATGCATCAGCCCATAATCACGCTGTATTATGTGACTTTCCCCCCCCCATCCTGCATTCACAGAAAAGTACAGAATAATAAGCCGGATCGATACGCTTCTTGATTACAAATTTCTCCCGGGAACCGAGTTCAATATATATTGTTAAATTGATTGTTAACGTCACGCCGGTCTTGCTTATTTGCCAGAGGTGGGAAGAAAAATGAAACTCTGGAGAGATGTATTGAGGGAGGGAGGAGAGCTTAAGGGAGATGAAAGGGGGGGTTGGGGGGGGGGGGGGGAAACCTATGAAGGAAGGAGGGAGAGCTATTCAGATAAGTGAGGCGGCTGAGTGTTAAGGCAAACTGTTTGTTGGCTTTGTGATGACGGGAGTGGGTGGGCACTCCATATCGCGGCGGCACAGAGGTGGAGCAGCAAATCTACCTTCACCCTGCTCCCGCTATCCATCCACCCTTGTGTCCATCTGTCAGGCGCTACATGTGGAGGGTGAGGGGTTGGAGGGGGCAGAGGCTGCAGGGTCACGTCCGCCGGTCAGGTGATAAGATCAGAGCATGTGTTCCTCTGCACGGTATCTTCACACTCCAGCTCATCTGATACCCGCCACATCCGTCATCCCTGTCCTTTTCCTCGTTCTGTTCAACACCCCGGCGTGTAAAATCAAGTGAGGACTATAAAACAGGATGTCCTAACAGTCGTCAAAAGGCTAATCGTAAAGCTCTGAATGAGGTAAATTATTCAATTACGATTAGAACAATTGACGTTTTTTTGTGTGGTTAAAGTTGTAAAAGGGCCCCACATTTCAACTGCGGACCCTATTAAATGGTTTTTTTAAACTAAATGATTACAATGGGTATACGCTTTTTAAGTTTTTATAACCTGTCCAGGCGCTTTGGAAGTGAATCAATAACCACTGAACGTAAAGAGGAGGATCCTTATGGTCTACAAATCAGGAATACGGTTCTCATCCCTGCTATGGGGACATTAATATAATGGCCCATAGAATTTTTTTTACAAATAATTTCAATTTAAAAAAAAAGGGACATTGACTTTCTGTCTTTTGACCACAGTTGTTATTTGATAAATTTTAATCACCAATTTGGTGAGTTCTGTTTTGTTACCAATAAGTGGAAAAAAGCTACAGAACTCAAAGAATGAAACGGTGTATCTAAACACTACAGACAGCTTTTAAACCAATTTTAAACTTAGTCTTTAGAGACTTTGGAATCTGCAGCCTTTTGCAAATAATTTATTCCCATCCATAAAGAGAAAAATGCTGAAGATAACAGAGTTTTGACAAATTTTGACTGAGCTATTAACTGAAAACCTGGCATATCTCAGCATGGTCCACAAACATTTGAGGAAACTGGACAAATGGACAACAACAGAAGAAGATTTTGGGCCTAAAATAGATGAAGAGGATCTGAAAGCTATGTCTTCAAGAAAGAGGCAAAAAACAGAAAAGACCTTGGACCTGAGGGAGGCATCCGGACCTTCAGCTGATCCCTGTTCCGGTTTTCAGGATCTATTTTGTAACAAGGCAAAATGAATCTGTTTCATTGCGCCCCCTTTTAGTTATGAACCCCATTGAGAAGGAGCTTCTTTATTAACCACAAAGTCTCCTCACAGCAGACGTTTTATATCCACCTCATTCATAACCAATGCGCCCGCTCTGCTTATTTGTGTGTCCTCTGCAGAGAGAGGAGCTAGAAGCCTCTCAGTTTGTCTGTTATTTTTATATCCCTACCCCCCTCTCCAACAAAAGCTGTAGCAAAGCTTGGACAGATGTCATGGCTGACATAAAAGTGCAGGTTAGACTTTTTCGAAAAACGCTCCGGGCAAACCAACAGCAATGCAATCCCAATGCATTGCATTTTTTCCCCTTGCAGCTAATTAATACCCATTACACAGAATGGGCAAAAGACTAAATGGAACCAATTGGCTTATTGACAGTTCAGTGTTTTCTCCGGTGTCTGCAATTTACACTTGAGAGACAAAAAGCTGAACGCCGGACTTTTTTTTGTGTGTCTGAACTAGCGTTCATCAACAAAGTTTAACCTTGATGTTAATGTTGTGAACGAGTCCATTTGAAGCCATTCACGAACCCTGTCGAAAATGATGAATCCAAAAACATAACTAAACTAAAAGAGATAGGGGCAATAGATCAGGAATCACTCGAGTGGATTTGGCAAAGAGACATAAAAACAGGGGAGAAATGGACAAAGCGAACAGTGTTTCGAAGTATTCTACAATAAAGGGACAAGAAGCAAAACTCAACAGGGAACATAACTAAACCTAACAAAAAAAACACTTTCCTAAACCTAACCAGGCGAAGATTAGCTGAATGCGTCTTACACCTTCTGTTCAGGAAAGAAAACATGTCCGTACAGCTCAAATATGAAAGCACACATGTCATTCTTATTTGGATCATGGATGGAGGGTGAAAGCAAGAAATAGAGGATTTTTATCGACAGATTTTCAGAGTCCACTCAAAGGAAAACCATTATGTTTAGTTAACCCAAATCAGGTATCTTTGAAGACCTCAACCCAACCGATTTCCCAAACCAAACCACAGATTCACATATCATTGGCCCAAATGGGACATGAACTTTGTTAGTTATTAAGTAGTTAGGTAGTCATGAAGATTAAAAGGCTTCGGTGCCACTGATACATATATATATATAAAATCTGAGAAATACATCTTACTAACTTTATTGCTTCTGGTACATTAAATGAAGGAACGACAAATGAGTCCAAAAAAAAAAAAAGACCTGAGATAAAACCTGACCTAGAAATAAATCCGGTTTCCTGAGAGGAAAGTCAAACTGGAGCTAAAGGTGGTTAGAAGGTGGCTGTTTTGAGTTGTCTTCCAGTGGGGAAGAAAGAACTCAGACAAGCATATGCAAAGCCCCGACACCTGTCTGATGTTGTGGAGTGTTTGTATGTTGGGTCATGCTGACTGAGTGCTGCAGGTGTTATTTACCCCGCCTGCACGGCTTGGCACTACGCCATGGAAAAAAAGCACTGATGTGCTGGTTTCAAAGAGCCTTGCCTGCTCTTTCAGCATCAAAAAGTGCACTTAGGAGCCTCTGTAATTTTCCATCCCTTTCCTCCGCTCAAATCATATTATGATGAGCAACGGTCGCTCTCTCCCTCTCTCATCTGGCAGTCTTTCATCCTCACCCCTGTCTCCTCCCCCCACATTTCTGTGCTGGCTATTTCGCACAATACCCCGGCGCTTTTGTTGCATTAATAACAAGCCTTGACTTTAACAAAAAAAAAAAAAAAATGCAATCTCACTTTAAACTGGGCGCGCCCGTGCGAGCGGTTCACTTGTAAACAGACTTTTCTGCAGAGAGACGCGGGAGATAAAGGTGTAAATGTTCCACAGACGCGCCGGAGACGTTGTGATTAGACGGAGCGCATTAAAAACCAGGCTGCAAACCCAGTGTGCAGGCAATCAGCGCACCGCTCTGATTATAGGAGATTACACAAGGATCTGACTGAGATTACAGATGACGCACAGCTCACATCCCGACATATAACTGGCCTGTCAAGATACTTATACATATCAGACTTAATAATTCTGTTAAATGTGACTCCATCTCTGAAAGGCCTTCAGCCTACAGACGGCATTACATGTGAATTTATTAATGACAGGAGCCATGTCTTTATGAAGCAGAAATACCAGCAGACTAGTTTCCTGATGCTGTTTAGAGGAAATTCTTTGGTTTGTTCTACGTATTGAAGTTTCTGGGATATTGGTAAGGTTTTCTTTTTTGTTATTGTTGTTTTTACCCAAACTGATTGCTTTGTGTCCTTCCACAACACTTTTGTACCAGATTAGGTGCTAAACTTTGTCTTATTCTGTACTACTTTTCTTGGTGTTGTTGTGTAATCTAAAAACTCCTGGGATTTTTTTTTGTGAACAGAAGTCTTCTAATTTCATCCCAACTTTACCTGTTCAGTTAAACTGAAGAAAATCGGTGAACCACTTTAATTAAAGACTTTTTAATGAATAATTCTTCATAGTTCTCCAAATATGAAGATTCTCCCCATATAACTTTGATTTCCATCTCATGGTTTAATGACTGTATTTTCCAGTATCTGTAGGTGGCCAGCGGTGGATTTTTCTAAATATCTTTGTGATGTTGGACTGAAAATCGTGAGTGATCATGAACAGCGATCGCATTAATATTTGGTGAAATCAGATAAAAGAAACAGTAAAAGTAGAATATTTCCACGCGCATGGCATGAAAGTTGCACATCTGGAAGTCTGATGCTTAGGAAGAAAGCCACATTTGATGAGCTGACGAAGTGTAGTGCCCAACGGGCCTGCTGTCGCCTGGGGGGGGGGGGCAGAATTATGACTCCCCTCTGGATGTCAGGTCTCGGTTCAGCGATGCTCTGTGCTTAAAAAAAATGAGGTCTGAGGTCTGGCTGAACACGCCGACTGTTTTAAGAGTGGTTCAAGAGTTGATTTACCTCCAGAGTACAGAAACCCACAAAGTATCTTTGGGATGCTCTGCAGAGGAGAATTTAGGGTCCAACTGTGGATGGAAATGAATGTTGTGACATGGTTCTCTCTCACCAAAATGATGCTTGCTAATTAGAGCCAAAGTTGTGTGAATAAATCTTAAAGAGTGACATTTTTTCCCACCAGGCATAAGAATTGAATAAAATTCCCCTTTTCTATGGTTTGTTTAACAGAATCCCTGCAAAACCTAATGTCCACTATTTCTTAATCTGAATTATTGTCATGGTTATACAAGCTTTAAAGGTGGCTTCCCCACATCCTTGGATAATGAGGACATAGGTTTACTGTTCCTGTGAATCTTTAACCTTGTTCAACGCAAATTGAGTCGGTCAGTAGATACACTGAAGCTGTGGCTGAGAGTGCAAAAAGTGAAAATTCTCGGTTTACAGCAGCTAATTTTATCACGGCCATCAATATTTGATATTTCAAAAGGAAATATCTGGTCCGAACCTGCACCAAAGTCACTTACTAAAGGAGTCTGGTTCACTTGAGCCCGTAATGTCAACCACCCATGGCTTAAACATATCAGTCACATAACAAATATCACTTAATCGCTTGTTCTTGGCGAAGTTCAACCCTCTCTAAATTTCCTTCTGAACTTGCAGCAGCCAGCCAGAGGATTCGGGTTAGCGGAAACCTTGATTCAGCTCTAAGATTCGAATCATTAACTCGGGCGATCCCGTATCCAACCAGCTGGATTTGTAATAAATTAGCTAGCTGAGGTCACTCGCAACCACTACAAAACCCTCCTGCAACCCAATGATCATCAATCCATCCGTTTCCTATATTCCTGCTCTCTCCAGTTCAGGGTCACGGTGAGGGGCTGCGGCCTATCACACGCTCGCCAGCCCATCACCGAAAATGCATTTACCTTGTGGAGATAAATGAAATAATTGTCCATCGTTACAAGATGCGTCATCGTATACGGTCAAATCGCCTTTTTGGGACTGGGTGACCAATAGTATTTTCTATTCTTATCTACGCTTTACTTTAGAAGATCAATGTCATTTCAGTGAAATCTTTCTCACTCTATAATAAATCTTTAAGACCTCTAACTCCCCCCCACCTCCCCCACATGTTTGTTTCATATTTGACTGGATCAAGGAAGCATGAAAATGACTATATTTACAGGGAGTAAACAACAACACCGAATTTCAGACGCATTAATTGCTTAATTGCAGAGAGTATTTTATCCGCCGTATTAACATAAGCAATTCCTTGGAAGGATAGTGCTAGCATAGCAGAAAATTGTTCCGGGGGGTCTTCGGGGAATTAAGAAGGCAGACTGCATGACGTGGTGGAGGGAGAAGTCTAAGCTAGCGGAACCGACATTTGAAGCTTTTTTCCCTCCTAATTATGATTCCTCTGTGCACTTTTTTCCTCCGTTTGCTTCCAAGCTTGTCGAAAGAGGGGTTTTTTTTAATGTGGAAAATGAGCTTTTCTCTTCTTTTTTATTGTTATGTTTTGCGAACAGATGAAGATATATATCACTTTAGAAAAACATGAACATTCTTGCCTAATTATTCTTATTATGTTGCATCTTCACAGGATTTTTTTGTTGTTGCCTGGTTTCAGCGTGGAGGCTTCACTCGTCTCCCTCTTTTCCTAATTAAAACAGGCCAAAGCGTTACAGTACGGGCAGTAATTCCGCTTGCTTTCCAGACCCTCTTCAATCTCCGCTGTTTACTTTTTCGGTGTTTATTTCTCACAATTGTTCTCCTTCCTTGCTTTTCCCTTCCAACGCTGCCCACCCAGCCAGCGTGAAACAAAGAAATCCAACTTCCCGAACGAGATCACCAACCGTGTAATCTCGCCAAACAAATGACGAGCGCCCGCTGCCTGGGTGAGATGGTGGCCGTTAATGCCTCCCGCTGTCCGTGATGGCAGGCTGTGTGCACAGCTAAACGCGCCACGCCGACGGCAGCCAGCGCCTGGTGAGACGCTGTCCTTTCATTTCCATTTGCTGTTTGCTGACTGCAGACATTCTTGTATTAATCGGGGAACGGAAACTAATGAAACACCCGAGGATGGGACGAATCTGGGCCTTCCCCACCAACCCCAAATGCATCCTGCTCACCTCTATCTTTCCATCACATTACCAAAAGGCCCTGAAAAGCTGCCACCTTGTCCGTTCGGCCCCATTAGAATGAGAAAGGTCTGTCGGCGCCCGCCTCTTGAGGCACTGTTGTGCGACATTCCGCTACTTTCCTCTCACATTTACCCTCTCGTCTCGCGTAAATTGATCCCCCCGCACTTAGCCGTCCTTTTTTTTTCCTTTGTGTTGATTTCATCCATCTGTACGTTTTCAGCCTCTTCTATTTTTCTTTTTAATTGGCAGTAACATTAAATTGAGGTTCTGTACCAGACATGTGAAGTCTAAGGCACTGCGCGGAAGCTGGAAGTGTGTTTTGGTTGATCGTGCGCCGCGTGGGCAGCCTAATGGCATTTCAAGTGAATGTTTTCAGCATTTTTCTTTCGCCTATTGTATCGCAAGGAGCACCAGAGGTGTAAGAAAAAACACAGAAAACTTACAGTAATTGGTGAGTAATTACATCTCCACTCTTCATTGTTTTTAATAACAGGGAATAGTTTTATTCTAACTTTCAGCATTTTCTCACCCTTCTGAGAGCCATAGTGTGGAGTCATATTCCCCTTTGAATAAAGACAGAATGTATATTTTTTAAACAAATCAATGTCTTAATATATGTAATAAATCAATATATTAGGGCAGAATATTTGTAGACTTGAAAAAGTTGGTTTTCCTTAATTTTCATCGCATTGTCGTGTATTGGACCTCTGGGTTTTAACATATAATCGTGGTGTTTTTTGTTTTTTTACCAAAAGGAGAGCTGGAAGCCCCATTTTCATGCTTCTTCCAGTTAAACGCGATTCATCAACACAATTCAAAAAAGGCTTCAGAGTTTAAAGTCCAAACTTTAGACACAAGGTGGAAAAAAATGGAGATTTAAACAAACAGAATCATCGACCATATCAACACTTATTACTTGAATTTCCCACCTAAGATTAAAACTCTACACTCTCAAAAAAGCCATATTTAATCACAAAGTACCCCTGAAGTCGGAAGGAGGAAATTGCTTTAAGCTTCGGCTGAGAGAAAAACTCATCACCTACGAGGACAGAAAAACCTTTGCAAAAGGCCAAACACTAAATAAACACCAAATAAATGAGAAAATATGTGGTCTATGTCATATCTGAAAACTTTGTTTGCTACGATTTCTAGTCCGTTTTTTAAAAATCTTTGTCATTAGAAAGAGAAAAACATCACCTCCATTTTTCCTCTGCTATGTTTTGTCATCTCATTAACAGATAAAACACTCTGCAAAAGGGCACCTATGTAAGGACTGCCAACTAATAAAAATCTAACACGCCGCAACGTTAAAGGGGTCTATTCCATAAGAGGAAACTTTTGGACGGAGACAGCTAAGTGAGCAGGAGTGCTGAGTGACGTGGTGTGGAAGACTTAAGCTGTTAATAAGCCTAATCAATCTCTCGTTCCATTAAAGCTATAGGCGGCGAGGGCCATGTTAATTACGTGTTGACACATGACTGCTCTAATTTAACTCCCAAGTTATTTTCTTTTTTTCCTCATCAGGCGTAATTTCCTTGCCCCTGCTCGGAATATTAATGTTCATAATTCACCCCTCAAGCATTATATTCCACGTAAGATTATGTGCCACGGACCAAAAGCTGGCTGTTAGAGCGCCTCACAGGCCGAGCTTCAATGCAAAAAAAAAAAAAAAAGAAGAAAAAGACACACTTATGGTGAGCGATTGCCCCGGAGTGGGAGCTGTGGGCTTTGGCCAGTGCAGAGAAGGAATTAAGCTGTTTTCTGCAAATGTCAAAGCTTCTGGTACACATTGCCAGCGCTTCTTCGTGTCGAACACAAACACACAGACAGACGACCACAAAGCTCACGCTCACGCCTCCAGCCAATCAAAACCGTTTCAGATCTCGTGAATATGACGAAAAAGCTGGGCGATCTGTACTTTGTTTTTTCCCAAAAAAGGCTAAACTAACTAATGGCAAACATTCCAAACATTCTAAATATCACTGAGGGGATGTTAGCGTTGTGAGTAGACCAGAAGACGCAATACGGGAGAAAATCCATGTGAGCCATCGTGCTGGCAACAGATGAACAAAAGATGAAAAATACAAAATCTATTCCTGTTCAGTTTTTTGGTTGTCATGACAGCAGCACAGAGACAATTAGAGAATTAACCTTGTTGGCCGAAAGCTGATTGGACGAGAAAAAGTAAGCACCTGGATCCAACCGGGCAAACAGGTTCGAGCCTCCGGTTGGATAATTACAGCACCTCAGCTAGCAACAACTTAATTCAGCCCAACACTGATGCAGTGAGCACCTTCTCATCTCTTAAACAACCATGGAAACACCCCCCCTTCCTGGTCGTGGAAAAGACGTCGGTCTGTTTAAGGAGTGTAAAAAAAACTGGCACCAAGCAGATAAATCATCAGGTTACAGAAACTACTTAAACTCGGGTGAAAACTGGAAGGAAAACCAGGGATTATGGTGAGAAAAAAAAACATGTTGAATGATCCCGGTCAGCGATTACTGGAACGTTTTGCGAAATCGGTTGGAGGAAAGACAATGGCAGAACTCATGTGCTCCGATGGGTCCGGATTCAACCTGTCCAGGGTGAGGAGAGGCAGAGGAAGCCATTACCCATCATGCACTGTGCCTCCTGTACACGGCTCTCCGCTGGGGTCGAGGTTCAGCAACATGGCGACCCTCCACCATCAACGCAAGATCTGTGTGAAAGACAAACGCTGGACGAGGCAAATCGGTGACTCTGCAGGAGATTACCAAACAAAACCAAAGCTAAAGGCGCTCCAACCTAAATCAGAGCGTTTTTCTTCTTTATCCTAGCTGTAAATAAAGTCATTGATGAGGAAACTGTGCACACAAAAAGCTGTCTATTATTATCTATTAAACATTATGTTTCATTGAATTTTTGTATGTGGGACTTGATAACAGGAGAGACGAGAGATAATAATCTATAAGTACAACATACTGTATTATGTTACGTTTATATATTTTATTATCAGTTAAGATGTTTATATGTTTTATCAAAGTTTGTATAAACATTTTAGTGTTTCACCTGGTTTGGAAATATGTTTTTGAGTCATTTTATTGGGTCAAGCCCCACTCATAGAGCGAAAAGAAAAGAAAAGAAGAAGCTCTGTCTCTATGAATATTGTTATTCCGAATCAGAGTGCGATCTGGGAAGTCTGGAGGCTCAGGCCAACACTGTTAACTCTCACGTTCTCGAACGCCACTGTGAGAAAAATAACTCTCACCCATCTCACCTGTGGGCCTATCAGGGAGGTTCCCCGAGTGCTGACATCTGGATGGAAATTCCAAACCTCAAATTTAGGCCAAATAACACACCGCCGCACCCTTTTAACACCGCCAGGATCCGGGGCTCCGTTGCTGAAAATATTTGCGCTCATATTTTGGGTAAAAGCAGCCATTAGATGGCCTGTCATTAACCGGCAGACCCATTTTTGCCAGGAATATGTGAATGGAGTAAAGATAGCATTCGCTGAGTGACTGTCTCATCCTTAAAAGGAAGCCGGGGACTGTGCTAATTTAGCAGCACTTCGTTTTTTCATCTTTTTTTCATACAGTGAGCCTGATGGGCTGCGGACAGAATATCCAGATGATCTGTGATTAATGCGCTCGTCTTTCCCCGTGTCTCCGGCCTAAAGGTCTGAGTGGGACAAACTGTGCTGCTCGTGCTTCACCGGCAACACGAAGATGTTTTTCTCTAATTTACTTCCACAGTTAGAGACCTTTAGAATGATTACATGTAGTTAAAACGAGCTGTAACTTTAACCTCGACCTGGCATTTCATTTTACTGCTGCTGTGAGGCCCCGATGTACAGTAAGTCTGCCACAATGTAGTGGATTCTGTTGGGGGAAATCACACGTCACTGTCACCTGAACCGAGATTCCGTTATGAGATCATGATGTTATTGGAGTAGAAATCTTGAAAAATCCCCCAAAAAAAGGCTTTAGGCCCATTTTAGCTTAGCCAAGAGCATACATATAGGAGTGATCCCCACCCATGGTGTCTGAATTAGGCCTTCTGTGGTTTCATTTCATATCATTTTTGGGAAATATCAATAGTATCAAGTAAAAGGGGTACAATCCAGCTCCTGATGCAGTCATATTGCGCTCAGATTGGTTTCTGTGCGTGTCGTTCTCATGAATGCGATGTGGTGCTGGAAATCTGGCATCTACGTCGTCCTTTGTTCGTGTTCAAAGAGAGGAGGATGGAGAGGAGAGAGAAAAGAATTAATTTGAAACGAGGGAGACCTCAAACACCTCCATTATCACAGAATTTGTTTTGGTGTTTTAAAACTTATACAGTGGTAAATTCAAAATTAATTATGCATGACTTTGATGCATAAATTACGGGCTGAGGCATCGGGAGGCAAAACCCCAACGAAAATGAAAATTGGAGGCTATCAAAGGACAGTGTCAGAAATCTTTCACCGCGCGCAGACGATGGGAAAATAAATGTTTATTTTCGGGTCACCGGGAATGTTAATTAGAATTTTTCTTTCTTGGTCTTGCAAGCATGAATGGCGCTGGGTTCAGAGCTGAATGGGATTACCAGCGGCAGGCTATCTCTGATGCATTGTAAATGACAAGTTGTCAACGTAAAGGACATTTTCAATGACAGGTTGCCTGTTCCCCTGAAGATCACATCCTCCAACCTGATGGCTCCGAGGAGAAGCCATCTCAACGCCATTATGCTGTACAACCCACGGACTGGAGTTACATTGATTAGATATGGAGATGTGCTTTAATAGCCCTGTCCTGCTGACATCTCCCCATACGAACAGGAAGAATAGCCCGCAGTGCTTTAACTTACAAGAAACACCGGTTTCAGCTTAAGTCTCTGTGTATTATCTGTGTTTGTACACGCGTGGTTCCTAAACGGCTGCTTTTTTTGTGTTAAATTTCCACCGAAGGCTCTGATTGCGACGGTAACCTCCCAGCAAGCGCCAGAGCAGAGCACTTCCTCTCCGTTTGTCACCTTCCCAACATCGGGAAAAAAAACGCTCCCAGCAGCATTTCCCCCAAGCATGAAAGTAATCCAACAGCCCGGGCTTCCTCCCGCTTTTCGTCCCACACCTGTAAAGCAGTTTCAGATGTGATCCGGCGCCTTTTTTTTTCCCCCCTCTCTCGGGTAAGATGGAGCCTGGATTTTAAGCATGATTCACCCCGCGGGGTCTGATCAAATCTCTGCTGCGGCATGGCAGGGAGAAACGAAGATTTCTTTATACTGGTCAAAGAGGAGCAGCAAAGCCCCCAAAAAAAAAGAGAGAGAAAAAGTCTCTCTTCTTACAATGGGAGGTTAAAGTGCATGTTCGCTTTTTATTTTACCCAGCATTCGTATGGGGGTATGTGAGCAAGGTCTTTTCACGGTTGGTTAGTCCTGTGTACCTGTAAAGAATGATTTATCTGAGCGTGGGGCTGCGGTTAGCCCTCTATTCTTCCACAGCCTCTCTAGTGCTGAGATGCAGTGGCCTTCGACTGAATGCTGATCTCAATAATATGGAGCGCGTCGTGTTTAGAGCGCGCCTGCAGATTCACCATCTGTTTGGTATGTGCCACTCTGTTGAAAGCATTAAATAGGCTGATTATAGACATTATCAGTAAGTGCCACCCATTGTGACAACAGATGTGAATCACGCCAGCAACGGCCATGAAAATGGCTCCGTCCACGTCAGCGACAATCAAACATCCCTTTATTCACCCTGATATGCATTTCATACAAAGTATGCCAATATGAAAGCGGGGAGGCCATTGTGTGGGGCGTCCACCCACCAAACAGATGAGCATTAAAAGCTGAAAACAATACTCAAGCAGTCACTGTAAAGCAGAACTGTCTCTTTGACTTTTAAAATCGATAAAATCGCTAATACGCAAAAAAAACAACAAAAAACTTGCGCGCTGAATTCCCATCGATTGGGCCGACTCTCCTTTTTCAGGCGCCATAAAAACTAATTAGGCCCTCAAAGTACGGCAGCGGAGAAGTATCCGTCAATTAACTTCAGCCCTGTGCTCCTATGGCATTTAGTTTTTGCATTTTCCATTGTTAGGTATTGACTAAATGTCACACGGGCTTCGATCCCCTTCCCCCCCACCCCCGACTCTTTAGCAGGCCTCCGATTCTCGTCTCGTAACGCTGGTTCTGTGGCGCTCACGGCCAGATCTCCCGCTGTTTGTCGGGGTTCAGGTGAAATGATGGCGGGACAAAGCGGAGGACCCCAGCCAGGCGGCCATCACGGGAATGACTCCACAGGCTGTCACGCGTGGTTTTTCTAATCCTAAACCTTGATAACGAATACAGCACTGACCAGCAACACACTGAACTGATGTCTACACCAAAAATAAACAAGTCCCGTTTGCTGCCAACGCTAGTGTCTCTCCACTGACATAACGTTTTTGGACAGTATTAGATCTTGCCAGGCAAGTTGACTTGGCTACAGAAAGCTGAATCTCAGTGGGGTAATCACAATTTTGGGTCCTTCTGTAAGCGGAAATGTGGACACCCCCAAAGCACGTTCTTATGTTTCCCTACGTTGACACACCTTACTCTGATTATTTGGAATATATCAAATTGATTAGGATTGTTAGGTTCTGCTCAGGGCTGCTAAGTGTGCATTGATTTGAATCAGGTGTGTCGGAGGCGGTAAAGATCGAAAACCGCCCTGTAGGATGGGAGTTTGAGACGCCGTGATTATAAAAGTGTGCCTTCTCTTCTGACTATCGCTTTCCCCTCATTGAACTCTCCACACTTTGGTTTTGGTGAAATGTGTTAAGTGGTCTGTAATTACACTGAGTCCAGTTGACCACTAAAGCACTGAAAGCCACTCCCACCAAGTCGCAGAGCACATCCTCAGCTAGGCAGCGTTACAGGCCGCGTCGTGCAAGTTTAATAAGGTTTTAATGAGAGGATTACAAGGGGGGAGGAAAGGCCTCTTAATGGAGACTAAAATAGCTAATAAAAATTACAACCTCAATCGTGGAAATCTCTGCCGTCTAAAAGCCAGTAAAAATAAAAAATAAAAACCTCTCAGTCCTTCTGCTGATATTTGGTGCCTTATGGGTCATGAGTATTACCATGTGCTGAGACAGACCCAGCATTAAGGCAAAAATGTGGCAACACAGGCGTAATGACGACAAATGTTGGAGGGATTGTGAGAGGACATTTGAATTTATGCGATCGGGCTTCTCTGTCACGTCTGGGGGAATGTCTGGTGTCTCGTCATGTCTTGATTACCTATTGTGTACACCCGGGGTTCCCCTCCCTCATGTGTTTAAATAGTCCTCGTTTCCCATGTCCTGTGCCAGTGTGTTTTCCTCTTTCTGTTTTCGTCACCCCTCGCCACGTAAGGTTTTGATTTTTGCACTTTGCCATAGCCATGATTTTTTATCACAGCCATGCCATAGTCTAGTTTACTTTATTGCCATAGCCATGTTGTTGCCACAGCCTTGCCACAGTTTTGTTAATATTTATTTGTTATTTTCCCATAGCCTTGTTTGCTTTATTTGATACTTTGTGTTCATAGTCATGTTTAATCTTGATTTGAGACTTTGTTCATAGTTTTGCCACAGCCTTGTTTTTGAACCTTGTCCTGTCATCCCCTCTTTTGAGTGAGTTTTTTGTTAAAATAAACCTTTTTCACGAATCTCCGCGACTGAGTCCTCCCTCAAGATCCACCCCGTGACATTCTCTTTCGAAAGGAAGAGAAGCTCCATCTCCATCTACACCCGGACAACACCGGCATCTGCCACCCGTCTCGCCTCCCCATTGTGTTGACACGCGCAGTGCACGTGCTCAGAGATGCGCATAAACAGCCAGCAGCCAATTATTCTCCCTTAAATGACTCCACATGCTGCCCTTTATGGTGATCACCGCGACCTTTCCTTCCGGAGCATCTCCTCCACTTTGCCTGAGCCGCGCCGCCGTCTAGGAGGCTTTTAGCCCCCCACACGTTTCAGCTGCGCTCTGTGAAAAGCCGGCCCCCGTAATCGACCGAGCGAAAAGACTGAGACCAATTAAAAGTATTTTACCCAGCACTTAAGGTTGACAGGAGCTGGCACGCTCAGCTCAGCAAATGCCATTTTAACAGCAAATTCATGAATGTGTAATTGTTGGGCTAATGAACCTGATGGTTTGAGTGTTGTAATAGAGGGACCCCCTGCATTGAACCACACACACACACATACACGCGCACACACTCCAACACACGCGCTCACAAACTTTCGGCAAACAGTTTCTGCTGCTTTTTATCAATTAGACCCTCTAATCTGACCATTGAAAGCACCAAACAAAATTTTAATTACTATAGTATTTACAATTTTTTATTTTTTTTAGACAGGATACATGGGAAGAACAAAATGAACCACCTAAATATATATTCATGGGCTTTCTAACATAGAAATGCAGCAGGGTACCTTGTGTAATTGAGCCACGATAAATTCTGTTTAAGTCTGCAAATGAAGCCTGTTAATATCCGGCCTGTGTCTGTAATATCAGCATAAAGCCTGGCGTTAAATCCTGCAGGAGTTACGAGTGTCTGCTTCCAGCTGCAATCAGCGGTAATGTAAACGTAACATTTATGTAAAGGCCCTCGTTCCCACTGAGTGTGCTGCACTTGGGGCTGAAAGAGGGCCTTTTCTTTCATAACGTGCATTCGCTGATGGAGGGGATTCACAGATCCGGCATCATCCTGTGTGAGTAATGGACTATAGTTACACTCAAACATGAGGCCATATCAATACATAATGAATAAATAAAGATAAAAAAAGGGCTCTCCAGGTGGGTCTTCTGCTTCTATATCTACAACAGATTATGTTAAAGAGAAAATTGACCAGCAAAACCAAGATTCAGGGAACGTGGTCTATTTTTCACGACTTTTGAAATGATTAATGACTGTCTAGATATATGAATGTTTTCTGCCTGTATGTAGTATTTTATGAAATGTTAAGATAACACCAGGTACTGTTTTAATCACCGGCAAAATATTTGGGGAGTACTCTAAGGAACTGGCCAGAATAAGGGAATTTCTGGAGTTTATGATACATCTCGGGATCCAAAGATCACGAATTCCTGGAGGGTCCGATACAACCGCGCTCACGTCGTCTAACGAGAAAAGAAAAGCCCAGCGGTTTCTGCTCTTAGCATAAGCACTGTGGCAAATTAACATCCAAGCCTCCCCGCCGGAGCCCAGATGAGTGACAAAGGTCACAGCACCTGCATTCGGTCGTAATAGAGCTGGAAAACGGTCGGGCTCGTTCCCACGGTGGGGAAAATCTAAATGCCACCTCATTTAAAAGCTCATTCAAATTAGCTCGAACGCTGGCGTCGCTATCGATCATGCTGCCAGGTGCGGGTTTAAAAATGATCCGAGTTCAAGTAAAGGAAAGGTTAAGTGTTGAAACACCCCAACCGCTGAGGGAAAACTTCCGGAGAAGCCTAATTTACATCGCGCTACATCTGCCTGTTCTCCCCTGGATTAGATATGTAGCATTTTTTTAGACACGTGACGCCTGTGAATATTCATTTTAGGAGGATCAGTTGTTTCACCTCATCCCCCCCCCCTTCAGCCCTTCGTTGTCCCTCCCTGTGGGTTATTATGTGGGCCGCCACCAGGCATTGTTTGGCCTTCTGTAAGGCTCCAGCAGGACCTAATGACTTTCATTATCAGATGAAGGAATTTAATTTCAGCCCAGCCGCTGTCAGAGATGAGCGCCCCGATAGGGAGCCACGCAGGAGGAAAGAAAAGGGCTAGTAATTACTCTTTAGGGGTGCAGGTGAGGTGGGCGCAGTTTTTGGGTGACGAGCGAGCGGAAGGGGTCAAAACCAAAGAGAGAAAACCAGGAGAGGGAAGGAGAAGGAGAGGCACGAAGGGCGGTTTATGAAAGAAATCAATAGCGAGTCGCCGGCATCAGGGTTATGAGATTTGGAGTGGGGATCTGTTTCCTCATTGTGACCGGAGCAATGGGCCGCGTTATTATCCACAGGTCCTGGCAAACAAAAGGGGAGCGCCGGGAGAGCATCAGGAGCCTTTTGCTGGCAAATTAGTAATGTGTGATTAGGAATTTATTCAGTTGTGGAATTCCCGCCACCTTCTTCTAGACAAATATTCCCTAAGCAACACACTGATTTATGTTTTTAGACATAATGGGAAAACGACTCCGGAGATGATGAACATCCCTCGGTCCCATTCCAGTTTGGCTAAACGGTTTGATACATAAGCACTTTGGTTA
This sequence comes from Menidia beryllina, assembly GCA_013363375.1. NCBI lineage: Eukaryota > Metazoa > Chordata > Actinopteri > Atheriniformes > Atherinopsidae > Menidia > Menidia beryllina. The sequence goes on from JABUIW010000201.1 coordinate 473,758, forward strand.
TGCAGATGATTGAGATTGATGGAAAAACAAATCATCTGCTTAAAGCAACTGTTAAAAGCAAGAGACAGAGATGAAATTACTCTTCTCCTTCACAGCAGATGTCCTGAAAATGTACCTGACTATAAATATTTGAGCAGCAATGTCTAACTGGGCTGCTCAGAATTTATGAACGTCTGGCCACATGTACGACATAGTTTTGCAAAACAGGTTTCAAAAGTGGAAAATGTCATGTAAAGCATTACCGGGGGGGGGGGCTGCTGTCCTGCAGGTTTGAGATGTTTCACTGCTTCTACAAACCTGATTCACATGGCATGCCACCGTTAAAGTTGACCAGAGATTACCAGTCTTTTTAGTTCCATCTAATCAGAAGAAGGGAAACAACTGAAACGCTTTTAGAGGGCAACATTTGAACCAACTATTTCTATTTTTCAGCTTACGCCCAATGTGGTGGGCAAACCAATAACTATCAACGATCAATATCACAGTAAAAACCTTCCTCAATCCACAGTTTTCTGTCTTAGTAAAGGTTTTTGTTTCTTCACAAACTCGCAAAATTGTCGGACAGAAAAACAGTGTTATGTTACAGATTAACGTTTTTATTAACGTTAGATATGAGTGGCTTATATCTATTCATGTTTTTCTATAGACCGGTGCATGCATTTGACCATTTGTCACTTTTCCGTTAATTTTTTTCACAGTGAATCTGCAAAAGGGGGAAATTCTTTCAAAATGTGTATTTCTTTTTTTTCGATCCAGTCATGGCAAAACTGCTTTTCCTTCAAAAAACATTGTTACTTACTTACCCTGCATCAGCTAAAATCCCTGTTGGCCAGTGTTCATGTCATCTGGCTGAGTCCAGATGATCTGCTGCTATTTCAGATGGTGAATGTGTCCACTATTCATATGCCTTCCACATGCTAGTGCCTCTCCTTTCACCTCCTTTCTTATGATGATTGGATTTGTCTAGTGCCCACTTCAAAATTGTATTTCTAATACGAAAGCGTGATTGCATAGTCTGACATATATTGGTTGTTCCGCTTCAAGAATAGGGGGAGCGGGGTAACTTGAGCCATTTTGCACTCATGTGCTACTCATGAAAAGCATTTAACCTTATTTCATTATGATTCCTACTAATTCAGAAATTCAAAAATGTTCTACGGAAAATAGTTTCAGAAAAATGGGATCCTCTCGTAAAATTCACCCCCGTTCAGATCGCAACATTTGAACATTTTAGCCAATCTAAAACGTAAAAGATCATTTTAAAAAATTAGATTGATAGGTCTGTATTGGTTTGGATTGGACTGGTTCATATCAAATATCTTTTTTGTCTTCACGATAAGATAAAATCCAACACGGAAACATTGCGATTCACAAAGTGATTTTAGCAGGAAGCTAATACAGCAGCTCAGGAGTTATGTCCAAAATCCCTTCACATGCTACTGTTGTTACATTTTCTTGTTTCAAATGTGTTACAAAGCATCATTAAATAAAAAAGTCTCTTTTTGATAAGCCAAAAGCATGAGTTTCCCCATTTGTGCTGCATTATATTACATTTACATGACAATAAAAAGTACACTGTGCAAAAAATAAAACGAGTGGATCAACATAACTAGTGGTTCATGTTAAGCCCTTTGGCTACTTTAAGATGATTCAGATCTGGGCGAGAAAATAAAGATCTTTGAGTCATCACATGTCTTTTAACCGTGCCGTCCTAAAATACTGAAGTGCAACGCTGAGTGTGTGGGACACTGATAAAATAAGGACGAGAAAAGCATCCGAATATTAGCAAGCAATGCTGACTGGCTCAGTTGTTGCTAGCATGCTTCCACTCTCAGGGTGGAATTGCTAATCCTCTTCAAAGCCGACTGTTGTGCCACAGCTGATAGCTGATGTTGTGTGGGAGATGTCAGCCGCGGTGACTAAAGCCGACAGCGTGTACGAGCACATTTCCATGTTAATAACTCAGCACTTAAACACAACAGGTTACTGCTGAGTTGATACGGAGTATTTCTTTTGGTCGGTTTTGGGTTTTTTATTCAAATATAACGAAAAAAATATATGTACCCACGGCTAATGGAGGTTTGTTTTTTTATTATTTAGAAAATCCTCATTCACAGCTATAGATGTTGAAGTTTTAGTCCAGAAAAGAAAATCACTGAGATACTGATGCTGCGTTTTGCCTAATGGGGCCCAGAGCAATGATAGATACACCTGCCCTGACCCCCCCCACCCCTAATCTGGTCACGCTCCTGCTCAGACTCATGCCAATCATCTTGATCCCTGCTTTCCTTTTGCAGCATTTAGCCTGAAGCTGATTCCGGCAACTCCGTCACTGTCGGAGTCAAATAGTTTTGTCGCAGGCATGTAATCAGCGTATCTGGGTTTGTTTTTGTCACAGAATCCTAATCATACGGGAGCATTTCAGAGTTTTTTTTTTTTTTTTTTTTTTCGGGCGACCTCCTCAAATTTCTTCCGAACAAAATGCTCAGCAGATGTTTGATGGCGTCACCAGGCAGCCAGCAGAGAGCAGCATTGCTGTCTGTTTGAGGTGCCACTCACCTGCTTTAGAGCCAGCGGAGGCGGTGGCAGATGGGTGTGTGTGTGTGTGTGTGTGTGTGTGTGTTGGCGTCTGACTGAGGCGTTCTGTAGGAGCTAAAAGAAATACGAGTGACAGGAGGTTGGGTAACAAGAAATGTAAAAAAAAAAAATTGAAGGAAGCAACAGTGACTGACAGATGAGCAAGAGGGGGGAAACTTAAACAGTGTAATTTTCCACAGATCTGATGGGAGGCAGAAGATTAAAAATGAAATGCCTGATTTAATTTGTGTTACTTTCACAGTCACTTTGCACTGTGTTTCATTATCATAGTGTCACATCCTCACGTATGGAAGCTATCACCAACATCACATATCAACGCATTCTTCCCTATCGTCTCTGAGCCTTTAATAGAGTAAAAATGTTTTATCTAACGCGGGAGGAACCAACTTGAATTTAAACACTTAATTATAAAAAAAAGAATATAATTCACCCCTTTCCCGTTCAGCCCATCCTTCTATGCTAACTTCTATCTCAGATAGGTCCTTTACCGCTTGCCTTTCTCTCCACAGCCATTATTTTTGTTAATATAGCCACAAAAAAAGGATGTTCAGCAAACCTGCCCAGTGCTTGGGTCCCGTATCAGCAGGGTCAAGACGATCTCAACCCTAGAGTATGACCAAATTGGGGAAAAACACAAGGGCTTTTTTCCTGAAAGTACAGAGTTGCATTCATGTCGAGTCGTTGCGTATCCACGATGGCCCGCTGAGCCTGATCATAATGAGCCGGTGTTATGCCTGAGCGGGCTTCGTACTCGTTCGAGTATGTTTGAGTACTTTAAATCATATGCTGCTGCTCCAGAAGCCACTCGTCGCCATGCCTGCTCAAACCCGCGAGTCGGTGCCCATGAAAAGGTCTAGCCACATCATCCTGGCCTTAATTACGCTGAATTCTTAAAAAAATCGCGAATTTTCCGTATCTGGAACGAGATTTTTACTACTTTAGTTTCCTCGCGCGTTAAAAAAAGATGCATGTTAGGTTATGGGTGTTTTTAAATGGCCCTGTTGAAATCGCTTACTGCAGGAAAAAGGGGAGATGACCCCTCCATTGATCTGATGAGGTGCCTACCAAGAGTTCCAATGTTGTTTCCTTCATTGTTAGACAGACACTGTTGGAACATAAGTTCAGCGTGCAGTGCGGCTATCGGCTATCTAGAGAAAAAAAGATGAAAAAAAGAAAAATCAACCGAGGAAGGCAAATGCAACCTGCTTTTCTGGCTATTCGCTGTCATAACGGAACTCCTCAAAGGAAATTTGTTTCTAAAACGGCAACTTTAGAAACACGAAGCGGATCCCACAAGAGATAACGTTCAAATAAAGCAACAATTCAAAACCGAGTTTGGATCGCTCGACTTTAAAGCAGCTGACAGCTCTCCTCAACGAGCGGGTGAGCAACGCGGGCCCAATCCCCAGGAGCTGCGTCCGTTGTAGTTTAGCATCGATCCCCGGACGGCCTCGTCTGCGTGACAGCTGGAGCCGCTTGACAAAGATCAGACGGACAAGTCGGGAGTCAAATGCGGTGACGAATCTTTTTTTGGTCGGACCCCCCGCTGCTAATCACTCATGTGACTCAGCGTGAGCCCTTACGACTTTCCAAAGTCCCAATTACAGGAGGAGCACGCTGGGAGGTGTAAACAATACAATGATACGATGACACTGAGAAGATTGTCGCCTGTATTTGGCCTGTGTGAGACATTTAAGTTGAATTACAACATGCACAAACAGCACCCGAACGGATACCCGATCGCTCGTCCAAAGACTTAAAAAAACAGGTTTCTCCCAGCAGGTAATTGTAGTGGTTAATAAAAGCAGTGCCAACAGCTAAATCGATCCAACAAATAAATAAGTCCGATAACGTATGCTAGAACAGATTGATGGATTATTAAGGCAAAGCTGATTTCTTCTTATATCGCTGTCAGTTCTTCGTTTTTCCCGCTTTATTCCAGAACTTGTTGCAGAACTGAAACCTCGTATATCTTTAAGGCAAAAAACGTATTTTTTGTATGTTAGAGACACGCATGCTACACATGCAGGATCATGATTAATCAAGCTAATTCGGCCAGGAAGGATTTTCCGTTGTGACTTCAGCCACAGATTAGAACCTGGAGATAAGAACCTGAGACTGACACTCGTCACAAAAGAAAAAGAAAAAATCCTACTCGTCTGTCCTTTTTTGCCAAGTCATAGATGCGTCTCTGGGACTCTTATTGTCCATTTCGTTTCTGGACGGAGGGGTAATTTACAACTCGAAACGCCGACATGTTGTCTTTCACTGCACGCCGACCTTGTACGGGAGATCTAAAGTCCAACAGAGGAGGCCCAAATCCAGATCAGACATCACAGTCGGCCTCTCATCGACTTTTCTTTCATCCCTTCCTTCTGTTTCTTGTCTACTTATTTATTCCAATCTCAGAACACCATGTTCCCGGAGCATATTTCACTTGAATTTTTCAACACTCTCTATTTTCTCCCCCCCCCTCCCGACCCCTCTTCTGAATCTCTGTCTGCTCGTTACAATATTTATTTATTTCGAGAATCATTTTTTGGCGAATTACAGCAAAATGGCTACAGCTGTAATCACAGGATAAGTAGCGGCTGACATGGCAGGTGTTTGAGGGAAGATAAGGGGGAGAACCATCGTGAGGCCGTGCATCCCTTCCGTTTGAAATGTTTTTTTTGGGGGGGCTCTGACTTCCTTGTTTGATTTGTTACCTACAGGGGGGGGGGGGGTGTCGAGGTGGGCCTGGGCGCTCGTCTCCATCCCCACTTTTGCTCCCTCAACTTCAAAAGTGAGAGGAAGGCGGTGTGTGTGTGTGTGTGTGTGTGTGTGTGTGTGTGTTCCTCGGGTTACCTGCCCAATCTCATTAACACAAACCGGTTTATTTTATTCAGGAGGAAACACACAAAGCTGCACTCGTGTCTCGGGTGGTAGTTTTTAATTATATCACCGTGCGGCTTTGTCCCTCTAAGTCCTCAAGGGAAACTAGAGCCGACGTGTCCATGTCAGGCACTCGCATACAGGAAGCCCTTTCCACCGTTCTCTTAGACTTCTATTATTGAGCCAATAAAAAAAAAACTATATACGGGGTGTTGTGTGTTTGTGTGAGTGTTTGGGGTGATGGGAATAAGGTTCTTCTGCTGAAGCCGTTACTGCACAGCAGTCTCATTTTTATTACCTCCCAAGACAAAATGGATGCCAAGAGAAAGGGGGGAAAAAATCTGAGCGTACACTGTCCTCCCTGCTTCCTTTCTTTTAAATTAAAGTGATACCTCATTGCAGAACAACAGAGCATCTTTCCAGCTGCTGGGAAATTGAGAAGAATGATAGCAATGCCTGCCGTCGTCACATAAAAACACAGGCATCCTTTGGTTGAAGATATTTTTCGTTAAAAAAAACAACAACAGGTATTTCTGAGCACGTGAGCATACACGAGCCCTTGTGTATAGTAGTTACAGTTACAACCATATAGCAGATGTTTGACTCATTCATAGGTCAGTGCTGCATTACCCTGCAGAGCTACATGGGCCCCTGGCCTTTATGGACATAGACCTGACCTCCACACCGTCCTAAACCAGCTTTAATCCATCATTCACACGACACACTTGAGCAAACTGGCCCGGCATTGGCAGCAGTGGTCCAGGTGGTTCACACTACAAGGGTCTCCTGTTGTTTTGGTGGACAAAACAGACTTAAAGGCCATAATATTACCAGGGTGGTTTCATTTTTATGGCCACCACACAAGAGCAGAATCCCATCAGTCCCGTGTGTCACTTCCGCCTTTGTTAAGTCTCTTTCAAGGAACATAAGTAACTTCCACGTTGCACAAACACTGTTTTTTTAATTTTTTTATTTATTCGTTTATTTGATATGGACAAGTATGTTTCATGAAACATGTCACACACCACAACATTTTAGCTAAGGCTAATTCTCAATGCCCGTCCCTAGTTAGGCTTTTACACAAAACACAGTGACTGTACACAGGAGAACAAATCACATACTAAAACATCACAAATACAAGATTAGGACAGTTAGGTTATTAATGTCCACATGTCTGACCACTCAATAAAAAGTCTTTAAGTTTATGTTGGGCCATATGTGACAAAATGATCCCATTTTTTAATGTAAAAAAAAGAAAAGAACGAAAATACAAAAATAACAAAGCGCAAAGCGACGCAGTTTTATAAATGGCTTCAGCACCGTTTCTCTCTCCACTGTCGGAACTGAATAAAAGCCCTCCCCATCTGCGACTGGCTGCAGATCGGAGCCGTTTACGTTGGGACAACAACACCACTCCAGGCCTCCATTACCACGCTATGAGGAAGACGCTCCCCGCCTCACCTGCTCCTGCAGACCCGTTCCTCTTTTGCTTCCTGGTGCCGTTTTACTGACCGAAATCTAAATCCGGACCTCGTCCGCTCTTGGCCAATGAGTTTTCTGCCCACTTTAGCCCGGGCCAATCGGAATAATCCCTGAGCTTTAAATCTAATTTTCAATCTGTCTTCTCCCTCGAGCTCCCTCTGTGAAACCCTCCTCTTCTTCAAGATGCTCCAACTGTCTGATCATAAGTCTCCGCCACCTGCTAACTCCGCTCGCTCCACCGCCGGCGTCCAGACTCCGGATCCGTCTCATCTCCCTCCCTCCTCCAGTCACGTCGCAGCTCTAATCTGGAGCCCGATTTATAAATAAAAATCTTTAGATTTTAGGGGGGAAACAGGGAGAAAAAAGGCCGAGCTCTGCCAAATGACACAGGAAGTGGACTTTTGATGGAGGGATGGATCTTCCCCAGAAGTGGCTCCACATTATTGAAGCAGTGTGGGATCATCTGACAGAGAACGGAGCAAAAGGAAGCAACATCCAAAAAAGAGCTTTGGGACGTCCTTAAAGAAGCTGGACAGCAGCTCCAGAAGACTCCTGAAAGACAAGACTCAAAGCTTGACTTTAAATGTACATGAATAAAAAAAAAAGGCAACATTTTTCTGTTTTAATGGCAAAACAATGGCAACAAAACAAAAACCAAGAGTTTTAATAATAATTGTAATAATTAATCATTTGATTTGACTCTGGCCTCTCAGGGTAGCTGAGGACAACAAATAAAGTGGCTTTCCGGATGTTGGACAGCACCATTTCAGCACCCAGTGTTTCGCAATCGACACCACGAGAACAAGACAAACATTTTCACTCCTTATGCCAAAAAACATAACATGGTGGGGAGATTCTTTAGATCGGAAACGAAATTAACCCAACAAATTTGAACCTGCGAACAAAAAAAGTAAAAAAACAACAACATTTCATTAGGAGATAGACAAAGAAAAGTGTCATAAAGAAAAAAATATTGACTTCTTGGCTTCAGTTTGTGTCCCACAGCATCCACAAGAACAAAAAGCTTTGTCTGACATCATGTGTCCAGCCTGTTACGCCATTTGGCTTCTGACAGACGCACACTTGCCATATCTTTGTTGCATTTGAATGACGATAAACGGCGTCTAAATGCACTTCTTCCCAAATAAAAATAAACACCAGCGCTCCTGACAGACAAATCTCAAACGTCGGGGATGTGTGCCGTGCAGACGTAACGCACACCTCCTCCTTTGTCTTCGGCTTGCTTATTTTAATCCGCCCCTTCTGAAGTCAAGACCCCGGAAAAAAGACAAAGGTTTGCTCGCACTTGGCGGGGTTTTCTGATCTTGCGGCTGCTAATTGACGCGCGCAGGGTTGGCGCGTCGGCGCAAGGGCGAGCGCGTCACCGAACCCCTCATGATCAAACGGCGGAAGCCCCGGCGTCTGACAGCCCACTGTGACGAAGCCACGCTGACACCCAGGAGCTCAGGTTAAAAACTCTGCTGTTAAAAATATGCTTTATTCTCCAGGCAAGAGTCAAGCACCGCGTTTATGACACATACATTATAAATACTAGCTGTACATCTAACCCTCTGACATTATATATAAATATATATGTGTGTGTATATGTGTGTGTATTTAGGAATACCTGGTATGTCACGAAAGTGGGTCTTAAGGGAGGACTCAGTCGTGGAGATTCGTGAAAACAGGGTTTATTGTAACAAAAAGGCATTCAAAGGAGTGGATGCAGGCAAAGTTCAAAACAAGGCTGTTTCAAACTATGATCAAAGTAGCAAAGCAAGATTGACATGGCTGTGGCAAAAGTATCAAAACAAGACTATGGCAAAACAAGGTTATCAAGACTGTGGCAAACAACGCTATGACAAAAACATGGCTATGGTACAAAGTAAATAAGACTGTGGCATGGCTGTGGCAAAAATCAAACCTGACGTGGCGAGGGGTGACGAGAACAGAAAGACGACAACGCACTGGCACAGGACATGGGAAACGAGGACTATTTAAACACATGAGGGAGGGGAACCCCAGGTGTACACAATAGGTAATCATGACATGACGAGACACCAGACATTCCCCCAGACGTGACATGGTATTTCTTTCCAGACTGTTCCATGCAGGAATACATCTTCCTCCCTTCACACAAAGTTCCCGTTCAGTTCCATGATAGCTGTTAAGCAGCTCTCCAAATAATAATTCAGTGGAGATTCACTACTGGTGGAGGACTATCAAAGCAAGTCTTCGAAATGGATATTATTATAGGCTGGATTTCACAGCCACACGAAATTCATTAAAAAAAAAAAAGAACGCCCCCATCAAAAAAAAAAGCCCTGCAGCAAGTGCGGATGGATGACTGTGCAGCCGCTAAAAGACAGAGAAAAAAAAAAGTGACATATAGTGACATTAAATACACAAAGATTCAAACACAGACATGCAGAGCAAACCTGCGTGAGGCTCAACAGCAAAGGCAGAGCTTGACAGAGCAGGATTGCTTTTAATTGGAGCGTCCGCGGCCAGAATTTTAATGACCCCCGAAAGCCTTTTAACATTCACCCGATAGTCTCTGTAGGTGTTGCTAAAGTTTCACAGCACTTTTGTCCTTTGAAGACATGATTGTCATTTGACGGATGTTATTCCGCGAAAAATGTGGGGGGGGGGCAGCATTAGCGGAGCCGTGGCGGCAATTCACCGGCTTTCCCACAGACCAAGGCCGGTTCAGCATTTTGTTAGAATTGGGCTATAATCACTCGCTTTAGCATAGTATAACTTAATCCATTTAAATGACTGATTGTCTTATTCCTTTCTAGATTCATATTATTCCCTTTAGAATTATGCTTTTGTGTTAAACTCTCTGCCTGTGCCTCCTCCTCAACATCCACACACACACTTTCTTATCATATTCCACCAAAACCTGCATGAATTAGGACCTGGCCTGTTCATGTCAGAGCTAACTGGCCAATAACGCTCGGTTACGTCCAGCCGTCCTCCCTCTTCTAACTGCCCATCGCACCCGGAAATCGAGGCTCTTGCCGACTGAGATCCTCCAGGAACTTTGTCTGTGAGGGCCCAGCGCTGATATACTTTGCTCGTGACCAATAAATGTCATATTCGTACTCTTGATCCGCTCTGGTTTATTCTCAGGCTTCCATCTAAAGAATCAAACTAACAATTTCTAAATCCTCGGTACACAAAGTATGGGGGAGCTTTGGATGGCCGTGGTCCGCTTTAGTCTGCTGTTTTTCGTCCTTAATGATGTGACGCGCTGCTTTAGCGCTTAGCCGTGACCCTGCTGGAGAAAGGTCTCCACACTCATCTCTGTCTGGACTATTTTCAGCGTTCTGGTTTGCAACTTCTTCTCCTTCTCATCTTGGCACGCCGCATCAAAGAGCCCCATTAAACGTCAAACCTGTGCCGCTGGTGTGCCGTTCGGGGGGCCACAGAACGCCTGACACAGAGGTGGAAAGTCTGCACGACGGAAAACACGGAGAAGAAAAAGAGACGCTAGCGCGAATTAGCGAGAGGAGGAGAGAAATCACTGAGGCTCCTACACCTGTCAGGCACTTGCAATTAGCCGTCAATTAGCAGCCGTTGTTGTTTGGCCATCTGTCCGAGAGCGCACGCCCACCCCCCACCCCCCCACCCACATTATTAAAGGAGACACCGGAGCAGCAACCAATACGACATCTCTGATCAACTGGCACACGGTTTTCTACCTGTCTAACCTCAGCGGGAGTGACAGTTTAACTGGCAGAGATGTTAGTTTAACACACGCCAGGGATGTTGCAAACAGGAGAGGGAGCGAGGGAGGGGGGGGAGGGAGGGGAGGGAGGAATGTAGGGGTCAGGCCTGCCTCCTCTCCAGCTAATTGGCCTAGCTTGTAGCGCGCTCTTGACAGATTGAATTATCAAGCTGGCTCCATGGTCTGCAATCCCCCAGCGATACATCCTGGTTGACTATTAATGACCAGCTTCTGCAGCCTCCTCTGCTCTGCCACTGCCCCCCCACAGCCCCCCCCCCCCCCACCCCCTTCTCTCAGGCGGAGACTCTCCTATACCCGGCTCTCTCTGCCCGTGCAGCCGGATGCCCTTTGGTCTTTCAAGTGCAGTTTTCTCAAAGGAGAAAGAAAACTTTTAAAATCTTTTTCAAGGCGGAAAGTTAAGTTTCCCTCTGAAATGTTTTCACTTGGAAGCCTCATTGCCTCCGTGCAGCCGACCCCTTCATTTCCTTCTTTAAGTGGCAATGTCTGGAGGAGGAGGAGGAAGAGGAGGAGGAGGAGGAGGAGGAGGAGGAGGAGGAGGAGGAGGAGGCACGGCTAGGGCAACAGAGCAGATAATGACAAACAGTGGAAACAGGATGAAGTTTGATCTCCTCTCTCTGTGCGTTTAGTTCCATAGACAGCTTTAATGAAGAATCAGCAAGGGTGAAAACGAATTGGCAGAAAAAAAGCTGCTGTGGAGCGCACAGCCTGTTAATGTCCGTGTCCTGAAAACGGTTGGGCTGCTCAACCACATAAAAGAAAAAAACGGAACTTCAAATAAGGTTCTCCTCAGTTTACCTGATCAGATCATATTTTTATTACTTTTCTTTTGCGTTTTTCCTATGAAGAATTCTTGTTTTGCCACTAAAACATGCTTGTCATTTCCCACTGCTCTAAACCACAGACGCAGAAAAAGGAAGAAAAGTTGTACTCGAAATTGCTTTTTGGTGTAAATTGTGTAAGATGACTTATAGTAAAGCATGTAAGAGGCATCAGAACACAAAAAGACTTTCCTAAATGAAATTGTTCAGGTTTGCTTGGCTGTTTTTGCCTCTTTTTAAACGTTATTACAGCAGCAAAAATTTCAGAATTTGTAGAAAATCTGCTGTTTCGCAACTCCTGGAATTAAAATTAGACAAATACATGGATGAAATTAAACGTGTGTGTTGTGGTGTTGTAACCACATGCTTTCATACATGCACACACATCTGGAATTGTTAGAGAAGCTTCTTTGCTCACTCAGCTGGCTCTAAAATAATGAATATGGCACCCAAACAAAACCCTGTATTTGTGATATCTGAAGAAAATCATGGATGTGAAAGACAAAAAACAGCTTAAAATTCTCCTCTTGGCAGCAAAGAAAGCCATTTTTAAGACCCTAGTGTACAGAGGGTGTACAGAACAATGGATGTGCATCATAGAGGGCATCTGAGCTACAGAAAGAGTCACCTTCAAGCTGAAAAGGTAATTAAGTCTGTATTACCAACTAAAGAAAAGAAAACCTGATCTGGGAATTTCTAATTTAATATCTTTGCTTAAACAAAACAGATATTTTAATAAAAGCCATTTTCAAGCTGTCATATCAATAAGGCTTCAATTTTCTATGGTAAATAGGCTCAAAATGACACGTTTAAGGGCTACAGACACTGTGTGCTTCTTTTCTTTATCACCGTTATTCCCAAAGGACCCCCCAATTTCATTAGGACACATTTAAAGCACTAGAGGCATCTGAAATAAACCTGCTCCACATCGTATTCAACGTGGTTCTGGAGAAGGATCGGGTGTCTTTTACTATGTTGCTGCCACATTTGGTGGTGAGTTATTGTTGTTTGTCTTCTTTGTTTTTTCCTTGAACGTTTGCTGTAGCCAAGTTTTTTAAAAGTTGTTTTAGCCTGCAGTGAGACCTGCTGACGGCTCTTTTCGCTTTCCAGTTCACGCGTCAAATCAGGTCAGAAAAAGCAGTCCGAACCAGTCGCGTTAGACAATAGATTTGGTCATTAAATCCAGTCGTCTGACAGCGAGCACAGCATGGATCCCTGTGTGGCAATAGCTGAACATTTTCACAACTTTGGGGTCCATTTCTGCACAGAGAGCAGTTTTCATTCTTTGCATTTATAACAGTTCTGACCAAATTTGGTCATTATATTAAGAGTGAATAATTGCCATCTAAAGCAAAGCAAACATTGTTAGAATTCATTGTGATTTAAGGCAGTTTTTAACATTAACATTTTATTTCTAGTTATTTACTTTTGGAAATAGTCACATTTGTGGCAATATCTTCTGTTCCAGTTCAAATTAGCTGCGTTTAACGCTCCTCCGTGAGGATCTTTGTGGTAATTATGGTGCATCTCTGTCCGCGCCTGCACTCGGGAGAACATAAATGCTCCACCATTATAGGTAATTAAGATAAAATAATACATTTATATGTCCGTGGGTTGCCAAATATCTTTTTGCATATGCTTGCAGTTCTGCGTTTCTGCTCATGGACGGACTTTTTGGGAATATTTCACTGGAAAAATATTGCGTGGCGACTTTGAGCATTGTGAATTAAATTCCACTCCTCTCTGGTGTAGGTAGGTAGTAATAATTGCCAGGATTTGCAGCTTGCTTGGTACAATTGCTTGTGTTGCGTTTGGTTTCATTTCATTGAGCTCTCAAGGCCAATGCAACTAAAAAAAAAAAAAAAAAAAAGTCTCATCGCATGAAAATGAAACTCTGCAAAGACCTGAAAGCAATAAAAACAGACCAAAAAAAGAAAAAAGAGTGAAAACTGCGGTTTGATTTCTCTAAAGTCACCTTCTTAACTCGCTTGAGTTAACTCACATTTGTGTTTAACAGAGTCTCTGCCCGGTGACCAGCGCTGCAAGGTGAAGTGGCTTTTTTTATTTTTTTCCCGCGGCTCAACCTGGCAATTAAACAGAAACAGCGTGTTATTTACAGGCGGCCCGAGGTCCGATCGGAATTAAACGAAGCCCGGAAAAGACACCCTTTTGTCCGGCCCTGGCATATTTCTCTGTGTGAAAAGTGAGGCTGGTATAATGGCGGCGATGGTGCGACCTCCCACTGTGGCTAAAAACCAGGCTGCCTGCTGGCTTCCTGACAACCCCGACATTACTGTATAATCACACACAAACGCGTCCACGTTTGGGACTCGCACGGAACGCGCGCCCTCTCGGAGTTAAAGACCAGCGCGCACATCGCACCGACACAACAAATAGGCCTCCTTTTGTTCGCCCACGTTCGCACGTGCGCACGCTCACAGCTTGCTCGTGGGCCATTGCGAGTTGTAGCATTGGCCCATTGTGCACGTGCGGTCGGCTGGTGTCATCTTTAAATGCCAATTGTGGGAGTTTAATTGGAAGATGAGATATTAAGAGATGTTAAACAGCTCGAAGGCCAAAGAGAATTTAGGGAGATGATCTCATTCCTCCCGACAAATGTCAGATAAGACTCTCGCTGTGATAAAAACCCACCTGAAACCCCGGGACTTCTGACCCTCCGCAGACTTTACATCCCTCTCCCGGTGTGCTGCCGTACCCAGGAGAGACTGGGATTTCTTTCTCAGCGCAGAATTTTTGGTAAAATACAGCTTATATCCAGCAGCACTGGAAGCAGAGGTCAGACAAGTGTTCTCACACAGCTTTCAACCTGCTCTCGTGTCGGCCAAGCAACACAAAATCTGTGTTTTTCCAGCAGATTGATCTTGTAAATGGAGTGAAATTGACAGATTCAATGAATTCGGCTGCTTTCGCTATAAAGGTCTTAAAAAAGGCCAAAGGTCAAGTTCACTGACGCCACAGGATGAAAACAAACAAACTAACTTGGAAAAGCAAAAATTAGATGGTTATATAAGTCAGTACGCGGCAGATATTTTTATCTGACAATTTTATATGAAATTAAGCCGTGAATGCATAAACACTCGAGGGATGTGGAGAGCAATAAAAAAAGGAAGGCTGCGCATAAAATGACCGTCCAATCTAATTAAGCCTTAAGCCATCTAAGGTGAATGAATATCTTTGAACTATGTAATTAAAATCTTTATGTGCTTAATAAGTTGTATCTTTCAACACGTTTTAATCTATCCCTTTTTCGGCAGAGATACGATGCCCTTTTTCTGATGGAGATAAAGAGTGTATCCCATAGGCTGAGATGTAATCCACAGTTCAGTTCATTCGCTAATAAGAAAAAGCTCAAGTTAGTTATAACATGTTTGGAGACGACAAGCTAAAAGAATCATGGGAAACTTTCGGCATCGGAAGAGAAAAGTTACCACAAACTTTCCCATTTTGGTTCCTTTGTGCATTTTCGTAAATTCGCTCGAAGCAAAGTTTGACTGTAAAATGTGCTGTATCGTGCTCTGCGGGATGGTCCGTGTGTGCTGTTTATTATACTCCCGCAGTGTGAGCGAGAGCCAGATGAAATGCGGGCTTTTTGTTTGTCAGGAAACTGGCCTGTTGGGATTCTGAAATGTTGAGGCTGTGAATCCTGGTTGGGAAAGAACCGTCGAGTTGAAAAGGCTATTGTATTAGCCAAATCATCCTCAACCTCCAACGGCCAGAAATAGCCTGAAACAGACACATTCCAGTCTCTGACTCGGCCCACTTCCACCCCTCCAGCCTCCCGTTTTCTTCTGGAAGCTTTCAAAAAGTGGGAAACAGGGAGACTGCACACATCTGTGGTAATCCGATAAATACTTCTGCTGTATTGAAGATGAAAAGTCCAAATGAACAGCGACCCTCATTAAAAACAGGCCGAACCCGGTTCACGTATTCGCGTTATGGTTCGTCTGATTGAGATAAATGGCTCCGGCGTTTGTGTTGAAGAGCCCTGTCCGGGACGTCGTAACAAATTTCCTACTCGAAATGCCGTTGAGGGGGAAGCGGAGTTTTGGGAAAATAGACTCCTGGTTTTCTATCCATAATCACTTTGCCTTCAGACGGAGAAATTAGCCGGAAGTCTCCGAAAGCTCCCGGTGTGAGCCTCTGATATGGTTACAGGAATGTGTAATCTGGTTTGGTCTGACGGTCCGTGTGATGAAACTTTGAGGCTTATTCAGAGTTTTTCAGTGACAGATTCCATCAGGATTTCTGACTTAAAGATCGGGATGCTCTCTCCTAACAGAGGAACAAACGGCTAAACAAACTGAATGTTTGCTTTTGCATCCACGCTTCTTTTAAAATGCTAAATATTAGTATCAAAGAGGACCAATAAGACCCTGAAATACCAAAACCAGTGGGTATAGGCTCGATCTGTCTCTGAAACAATATCCTATATAGTCTAGTGTTTCATCTATACCATCAGTGTCCAAACATGTTGATTAGGATACCCAGGAACAGTGACTCTGCACCTGGCTTATTCTTTGCAAAATCATCTTCTTAGTGGTTAAATGACCCATTCTACCCTCTTGAAGGAGACCCTGAGATACTTCACCGCTTTTAGAGTGTAGAAGAGATTCAGCTTTAAAGAGATAATGCTTCCCATTTTCGCTGTGTGGGGTGCAACAGGGAAGTGTTTTACTGTGCAGGTATGCAAGAACAGGAAGTCCAATTTAAAATGGTAGGAATTTCAACCACAATTTCCCTTCAGACGCTTCTACCTTTAAGAGATTAGATTTCTGAATGTTTTTATTTTATCATTTAAAAAAAAGGTCTTCAACCAAAAAAAAATCAAAAATTCTTGAGCTTCCAGAGGTGACAGACATCCGTTCAAGCTGAAACAAACCGACAAAACGGCGACGCGGGGGATTTGGTCCGATGCATTTTACACAAGTTGCATCACCAAACGACTTCTGAGAGAAAAGCAGATCGGTAGCACCTAGTCCCCCCCCCCCCCAGAGGAACCGGGCCGGAGGGAGCGCTGAAACAGGCGCCCGGCTTACGCGCGTCCACAGGTGGAAAATGAGATCGATGCAAAGCTCCTCTTCGCTGCTCATGCTTCTATTCATGACCACGGCTCCCCAAAAAAAAAAAAAATCCCCCGCAGAACTGCAGCTGATGCCCTTACACGCTGTCAATCTCCCCATCCTTCTCACCATCGCTTGTGAATGTCAGAAGTCCCCGGCTAAGGTCAGCTTCTCTTGGTGGCCTTTTGTCTGCACACACAAAACACAGCAACACACACACATACACAGACACACACAGACGCAGACCTTCTGAAAAGTAGGACGGGAGGTATCACCCCTCCCCACCACCACCCCTCTCCCATCGTTTCATATTATGCAGGCAGCTCTCAGACCCTGGCCGTAACGTACAGAGGGCCCTTGGGACCCTATTACCGATGACGCCACCAGACTTTACAACCCTAAAGCAACATACAGTGTCAGAGAGAGAGAGAAAAAAAATAGAGACAATTATACAGTGACAAAATGCAAAGCAGAGAGGAAGAGCCGAGCACGGGAAAATTAGAGGGAAATATCCATGAAGTTGAAGAGAGGGGGGTGAGATGGTTTGAAAATAGACAATGGAAGTAGGTCAGCAAAGCCATATTTTTTCAAATGCAGTTTTTTTTTTTTTTTTTTGGTTTGGGGTTAAAAAACTGGTTGAAGATAGAAAAAAAAAACTGTTTATTCTTTGCATTGCTTAATGCCACCTCATTAAATAGATAACATGTGCTTGAAGGGATAGTGACTCTGATATAACACTGTGCTCTGTGCAGAAATCACAGCAGCCTAATTGCAGGATTCTTTCTGTTCCTCTCAGAGGCTCATAATTGGCTTTTTGACACACAGCAGTGTGTGTGATTGTGATCTCTCTCCACTTCTGTATTTGTGTCTTCTGCTCTGTGTATTTAACCAAAGTACTCGTAGGGAAGTGTGTGTTTTGGTACGTGTGAGCAGCGGCAGCTGCTGCGGCACTATTTGTCCCCCCCCCCCCGCATAATTGTGTACAGTTGTTGAGACAGTCATTACTGTGACAGATGAGCTGAGGCTCGTCGCGGTTTTTCCTCTCCTCTCAACAGGCAGATGTCTCCTCTTGATCTCCGTCTGTTGCCTTTTGTGTCGCCCCGCGAAGCTTTCGCCGGGATATTCTCAGAGTCAATTAGCTAACGAGCAGCTAACGAGGAGATAAGGCCAATTAAGATAATAGCGATTGTGATGACGGTAATTATGACAATGAGACTGGTGAGCCACCAGGTCAGCTTCAGGGAGACGCACGCACACGAGAGCGTAAAGAAAAAAAAAAGAAAAAAATTACACGAAATAACCAACGAGAGTGCAATCAAAGAACGATGCCAAACATTTTCTGAAGAGTTAGCGTGAACCGTCCCGCTCGCTTTGATCAGGACGAACAAAACGAATTTCAACACAAAGTGACAGATTTCAGGTGGCACCGAACAAAGCCGAGCAATTAGGGAGGAAATATGCGTAAAAAACAAGGTAAAAGGTGATTAAAACCAATCAAGCATGTGTTAAGTTGTTTATTTTTTTAAAGGGTCTGCTATCGGTTTGCTTTCACAGCGGTGGGCTACGTGTCAGCCTGCTTTTTCAGGGCTTGTAAAGGAGATGGAAGTGCTAAAGCGCCTCAGGATAGGCTTGGGGGGGGGCGTGGGGGTTTGGCCTGCAAATGTTGAGTAGGTTACCCCCAGAGGGTAGCCAATGAGAAGTAAACATTTCTTTTTGTATTAAAAACAAATACATGAAGTAGCTCCGAAAAGGAAATGAACGTCCGCTCTGCCAAGCAGCCGCATTTAAATTCTTAGAGCGCATTTCAACGACTTATTCACCACAAAAATGAATACATAAATAGAAATAAAAAGCTTTTTATCCAGCTTCAGCTCCGCCGCTTCGAGCACTGACAAATACACACACACACACACGGATGTGTATTAACATAACCTCTCCTCTAACCCCTCCGAGATGCACAAAGACACAGGAAGTGTCTCAGGTTAGAAATTGGATATGTCAAATGCTCAGTCTGGTGTGAAATACATAATGGTGAGAAATCTTCCTGCATCTTTTGCTTTATTTTCCCCTTCGTACGTTTGCCACTGCAGTCCCCCTCACCTTTTAGTCATCCTCATCGAGCTAACCGCAGCAACAAACTTTCATGCAACGGCTCTGATGGCATGAGTGTATGGCCTGTTTTCCCACGCACAGACTAAACATTTTTAAAGATGCAATGTATAGAAAACGGTGTTATTCCTGGTAGTTTGAGGCTGAGCCTCTTTCAAAACCAGTTTACTGCTTTTTTGGGGCAAATTAGCATCTGTTTGGACATCAGAAATGGCAATTTAGCAGCTATCCAGCATCGCCGGTAGCATACTAAAAATAATTTTTAAATCAGAAGAAATCAGAAATCCCGAATTCCCAATTCAGCTGTGTGACCTCAGGTTTCTCAAGACATTCTTGGTGCTCTTGAGAGTCAAAATCGCCAATCTTAAACTCACTGATGGCTGATTTTTCCAAAGACATTCCCTATAACAAACACCTTACAGACGTGCTAGCTTTAGCATCACCACTAGAAGATATGGCGGAGTTAAAAACCCTCTGAAATGAAAGAACACAATAGTCAAATAATACGAATAAATACAAATAATTCAAATTCCGTTTTTAGAATGAATGAAAATTCTGACGTTTGGGATGATAAAATGGAGTGTGTTTGTATTTGGAGAGAGATAACGACAGATTATGATGAGGCTTATGTCTGTATCAACCTTAATTAATAGAGAAAAAAGACAATTACAGGCATGTGAATGTTGATATTGCTCATCAGTATAGCAATACAGATGTCAAATGGATGAACGAAGAAACATTCATTCATTAAACACAATGCATCAATCATTTTCTGGTATGCGACACAGAGCAGAAGCGAAAAATATTGAAAACAAGAAAAGGAAATATTCAACAGTGCTATGGAGGCTGTCCAGTTTTCTGAAGATGATCGGTGTTTATTCTGGTACACGGGAGCACGCCGACTTTGGTCGTTCACAGTGTATTCCCAGGGCCTGAAACAACCTTGGAGTACCCGGGGACTAGAGACAGTTTTGGCTTCAAGTCTCCGCTCGGCATTGTTTTGTTTTACATCTTTGTTGGGTTTTTTTTTACGGTGGTGCTACATCTCACTACTACTGGGGGAGCCAAACCTCAGAAAATGAGTCAAACTCTTCCGCGTTACTGCACTCAGACGCTTTAATATGCTGACATTTTGCTCAGGTTTAATTGCAATGCATGATTGGATTTGTGAGTGTGATCACTGTGAAAAGAGCTACGACACGTCGCAGGAAGAGGAGAGCGTGAAAAAAAAGGTTCGGCTTCGGAACTGTCATCCTGTAGCAGCTTCTGGTGGCAAAAGCAGGCAGGAAACCACTCCACTGCACGTCTCCTGCTAATATTGCTTTTTTTAAAGGGATCCCTTCTTTCCAGGCTCCCGAGGAGGGCCTTGACATTTAGAGCAGCGCTCTTTTTATTGTGATTTCCACAAAAAGTGACAACAATGGCCTCCTATTCAACTGTCAAAGATCTGTCAGTGACGTGAGAAGACTATTCCATATCTTTGACCCTCTGTGTAATACACTAAACTGAGTTTGAGTTGTACAAGAGTAAGAAGGCCTGATGAGACAACTACTACGAGTTGGATACTTGTGAAATTCATTATTAAAAGTAAAAATATTACAAAAGTGCTTTTATTAAGAGCCTGTCGGAAAGGGCCGCAGGTTTTAGTGAAAGAGGCAACTGATCACATTTCGACGGACTGTCTGTGTGGCAGGAAGAAATGTGGACATTAGATTATGTTTCTGTTATGCAGGAAACACACTCATTGATCTAAATTGGTCGTTCGCAGTATCCATCCTATGAGGCATCCTTAAATCACTCAGAAAAAAGAAAAAGAAAAACTCACTCGAAGCAATCAAAAATGTCATCCAGAATTAGCCGCGCAGGGGAGTTAATACTCCAAGGAAGAGGAAATGACAGTCATTTAGCTTCCAGCTTCCTCTCATACAACAAGCCCCCCTCTCCCCCGTTACTGCTCCTCAGCTCATTCTGGAGCAAATAGACTCTAAAGACGAGCTCTTATCTCATCCTTTAAAGCCTCGGCGTAATTGTCCCCCTTTACTCCGAGATGGGAGCTCACACCTCCAGCTTCAGTTACTGGTTCCTTTATGTGTCTGATGTAGTGGTGGAAAACGTTCACCCATCTTTTATGCCCCCCCCCCCTCCCTTTAATAGACACTTACGGTAATTGCGCCGTTAACTTTGGGGACTGCTGGCACGGCTGTTCCGTGAAAAGACCGAGCCTGGGTTTTGGGACTGGGATGGGGAAATTGGACTATCGCAGCTTTTTTGGGCTCCAACTGCTGTTATAACGATATCCAGATGTGGGGGGGCTTGCCACGGCATATATTGTCGGGATATTTTTCTGTTTCATTCTTGTTTTTTTGTTTTTTTTCCCACTACTGAACACACTAAAAAAAGACATAAAGGTCTCTGAGGTATCAGAATCAGTCAGAATCAGTAATACTTTAATAATCCCAGAGGGAAATTATTTTTGTTACAGGCTCCATAAGCAAAACAAGGCCTATACATATATACATGTCTATACATATATACATATATATATATACAAAATTCCTCATAAATATAGCCAGATATATACATAAAAAAATTATTAAGTGAAACTGAATACTATACAGTGTGTAAAAGGAGTGGAGTGGACACACAGGAATACCAAAGCAGGATTTGACGTAAGCAGTAAGTTTCCGTGACCCGGAGCGAGCCAGTCCGTCGCCCCCGGCGACCCGGCTTTTCCGCCCCGTGCCGAGGGTTAAATGAGCTTTAACTTTAACTCAACGTGGGCAAAACGGCAGGGTTGAAGTGAGGTGAGCTAAAGGTTGCGGGGTGGGGGGGGGTTGGGGGACGGTTTCTATTGGTGGCGTTTACAGTGAGGCGCTAATCAAGTATGGCTGCCCGGTTGTCTGAAGTGACCCCCACCCCCCCACCAGCACCGACTGTCCACAGTCGGTAATTTCATCCACCACTGAGCAAGGAGCAAAGGGGAGCACGCTCTCTTCGGAGGCTCACGTCAAACCCCCACCCTCTCTCTCAAGGGTTTGGGATTGACACGGTTCCCCAGGGGGGGGGGGCATCAGGTGCTGGGGGGCCGAGGGGGAGAGGGGAAGCCTGAATGCACAGAGAGGACCGACCTGAGACTTAAGAATCTGTTTCAAAGGAGAATGCGGAGAGGGATTAAAGGAGACGGAGGAGATGGAGGAATATCTTCTATCTCCCTGAATAAATTCGGGTTGTGAGGGAGGCGATTCCGTGTCACAGCTGTTGGTTTTCTATAAACACTCCTAGGCAGAAATGGCTCCAAGTGTAATTACTGCAGCTTTCGCTTTCATTCAAATGCTGGATTTCTTCTTAAATTCAATGAGCTCTCAATTCTGAATGAGTGCGTGCTGACAATGTCCTGATCCCCCAAACAATTACACTATTAGTTTGCCTTTTCTTTGTGTTTTACGTAACTACCGACTATAATAATCAAATCCACAGAAGAAGATTCCCGGATGATGCTCAGTTAAGCATTAATTACCTGAGTGCTTTATAACTTGCTTCATAATAAACTTTCATGAATGAGATGTTTTTTTTTCCACGTCATGGAAAAATAAAGCTGCCATTGCCGTTGAAACAGCGAGACCAAAGCGCCATCGCAGTGGTGACTGCACCAGCCGCCAAAGAGTGGCTGGAAATACTCTTTTAGAACTCGAGTTGGACCTCGTGAAGCCATCTGTGGAGAATTCAGGACGAGAAGCCAAAAGCAAAAGTCGAAAATGAACCCAGAAAAATGAGATTTTTCATTGCTGGAAGAGGATTATTTTTTAACTCAAGAAAACAAAGCTTATTTGTTGGTGAGTTTATTATATGATAACAACATAAATGTGCTCTTTATGATTACAATTTGCATGTTTCATAATATAAATAAATCCAAGTCAACATTGCGGCATAAGTTAGTGTAAAAGAGTTTGTGTTATACAGATATAATTAAATAATACCAGTTATCACAACAAAGGGAGATTTGTTATCTCAACAGAATTACGTAATATTATGACCTCCAGATAACGGAATCAAAATATGTTCTTGAGCCAGGCCACAGTCAGTTTCCAACATTTTCTGACCCCAAAACAAATTCTTATATTAGCAGGTTGCTTAAATTCCCTCCTGATAGCCTCTTGTTGGTACTCTTTTTTTAATAGCCAATGACGTGTTCCTTTAGCCATTTCTTTTGAGCACCATTTACTTTTTTTGGTGCTTTTCCCACCTGCTAAATTTTTAGTTATGGGTTACTGTTAAATTCAACATGAGCTAATGTTTCTCAATTTCAATATCCATATATTTTCTATATGCTATTAAACCTAGAAAGAATAAAATATTGATTTATGAGATTTCTTTTTACCCAGATTTTACAAAGAACTGCAGAGGGACAAAAGACTTATTCACCCTTTGTCAAACCCTCAGCTTTAATGTAGAAAAGATGCCTAAATCGACAGAAGAAGCTGGTTATTCAGCAGGATTTTGTTTTCACCCTTCTATGAAAATTTGAGGTGGTTAACATACTGTTGGAAGTAAAGAGCTTAATTCAAGAGCAGTTTAATGTAAGGATATAACAGGCTAATACTTGAGAATTAATGGCATGCCTTTGACATCCCTAATATCTTACACCTTCCCTTGTGAAGTCTGGATAAAATATCACAGCCTCGCCGGAGCCACCGACGCTCCTAATGCGCTTGAATAAATTCAAGGGTTTTTATCGGCGGGCGAGACTGGAGCATGAACCTTCATTATCAGTGTTATTAGCCACAGCCAGAACAAGTCTTAGATGCATCGACCCGTCGACATGGATCTCACTCTGCAAATTGGAAATATATCATGTCCATCAGCCGTTACCTTCATCTACTGTGGCAGCCGCATTTACAACCTTTTCATATTTATAAATAACACAATTAGAGGGATAACCTTGAGAGGGCTCGTGGCATTGTTTTTTATGATAGTCATCCGCGGTAATTACACATTGATTGAGTCTCCTGACAAACGGCGGGGTCGAGAGAGACGGAGGCCTACCTCTCCGTCCCCCCCTCCTCCGTTATGAGTGATAACTCCGAGGTCGCGCTCCGCGCTCTGCTCTTAAATGACCCCGCTAAGTGAGATAGGAATGAAAAAAAAAGATGCGATATTTCATTATCACCTCCCAACGCCGGTTATAGATACACAGTGACACGACTGTGGTTGCAGATAAATCAGGAATAAGGTGACTGGGAGAGCTAATGGGGGTTGATGGTTAACTAACAGCCGGGATTTATTAAACTCTGAGATAATAGCCTGTCTGCTAACGTCCTTATTTCATAAACCCCAACAAAAAGCTGCGTGCAAGGAGGGCATTTGTCGTCTGTTAATATTCTTTGAGGGAATCAAGATCACGCCGATAAGTCGGGAGAAATGGCATCATTTGGGTGGGCATGCAAACACTCAAGTCTAATATCTTTAGCGATTGGTAGATGTAACGCGATGGAGTCTGTTCCCCGAATGCCTAATGGATTGATAATTCATGCAAACTGAAAAAGAATTGGCTTTTATGAATCCTGCCTTGGGAATATTGATTGTAACGTCTTGGGCCAGTCAATTGTCCTTTTGATCAGCGAGAGGAAAGAACTTGGTGAACAAGCTTATAACGACCCCTTTAAAAATATTAAATGAAAAGCTGCTCGTTCCTAAAATCAAATTGAATGAAACTCCCTTTAGCCTATTGAGGCTATTAATGTTACTTAGCATTTATAGCAACCGCGAGAGCCATCGAAAACCAACCGTGCTCTAAGGGCGGAACTCACGTCCACATCCATCACTCACCATTGCTAAACGGAGGAAAATAACAATGCCACAGAAAGAGCTGCAGCCCATGAAGCAACATCTGACTCAAAACCAAGTGACATTTGAGTCCAAAGGTCATGGAAATTTCCAGAAATCCTCATCTTTAGCCGATCTCCAACCTGTGACTGTAATCGGGGGTGTCAGAGAGGGTTTTAAGGGCCGCAACACTGTTTGCAGAGATGTCACACCCCATCCACGCAGACAAGCATGCTATCATGCGCACCTACAGGTTCTTAATAGGCTCAGACCCTCCGAGATATAAAGAAATATACGCTTTCTTTATTTTCCAAGCATAAGTGCAAGCTTAATCGCATGTCCAAAGCACACACCTACGCACATTTGTACATTTTTTATTATCTGTCGGACATTTCTGCCCGTGGTAAAATGACCCTGTTGTCATTCATCTCCACATCTCTTCCCTTGAGGTTTGACTGCAAAGAGGAAGAGAAAGTGAGAGACGGAGGGAGAGCGAAAGAAAGAAAGTGCCCGAGACCGCAAATCCGTTACAAAGGCGAGTCATTGATTCTGGGATGGGGAATTAATGAAGCCTCGGCCGGATATGACAGTACAGTGTCAGACCGGGAAGAGTTATGCAGGCTGTCGGGTTCTGGCAGCCATTAGCTTACAGATAGTGTGTGTCTCAGGATGACAAAAGAAGAAGCAGAACAAGTTAAAAAGGCATTCATTAAAAAATAAAAAAAATAAAAAAGAGGCAGCCAATTTTCCGGTGCGATGTAGAGGCATCTCTGGGCATCGCTGTCGCTCTTAATGGCAGTTCTCACTCAAAGCTCTCTTATCTTGCACAAACGCTCCGCAGTCCCGTTTAATTTTCTGATGAGTCATGGCCAGAATAAATCATGTGTCTGTTCGGTGCTTTATTTTTCCGGTGATGGTGAGATTTCCCCGCATCAAATTGGATTTTGATGAGAAAAACAAAAGACACTAAACCCCCTATTGCTGCTTATGCACTAATTTGACCTAATTATGAAACTGCATGAAACTTAATGAGGGAACACTATTGATAATTTGACGTTTTCTATTAAAAGAGCATCACCATTTATCATCTTTGCCCCACAGGCCAATCAGATGTCATCGGCTAATGTGTGGTAATTTTTTAAATATTTAGTTGATTGTGTTTAAAAACTCCTCTAACTCTTTGCTACCACTTTTAAAATATATTGACATGGTAAAAAGCTGTATTTTACATATATATATATGTATTATTTTTATTTTTATTTTATATATATTTCCTGTTTATTTGTCAGAGTTTGACTTGTTTGAGGTTTAGACTTCCCTCCTGTGGGTCTCTGCGTGAGAGCACTCTGCTGGAAGTAAGACGCTTTACTTCAAAGAGGAGAGTATTTAAAGCTTGTGACTGTATACGTGCAGGAACCTTCCATACTGTCAAATTCTCTGGAAAGTGTTTGGACTGGAAAGCCTCTGAGGTGAGAGCCATTTCCAGCATCCACGACTGGATTCTCAGTCAAAGCTACGACATATTTGCTGGCCAGTGCCACCATGACTCTTGGTGGTCGCTTATCGGTTGTTCTCATGTCCTTTCGACATGCTCTTTTAATTAATAAAATATAAAGCGCATTCACACGAGCTATTCTTTACATATCGGCCTGACGTTGACATTTTGAGTCCCCCTATACATGCAGAAGTGTGAACTTTGGAGTGATCCAGTCTGCCCGCGTATGGGTGTGCCTTCATCCCTGCGTGTCATATTCGGTTACCAGCCAGTGATAAATAATAGCACAAAGCCTCCGAGCAACACCGACACACATTACGCGATAGATCTGAAGTGACAAGTGTTGAGGGCAGATCCACAGCCAGCACACTCATGTGACAGTCCGCGAGCTCGGGTGGAAATTCACCAACAAACTACAAACGCGAGCAGAAGTTATTTTAAAGAGAACAAAGCTCCGCCACGGCTTTCATTTTTGCTCTGATATTTATGCCAATGTTTTATAAATGCCCCCATTTGAAAGTTACCACATCTGAGCTGCGAAAGAAGTGCTGGAAATTCAGTTCAGAGCCCCATAAGGCTTGTGGGACGGCTTCAGGCTGCAGCCAACGTTTTTTTTTTACAAGCTCCACTGAAATCAACATTTTTCGTCTTTTTTTTATTTTCCCTCTTATCTCTTTTATTCTCGAGGGGCCCTTGTTGAGCAGATGATGAAGTATCCAGTTCATCTTCCTTCTCCTGCATGGCATCTTGGCAGTCCATCCAGCCAGTCAATCATCATTTTCAGGTAATATCTCAGCCACTTTATCACTGAAGGATTCCTGCTATGATTTAAACTGAGGAACAATTCAAAGGAAGTTTGCTAACAGTCTCATCTTGGCCGAGATGAAAAACGTCAATATTCATTCCTGTCGCTGAGAAATATGACATCTTGACATTCATTGGAGGATCTGTGCAAACCGTCCTTAAGCTTTGACTCACACGACACACACACTTCTCGCCACAAACCACACACACACACACACACACACGAAAAGAGCCTTTTGTAGGCACGAGCAGCTCACGGAGGGACGGAGGCAGCACTGATTATCTGGAGGTATTCCAGTCTGACCTGGATTTGAGGGGTTATTAGGGTGAAGTGCCCCGGCGACACGGCTTTTGGTCCCCTCCCTTTTCTCTCTCCCCTCATCACAGGCCATTAATGCAGAGGCATAGCTGCGCCTGCATCTAAATGTTTCATTATGGCAGGAGTGCAGATACCAATTTCTTCGCCCATCTCTTCTCACTTTTTCCTGACGCGCTCCTCTTCAGCACGGACCCCCCCCCCACCCCCCCTCCCTTCTCCTCCCCCTCCGCCGCCGCCGTGCACCCGGGGAGGAGAGCAAAGCATGACAAATTGAAATAAATGAGAGAGGAGGAACGGGTGACGTGGGGACAATGTGGGTGCCCCGTTCTCCTGGTCGGCCACGGAGGAGCTCGAGGGGGGAAGAAAAGAGGGACGGGAAGGAGGACCAGGGCTGGAAAGGGTGGGGGGGGGGGGGGGGGCTAGTTTGAGTGATGGTGAGAAAGACAGATTATTTATCCAGCCATTATTATCATTTCACCACCAGCTGTCCTCTCTCAGCCCCCCCTTCCCCCGCTCCCTCTCTCTCTGCTCTGAGTAATGAGTGGCAGTAATTGCTGGATCTTGCTGACCTTTGCTGCTCTTCATCTCCGCGTGTCTGTTGCTATAGGTATGCGAGCGGGCCACAGGTTGCCGCTCGGGTTATGTACATTACACAATATTCCCTCTCGTTCGATTCGGCTCCGAAAGCGCTCTCTGCTGCGTTTCTGTGTGTGATGCGACAAATTGGGCCGACCCTGTCAGCAGAGAGGATTCAGGCAATAGCACGGCTACTCGTATCAAAACTACTTCTCCCCGGTCAGTTTGATCACCTGCTCATTACGAACTCTGCATTTAATGATTAACTGGATCTCCCTGCGTGACGGATTAATCCTCTTTCTGTGTTTTTTATGCACCAGGATCGCTCGCTTTGAAATGTTTTTAGGAATACAATGGTTATAACAGCATGAACCCGATGTGTAGGGAGCCCAGCAACAGCTGTGCAATTAAAATATTCGGGTGAAAAGGTGTGAGAGGTGGGGGTACACCCTGGACAGTGTCACCAGTCCATCGCAGGGCCACACAGAGACAAACAACCACGCACACTCACACTCACACTCACACTAACTCCTACAGGCAGTTTAGAGCATTCTATCAACCTAACATCCATGTTTTTGGACTACGGGAGGAGGTGGGGGGGGCATTCCACACAGAAAGCCCCCCCCGGCTGCCTTTTATTCAAACCAGTAACCCCTTTTTCTGCGAGTCTTGCGTAGTTACAGCCACACAACAAACACCAACGGTTCCAATTTAGCTCTGTGGGAGGCGCTGACATTTGACTCTGTTGTACTCTGTCCCAATTGGTGGAGCTTAAAAATAAACAAAAACAAAACGATTGACAACGTCTTTGTGCGATTTCAATACAAATTAACACACAGCATTTAGGAGCCGCAGGGATAAGTCATTTAATGCTAGCAGGAGCTTAAAATAGTTGCTTTTAAGTTATTTGGAAGCTAACCAGGCTATAAAAGTGTGGTTTTTGTGTGAGTGTAAAATGGCTGCTTCCAGAGCTAATGGTGGGCTAACCATTAGGCCTCCAAGCTTTGCACAAATTTATAAAACTACATTCAAGGAACTTGCTGCTCTGCATTTGATTTTTCTGTTTTACGACAATTACACAAGGTTAGCTTGAGGGCATTTCAGTCATGGCAGGAAGGCCTAATTATCCTTAAAAAGAGCAAAATCATCTTTACATATGGAGATTATGACCTATTGATCCTTCGTTTCTGATGGCTCCATTCCCATCCAAAAATAGATTATGTTAGCCTACATGCAAAAATGTATTTTCTGTTTCCAAGGTAAACAGGATACCTTCAGTAGAAGAATATGAAGCCTTTAAAGTTGTCAGGGGAGGAAAATTATCACTCATTAACTTTCCCATCCAGTACTTACGGCCTTTATTTTATTCCCATCTCTTCACTGTGCCTCCATCTTTGTTTTTGACTCCCTGGTCCTCATCTTCCTCTCCTCCGTTAGCCTCACTGCTTCACCCAAAGGCTCCACTTTTCTGACTCCCTTTGTGACTTTGCCTTCCCTTTTTCAGCGTCATCCATCTTTTCATCAGCTGCAGTCGTTCCCAGTTCTGTGGCTTCTCCATTTTCATCATATAGATGCACCTGTCTCCCATTTTTTCACCCTTTCATCTCCGCCGTGGCTTCTTTCTTTGAGCCTGAGTCCATTTCTCTACCCAGCCATGATCAGCTTTTGTGTAGCACACTGATTTCTTTGCCACCAATGTTCCTCTCCCACCTGGAACTCTTTTCCTTTGTCATCTGTCCAATTTCTCTTTGCCTGATATGGGTCACCCACATCATCACCGTTCTTTGCTTAGAATGGAAAAAGGCCCTGGAGTCACACCACCACATAAAGAAACGGCCGTTTCCCCGTCCTCCATTTAAATCCACTTCGGAAAAGCTCCTTTCATAAATATGCAACGGACCATTAAGGGCTCTGCACCTGTGGATCTAATCCAGCTGATCATTGACTTTCTGGCAAAGATGAAAGGAGAGCAGATGTAATGATGTGGAGAAATAATTCTGCGTCATCTTCGGCATAAAGTGCGACATAAGACGGCCCTGTGCGGGCACATGTGGGGCAGAAGCTGTTGTCAAAAGAAACTCAGAAAATAGTTAAAAATCTGATGGAAATGATCTGATGTTTTTGATTATTCTATTCGTTAAATAGGAAACAGTTGAAAGTAACCAGAGTGAGCGTAACTACTGATTTTAGAGCATGGCTTTCTAACTTTTTCAAACAAAAGAGAATTTTTTTACGGGGTGTCTTCACCTCCCAGAGCAGAGCTGTTGCAACACCTCCCATCCTTCAGCTGCACCAGTGAGCGATCGATCCATTTACAGAGGAGTCTGCTCACAGAAACTGTGCTCAACATTGTAAAACATCCCCACACATCCATTCTGAAACGTATGTAATTTTTATAAAACGCTACAAAATTGATGACATTTGCTTGATTCGAGGTGAAGCGCAGCGTGAAGTTAAACAAAAAAGATAAAAAAACAAGCTTTATGAAGCTGGCATCTCAAAACCAGCTTATTGGTCCTAAATTAATCATAGCAAAGGCTGATGAGACTCTGATGAAATAAGAAACCTGCTTTGATCAAGTTAAAACTGCCAAAAAACGGCATAGGCCTGAAAACTAAGGGCCTCACACAAAAAGCACACCGATAAACAAGAGAATGAATAGATCATAAATCCAAAACAATAGAAAAAAATGGTGAAATAGAATAGATAATAGGACTATACTAGTTGCCAAATAATAAAAATATACTGAGGTGATTGGTTCAAAACTGTAGAGAAACCATTGCATTGCACCAGCATGGTGCTATTGTACCCAATTACTTGTATTGAGCAATGCAAAATACACATGAAGCAACGAGCTATCGTGCACAGCTGTGAATTAAAGTAAATAATGCTCACATGCAACTTGTCGTGCGCTATTTGATCAAACCTCATTACATAAGCGCACACATGCAAGAAGAGGATCAAATTTGAAATGATGCTCAAGTGAAAATAAGACACATATACCAAGCTAGTTTGAATTTCTGCACTTGGATATTCAGCCCTCTGAGACAGCAGACAAGTGTCTGATCCAATAAATGATACACACAACGAAAAAAAAGGTGAGGATTCTCATATTTCATGCACTTTCCAGAGCAATTTCGCCCGATTCGAAGTGGAAACAGACAACCAGAAGACAGAACTGAACATAAACCAAGCAGACACTTTGACAGAGCTCCATCAGCCCGATTGATTCTAACTGCAAATTTTCTCACAGTCGATCTTCATTTTTATGATTTTGATACACAGCGTTGCCTCACGGCCTCCTAGAGGTTTCATTACATGATCCATGTGCACATACAGAGGTGTGCTGACCCCAGGATCAGTCCAGGTAGCCACTCCTACCTGGACTATTGACAGCAAATGGACAGCAAACAGAATTCATTCCATTGTCTGTTCCACCCTGATGTGTTAAGCTTACATTTACATTCATTTTCTCTTCTTTGTTTTCATCATCATGCCTTCTTGAATGTGGTTTAAATTGTGCCTTGATATGCAAACAACTAAGCGTGCGGTCTTTAAATCTGTTAGAGAGAAAGCAGATGCACATTTGAGTGTGTTTGTTTACACACTTTCATGCAGCTGACTGATGCCGTGTGTGCCGTTTATGAATAACTGCCAGCGTGAAGACAATAACTCAAAAATATACACGGCACGGCGTCCATTTCCCTCTCCGGTCTGGAGCAGAAGCTCCATTTGCGCAGAGCGCTTTCCACTTTTCTTCTTAAGTTTGTTGCTATGCCAACAAGTGATAATAAAGTAGCTCAAAACCGTCCCTGCATCTATTTTTCTGACACATCTATCCGGCTGAAAAGGCACGCCATCGCACTTTGAGGGCCACATTTCTTAAGTGCAATGACGGCGCGCTCTCTGACACGAGCGCTATTTCAGGCGATGCTTCATTCCTCTTTAATTTGACTTGCTATGACATGTGTTGTCTAAATTGCTGCGAGTCTATTGTGCTAAGCTCTGAGTAAAATACTGTAACCGATTCCTCGAATCAGTGTGAATTAGGAAGAAGTCAGACAGATTTTACCAACCAGGATATACAAAGAAAACACACACACACGAACGCACACGCACTCAGACACACACTCACAACTGTGCGGACTTCCTTTCAGAGTTCTTTCATGACTAAAAGCAATGGCTCATGAAAGGCAGGTGGTCTGTTGCTGCTGGCTTTACATTCTATTAATCTAACAGATGCTTTTATCTAAAGTACAAGAGAAAAACAGACTCATTCAGTATTTTGTCCCCATTAGGCTTCACGTCTAATTTTCTATATTTTAGAACCTGAATGTGCCCTTTAGACTTGGATAATTAATCTAATAGGCTAGGTAAGGCAGATAAGCTACTATTAATGATAAAGTCATTTTGAATGTATTTTCATGTGAATAAGCTAACATCAATGATAATAAAAGTAATTTCGTTTTTACGTTTTCCACGGTATCACAGTGAGCCGTGAAAATGAGAACAGAAAAAAATGGTTCAGACAATGAAATCAAGCAGGTGTTAAAGTCGCAATTCTTTCTTGAGCAAAAAAACAAGTTATGTATTCACTTTGGAAGACTCAAGCTACAGACCAGAACCAGAACACAACCCAGCAAGTTTGAGGCCTGGAGGTATCAACTTTGGGGTAAATCCAAGCTGATGCCAGAGAACTGGGACTCTCTAAAGTGAATAAAATTGCTTCAGTAGCCAAAAAGGGAAAGAAAGATCAGATAGACTATCTGTGTAGCTGGCACAGATATCCTCATTTTAGACCGTTTTCAGAAGTGTGTTTAGGGTTCGGCGTGTGGATGTTTTGGGAGGCCGTCACACCAATTAGTATTTAAGCATGTTTGAGCGTGTCATAATGAAGCAGTTTGTCTTAAATCTTGGGCTTGTTCATGAAATATGAATCTCACAGATTCCCCGTTTGCAGTGATTATTTATTATTTCTGCGGGATGAATAATTCAATACCTTTTTTTTTTTTTTTTTTTTGCAAATGCAGCACTAAAAAAAGGATGAGATGATCATGGTGGTCATTAAGAGCTGCTCCCTCTCTTTTAAACTCTGTTCCTTGTCTAAAAAAAAAAACATTTCAACATTTCCACCACTATTAAAAGCAATGGAAATGTCCATCTGTGTATCAGGACGTAAAAACTCATAGGAAGAAGAATATATCTATATAAAATCTATCATTTTTAATGATCTCTCATATATGTGTGAATGTGTGAGTATGAATGGAAAAATGCCATAAAAATCTTTCTAAAAGGTGAAAAAGTAAAGAGAAAAGTAAAGAGAAAAGATGAAAGGCTGGTACAGTCTGATTCCATGACAGCCGCTTTGACAGATGTTTCATTCCAGTCTCTAATAAGGAGTCCCAACAAAGGGAGATCAGAGACTAATGTGGCACCCAGAAGTTTTGGTTTGATTTCCCTTTTGTTATTTCTCTCTGTCTGAATACATTTTCCTTTTGTCTTACAGTTTTTTCATTCAGGATACAGCCGGGGAGTGGTGAAAAGAAGCTGAACGTTAACAATGCAGACTTTTAAGCTCATATTTACTTTCTCTATATGCTGCCCTCCTCTTTAAATGCTCGTCTATAGCCACCAAAATGGCCCATCTTTATTGACTCCCTGTTAAATCCATCTCAGCGCATTCAAACCTCTTAACGGGCTCCTAGTTCTGTATTTTCCACACAGAGCAGAGTCCTCCATGACGAGGCCAACTTCCTCTGTACTTTTACATTTAAGCTCTTTGGTATGTTTTATATGATCCAATGCCCATTGTATTTGTCCCTAACAAATAAATAAATAGAAATATTCTTTAACTGAATGGTGTTTCAGTGAATTAGGTTGTTATTGCACAACCTTTAAATGATTTGCTGCAGCTTTTGTGCCATATAAGTAAAAATTAGATAAATAAAATTGAATGCACTCAACAGTTTCATCCCCGAACTTCTCTCCTCCAAAAAGGAGGCAAATGATCTAAAATAACAGACTTCATGTAGAGACTGTAAGCCTTAAATCTTTACAAAACATAGAAACAGTGACAGAAAATGCCAAATTTTTCAGAAAAGGACATTTGCCTGGGTGCACAGGGTGCACGAATGGGTGTTAGCCCCGGCCATTTGATCAGAGCTGTGGATTTTATTAAGCGTTTGATTAGACGGTGGACGTTTTTTGCGTTGATAATGCTTGAAGAATCCCCGGGAAAGTCAGAGAGCTCTCGATGTTTTCTGTTTTTTCATGACTGCTACCTGAATATCACTTTGGATTATTAGGCTCTTTTCCTGACAAGTGAAAACTCAAGCTGCTCAAGGCAGAAACTGTAACTTCTGCTGAAAAAATGTTTAAAATGTGACTTGCACTGGAGGCCAATAACTCACATTGTAAGCCAAGTTGTTGAGACACTATCGAACAGATCTGTACAGATCAAAGCTGAACATCAAGTGCTGAAAAACCCAACGAGCAGCTTAACACAGTCAACTTCATCATCATCTCTGTGGTTTCCATTTTTCATTCGCATTTTTCGAACTCCACTTTGTCTCGGCAGAACAAGGACAGCCTCAGAGCTCTTGGGGAGCTCTCTGCTAGGTGTGTATTCAGGCTTTATGGTGTTTGTGTAAAGCGTTGGATGATGAAAACTACGGCTGTACACACGCTTTAATGCCTTCCATGCCGGTGATGTCTTCTTCTGCTGGTTTTTCCAGCTGGCATTTGTTGAGAGAGCCGCTGAGTGTCATGTGACTGTACACAAAAGAATATCCATCCTCTTTAGGATTTGATGGTGGACTTTTGTAGCACAAATTTCTGCCTTGCATTGATGTTTTTCAGCCTGAACTTTGCTTGTGTTCAGATTAAAGATTAGATTAACTTTAGAAGAAGGCAGTTAAAACATGTTTAGAAAGCAGTCATGTTTTCCAATCACAATGATTTGTGTAATTTCTGCTCTATTCAAGTTCATATTAATCTATATGAGTCTATGAAACCACTCAGGCATGGTCAGTCAGGGTCAATATGATATTTTCGCAGCCTGTCTATCAATATTTTTGCTATTATGAATAAAATCTGTGGGTTTTTCCCTCCATATGTCTTAAATGTCTTGTTTATTGCCTCCTCAGAATCTGGCGTATGAAACATTTTAATGAACAATTTGAAATGATCTGAGCAAAATCTTTCTAAAGCATCAGGTCTAAATGGGTTAATGATAAGTCTCTTTGCTCATGTTGGTTTAGTGGTTTGTGCTTGCCGAGCTTTTATCTCCCTTTATCACCTCCCTCCATCTCACAGTCTCATCATCTGCGGAGCGTCGCACTGAATCCGTCTCTCTAGGACAATGAATAGAGACCAGGGAACGCTTCCTGCAAAGTTAATTCTTTTGTAATATGTTAAAAGGTTAACAAGTTAATGGATCCGGAGCGGCACATCAATAAGCTCGTCTCACTCTCTTTGACCAGGACATCCTAATCCCGGGAGATGAAAAAGAACTCGACAGCTCTGACCGTGAACTTAGAAATGCTCCAGATAACAGCAGCGGTAACATTTGTTGATATCCATAAACGTCTGCAATGATGAATATATATGTATATATATACATTTTTCATTTCTACTGATCAAATATGTGTTCGGCTTCACGCTGTGGGCGAATTGCGGCGTGTGCCTGGAGTGGAGGCACAAAAGGGAGACTGTGAAAATAACCTGTAAGTTCCACTTCAGCACCTCCCACGCTGTCAGTCGTCTGCAAGGCCGGGTCGCCTCGGGGTCAGCCCATTTCTGATTATCCCGGATGATTGGCGGCTCTGTCTGCGGCCACGGATGAGCGAGCCGCGGTGACATTAAGCCTTATTGGAGGAGACCCGAGTTCATGGGTTGGGTCAGAGGTGATGAAGGACCAGAGGAGGGAGATGTTAGCTTGTGATTGGTTTATGAGTGACAGGCCCAGACGGCGGAGGAACAACAGGCTGAGGGATCAGCGGGGAGTTGACTTTGATTAGCTGCCGTGGCGACGGGGATTTGCTCCATTTAGAATCGGGAACGTCGCCATTATTTATGCTGCTGTCCGTTTTCGGCACCAAAAGTGAGCGATGCACTTTTATGCATGTGGTTTGCTGTACGGCTCCTCATTTGGAACCTGGTCCATTTCATTCAAAAAGTAAACTTTAAAAGGTCAGATGTGGTTATTTTAGATTCCAACGTGTTTTTAAGGTGACAGTGCTTTTTTTTTTGCACGTTGAACACGGCATGTCAAAAGTAACCAGATTTCTTTTGTAATATTTGCTGTCAAAACTTTTTTAAGATGACAAATTTCCATCTCTTTTATCCATTGGTATCCTTTAAATAGTACGAGAAATATAAAATCAACATGGAACCTGACTAGCTAATGTTAAAGCCAGAAACTGATGTAGACTCAGACAGCCCAGCCGATTTTTTTTCCCCTGAACTCATAACTTTAATTTCAGCAGAATATTGGACATTTTTTTCTCATTTCAACGAGCAACAACACTATTCTGAGTATTAGCATTAGCGGTACTTGTCTTTTTACATTCTGCTCATTCCGAAGTAGACTTAGCTTTTTGTTGGGAATCAGACTTAAACTATTCTTGAGAAAAATAACCTGATTATGTCTTTTCATCCTGACAATTGATCCCAAACTGCATCATCTCTTTCAGAATAACCCATCGTGAAGATGTCAGGGAAAAATGTGCAGGTCTCTTAGCTGTTGAAGTGGGAAAATGTTGCCGGTGCAGAAAACAAAGAGAGATGATCAGATAAACACTGATGCATCGACTTGTTCTCTGCTATCTTTTTTGTGTAATCCAAAAAAAACCCAAAACATATCAAATATAAAACCAAATTTCAGTCTGCAGTTGTTTTGCTGTTTCATTTTTCGGGTCTTTGTGAGGTTAAGAGGAAATTAAGCTTTTTTTCAGATTGTGAATAAAGGAAACATATCGGCGCACATCCTCAAATCTAATTATTTCTTTGTGTATTGTCATCATTGACACACATCTCATTCTCTTCCAGCCCTGCTACACTTGAATGTGCACAGACAAATATCACTCAGAGGAGTTTTAAATCTCAAACGTATGATCCCTTTCCCATAAAAATGCATCATAATTAAATCTGATTAATCTATTTTAACGCTGGCATCCCTGTGCTTCCTCCTGAGACGAGCACGATGGAAGCGTCTTGAATAGTGGATGTACGGAGAAGCCAAATGAAGGTTATGAACTTTGATGCGGTTTTCCAAAGCGGCGTGGAGCTTCTGCAGAAGCGAGCGCGCAGCAAAACACAAAGCGCAGCTGCTGCTCCACACTCAAATCGCTCTCCTGTGCTGCTAATTGCCGCTCTCAATTCGCCCTCCCCTTTCTTATCCATTCCCACACTTCACCCATACTTTGATGCGCCGCCTCAGATCTCCACCTCCACACACTCTTCTCTTCTTTAAAGTCTTCATCCTTGAGCTATTCTCTCCGCTTTTTTTTTTTTTTTTGCCGAAACGCGTCTCCACTTGTCTCCTGCTCTCTTTAGCTCCTCTTCTCTCTCACCCTCTTGCTGTCCATCCTCATGTCTGCACACCATCTCTCTCCTTCTCTCACCCTCTACCTAATCAGTGTCTCATCCTTTAAAGCTACTTGTAACAGCGGCAGAGAGAGAGAGAAAAAAAAGGGGGGAAAAAAAAGGAAAAAAAGTGTAAAGCTTCAGTGGAGAGCGAGCATGAAGCCAATCATCTCCACTCTCCCTCTCGATGGTCCAGCTCAGGTAAGAGTTCAAGTGGTGCTGAGGGGATGTTGAGCTCACATCAATTCCACATCTAACTTCCACCCCCCCTGAGACTGAAACAGTCTGGATTCACATTAAAACTGCTTGAGCACACCGGCAAATGTCAGGGCACAGAGCCCGCGGAGCCGCGGCGCCACATGTTCCGTCTGCTTTATGGGCTGACGGCAGAATGTCAGGTGAAGGATTAAATGGACTATTGACCCGAGCGCCGGCGCTGAGCTTAGTTAAAAAATGTCACCTGGATGCCATTTATGTGAATAAAGCGGGCGCTAATGTGACTGGGCCTTTAGCTGAGACTGAAGTGTCTGACGTTAGCTTTGTATCCGGTGAAAGAGAATGTTTAAAGATGTTATGGTCAGTCAGAAAAGAATCTGAAAGGAGCTGACAGCTTGAATTCGTTAGCAAAGCGGGGGGAATAAATTACAAATCACCACCGTCAGGCCTGAAGGCTGTGGTGTGGAGATGGAAAAGTTTCAACACGGGCCTTGTCTTAATGCATTATTATGGGAAAAAAAGAACATTCTATGGCCAAGCGAAAGTAAAACCGCAAGTAAAGGATTTAAACTAATGCTCAATCAAACTGGAATTCAACACCTTCTGTATCATAATGAAATCAATGAGGGAAATCGGCGACGAAACTCAGCTAAATTCAGCTAAACACCGGACACAAGAACGATATCTAAAGCTCTTTAAGAACATATGACTCATCTTTTTCATTCAGTGTTGTTTTTCTTAACTTTTTCATCTAAAAACACCATTTCCATGTCAGTAAACGGGAGCAATTTTGGTGTTAAAACACAATTTTCTGAGTCGTTCTGTGCAAAGACTAGGAAATAGATAATGTCTCAAACACGTTATTTCATTTTCTTGGGATTTTCACACAATTAAACGCAACTTGGAGTGAAAATGAATATATGAAAATGAAGAGGTTGTAATTTTACCAGTGCAGTGACACCAATGTCCTCTCTGGCACAATTAGCTTTGATTCGACATGTCGAGCCACCGGTCTGTAATCATGCATGCTGCATTTTTTTTTTACCCCTTTAAACAGTGGGGGATGTTTTTGTAGTTGTTTGAATGAATTTGGAGTACTTTGCATTCCTCTTTTGTGCTCCAGGCACCTCTCATTTTTCCACTCGTGTCATCTTGCTTTTACTGAGGGAGCACCTGCACAAGTGAACACGCTTTGATGCGCTCAGAGCAGAAAATGACCTCCCCCCATCAAGACTCAACTAAAAGCAAGCCAATTTTTTAAATCTTTCTAATTTTCTTTTTTAGAACAGCCGCCTGTGATTGTTCCAAATCAGGCTGTTTCGTTAAAAGTGACTGTTTGATTAAAAAAAAGTGGCAGATTGCAACTGAAATAGATGCTAAGTTCCCTGTTTCCTTCTTAAGTTACCTAATTACATTAGTTCGACTTTGCCTTGTTGCCTAGTAACAGCCAAATGACACTGAGCATCTCTCTCCCTGTACAAGCATTTCGAAATCAAGACCTTCAAAATGAGCTCAG
This sequence comes from Menidia beryllina, assembly GCA_013363375.1. NCBI lineage: Eukaryota > Metazoa > Chordata > Actinopteri > Atheriniformes > Atherinopsidae > Menidia > Menidia beryllina. The sequence continues at coordinate 512,808 of JABUIW010000201.1, forward strand.
CCTGTTGTGTCCAATTCTGAAGCCGATCCGAACCGGAGTGGGAACAAAGCACAGCCTTAAATGTTAGACTGTAGTGAAAAAGAAACGGAATTAAGGTGCGATTTGAGCAAAAAGCAACAACCCTCACATACGCCGCTTTGTCCCGTCTCGCTTTGAATATGGAGCGCTGCTCATAAATATGCCGCCGGCCTCTCGCACGGCCGTGCACTGCAGGGCTTTGCCCAAGAAATGTCAGCTCTCCGGATGGTCAATACCTGATAACCTTTTTATGCTTGATCTGCATGTTTAACAGCAACAGCCAAGACAGGCACCATTTTAATCAATACTTTTAAAAATAAATCTCTCAAAAGGTTCAGTCTCTAATCCACAAATAGACATGAAAATTAGGTTCTGACCCGAGGACAGCCATTACCGGGGACACGGGCTAACAAAGAGGGAAAATTTATTCCATTACAAAAATATCACAGTATGAAGGTTTCAAACTACTTCTGAGGCATAATTCACTCCCCGGCTGTCCGAACGCCACATCGAATTTGTCAAATGTGAAATGTTAATTACGTCTTTGAGATCAAGTCAGAGTGAAGTTGCCGAGAGTTTGCATTCATGCCTTAATGGGTGTCCATCTCCGTGGTGATTAAACGGCGAAGTGCATGAAAGCCTCTGAACAACGGGTTTTGGGCAAAAAATGATGCAAGGGCTGACAATCTAGGTTCGGTCATTTGCATTCTCTGGAGCACGGGGTGATGTAAAGCAGGCTTCCTTAACTCCAGCGGCAGAAGAGGCTTTCTAAATATTTCATAAACTGCACAAACATTTCCAGGAGAAGATGCTTTTTTTAAATGTACATAATGAGTTCAGATGCGTAGTTTGAAAAAAGCTCAAACGTCTGTGCATGATCTTTCAAATCAAAATCATCCTTAGGATCGCAGGGAGGAAAATGTATTCTCTTTATTATTTGCATGAGCTTTTCTTCCCCCCATTGAGCTCAGAGCTGTAACCAAAGACTTGAATAAAGTTAGAGTGACCTTGTGGATTCGTGCAATTCATGACAGCTTCTTCCCTTCGACTCTGAAGTCGTCCGGAGTCTGCAGGCCGTGCAGAAAAAGGCTGCGCGTGGCTCTGGAATGAATACGACCGAAGGTCACTTTTGGCCGGTCATGACGCAGATGGCGAGTCGGCCGGTGATTCTGAGATGATGCTAATCAAGTAAAACCAAATAACTCCAGTGTGGAGCAGCTAACTATTAACTAACTGATTGTGACAGCAACAAATACATTAAGACGGCAAATCCGAAAGACTTCCTCCGTCATCTGTGTGAGTTACAGTTACGGCTAATGGTAAAAGCGACACTCAACTATAAAAACGTAATTACATTGTTCTTTTATGAAGAATAACATAAACTTACCATATACTGACAGAATTTATTGTACCATTTTTTTTTTGGGGGGGGGGTGTTGATGTCTTCCAAGTAGTCTTTCTCAGAATAGTGTTGTTGCTCGTTGAAATGAGAAAAATTGTCCAATATTCTGCTGAAACTGAAGTTATGAGTTCACTAAATGAAAAATTCTGCTGGGTGGTAGGACGATACAAGGGAAAAAAGTTTGGTTGGGCTGTTAGAGTCTGCATCAGTTTCTGTCTTTAACATTAGCTGCCTCAGGTTCCATGTTGGTTTCAGATTTCTTGTACTATTTTAAGGTTACCAATGGATAAAAGAGATGGAAATTTGTCATCCTGAAAATGTTTTGACAGCAAATATTACAAAATAAATCTGGTTACTTTTGACATGCCGTGTTCAATGAGCAAAAAAATAAAGGACTGTCAGCTTAAAAACACTTTGGAATCTAAAATAACCACAGTAGTCTTTCGTTTTGTTTTAATTGATTAACGAGAAAGGCAAAGGTGGAGGCGACTTGATTTTTATCTTAAACTACAGCAAAAGGTGAGGCCGAGCTGGAACTCCATTAAACTTCAGCTGAAAAAAACTAAACTAAAGAAGAGAAAAAACCCAGCAACTATAACAACCGAGGACCCGAACAGCAAGATCAACATTTAGAGGAGGTAATGGCGATGTTCTGTCTATGACAGTGACAAACCAGGGAGCTTAAATACTGTGTGTGTGTGTGTGTGTGTGTGTGTGTGTGTGTGTGTGTGTGTGTCGGGGGGGGTGATGAGGAAGCAGTTGCAGCTGAGGACAGCAGGTAACAGGTGTGGCCGCGGAACTAATGACCAAACTGAAGGGAACTGGGGAAAACTGGCGGGGAAGAGAAAAAAGCTAAATAAGTGAGTCAAAGTTAAGACAAACCACTGGTGTAAGCAAAGCCGACACCTGAAGACTGGAGCCAGACGGGCCAGAAACACCAAGAAGAACCAGAGACTTCAAAACAAAAACCGAAACAAGCAAAACATTGGGATTCACCAAACCAACTCATAATGAGACCATGAAAAAAAACAGAAACCCAAAACACAAGAAAATCCAAACACAAAAACCCATTAATCATGAATCAACTCACATCTTTTTAATAGATCTGTGTGGGAAAAGTTCAGTTCAGTTAATTTCTTTTGGGTGTGAAACAATATGCCCAGTACTAAAATCTTTTCCTGGTTCCCATAGAAGGAGATTTCTGGGCAGTTGCTCTTTTCAGTAAGACGCGTTCTCTTTTTCTTTGACAGGAATTGTTGAAACCTTTGCCGACTAAGTGTGAGTTGTTAAGCTGTCAGACACTTGAGCGGAGCGGTGCCGTTACGCGCACTACAAGTTCCATTAACTCCCAATGAATTTCGGCTTATTAATCAGAAGTATAATGGACTCACTAATGAACATGTCAACAGAGGAGAAACTTTTGTGCGGCGCTACAATCTCAACTCGATCGGTTTAATGTAGGCAAACTTTCCTCCTCCATGGTTTCACCTGCAATAATTATCTGTGGCACAGAGTTGTTTTCCCAGATCATCTGAGTCAGAAAAAGAAAAAGAAAAAAGTATTTAAAAGGGTTGGAGCAGCTACTAACTACCATTTATGGGCTGCTTTGTGTATTCATTGTCATCATTATTTGTATCATCATGGTCACTTTTTGAGGGTAAAATGATACATTTTACGAACACCTGCGTCATAAACATTATTTCTTACTTTGTTCACTGTCCAAACTCAAATGTTGGAGGTCTTCTGGTGCTTTCCATCACTTTCACAGGCAAGTCTGAATGAAGCTTGAGGAATATTAACAGAACAGACAGCTGTCTGGGTGATTGAACGCGGTAGTTTTAACAGGCTGGCAAAGCCACTGCTATTACATCACGTCAGGAAAGGACGACATTTACTTGAACATCTGCGGCCAAGCTGACCTGGCAAGACAGTACAGCTATAAGATCACCAAAGCTCCATGTAAGCGTGTTTATTCACTTCTAATGTTCAATTAGATCCACAAGTGTGAACTTTCTACTTCAAATATTTGTGACTTGTAAGGCAAAGATGAAAAAGTATCTGCCTCTGACATCTTTAATCATAGTTTTGTAGTAATTCAGTGTGCTTTTCTTGTTTCTAAAGGTCAGCAGAAGACGTGGCTTTGCCAAAAACAGCATGGAAGAGGGTCAAAGTTCAAGGCAACAGGTGGACGTTTGGCAGACACACTAAGAGGAAATGTGGCGCACACAGTGTTCCTCATCCTCCCTGATGCTAAAGTTGTTTTCTCCCTACAGAACTTGGCTATGAAAATAAAAGTTGGAGAAGGAATAAAAGGAGAAAGTGCGTGTGAAAAACTAAGCGGACGGATTTTACGGAAATGAAAGAAAATAGAGAAAAAAAAATCTGCCAAATCATGGATAAACAACTATTTTATTTTTCTTTGAAGAGTCTGAATTTTGGATAATTTTCACGCCAGTCCTTAGACCTGACCATTTTCAAACATTACAATGTGCTTTGTATGCTTAAAGCCTTTAAACACTGACCAGGACATCACTCATGACTCAAGTCAACTCAATTACTAATAAAAGGATAGAATTTGTCCTCTTTACTTTACCTGGATTTACAAAGAAAATCTAAATATCACAGTTTGGCTGTCATAAAATACTTGATCCATCAAGGAGGTGAAACAAAAAAAGAGCTACTAAAACGGTTCCAGTTGTGTTGAGAGTAAAAGCATAAGGTAATGACAGAGTCATGGATCAACACTGTTCAGAGCACACACACAGCAAAGCTAGTTAAAGATCTATGTCAGACTGAAGAATAGTTTGGATTTGTTCTGGAGGAAGGACAGAAATACCCATCCAGATCAAGAAAGATCAAAATAAGACAGATACCCTATCGAACCTTCAGCAGAAGCAGGGGCATCAGCGCCCACCGAGCTACAGATGCCCCAGAATGAAGTTTTTCCAGAAGCTTTTACATGTGGTTTTGCCATCTGCAGCTGTTACTGGCAGAGAGTGGGAAGGGCTGCAGGGTTAAGTGAGCCAGTCCGGACTCCTCTTTGCATGATGGACGGATGGGCGTCCATCGACACCTACTCTCCATTGTATTTTCACATCTTACAAAGCAGCTCTCGCTCTCTGAGCTTCCTTTTCGTTCTGTTTTCTCTGTAATTTTCTTGTTTTTTCTTGGTTTATTTTAAATTGTGAACAATCAAAGACAGTTCAGACTCCTTTAACCTTAAATGAAATGATCAAACTTATATTATCTTTGCATTTGATTTAACCATAGGGGCTGCTCTGCTGGATGTCGTATGTTAAAAGTCTGGGGAGTTCAAACAGCATTGGCGCGAGCCGATTCAATGGCTTCTTTCCTCGCTTCAAACTGTTAACGCAACCATTGACCTCCAATCTTAGATCAATAAGACTTTTATGAGCACATGCATAATCTTTTCCTCTAAGAAAAATAAAGACCGCTAACGGACTTATTACTGGACTGAACGTAGGCCGCTTTTCAGTGGGCACTGGTGGCCTTAGCGCCGCATTAATGCACGATTATAAGACACCGTTTACATCTCAACTCCATCTGTCCTATTACTTTTAGGTTGGTTTCACGACAATAAAGCCGTTTGATTTTCATGTGAGGCTTAAAACCAAAGCGGTATTAGAGGCCATTTGGGAAAGCTCACTAATAACCGCTGCTACAGGGTGCACATGGAGGTACAGTAAAGGATTATACATGACACACAGATACACACAACTGTCAACACATAAGCACAATTAATGTAAATCTTACTGTTGACCAATCTCCCTGCAGCATGCGCCAGCAAAACGCTTTCCTGTCTTCTGATTAGAGCGTGATCAGAGGGTTCTGCCTCTCCCTGTCCGTCCTCAGAGCCCCTCTGATGTCTCAGCGAATGATCAATCCCGGTGGATGATGCACACGTGTATTCTTAGCCGGGACTCGCACTTAAATCCAGTGATTGACATTTTACCGAGGCTAATGAAGGAGACGTCTCGGCGGCGGCGGGGGCCAATCCACTCGCTGACAACGGTGGCGAGACGAGTTATCTAACACCTTTGATCTGTCCGATGAAAGCCAACAGCCCTTCAAGACCAAAGTGATGATTATTTTGAGAAGAGTCCGTTACTAAAGAGTCACTTTGGTAAATCTTCTAAAGAAAGTTTGCTTCTAATGAGCGTTTCAACGAGCTGGTAGTCAGAGTATTGGTAGCATTTAATCCAGTCCAATCCAGTTTAATTGTCACGTCAATCGACAGTAAAACGAGCCATCTTATAGTTGTGAACTTATCATGGAGGCCAGTGCGGACTTTGAAAGGATGCAATGTTTGATAGCAGGGGCATTTCAGTATCCAAATCCCTGCACATCATATGTAACTGTAAATGTGGCACAAACAGCTGTTCAGCTGGACTTTTCTCTGGTGATTTAAATGTTAATCAATTTGGCCTCTGCATTGTATTTAAAAGAAGACCGTGATACTGGCTGAATGAGTAGAAAAATACCTTGAAGATACATAGGCAATACTATGTGTCGAGCACAGTTGTCGCCTTCAAAGCGATGGAAATAATGAAAAAGAAATAAATGAACCAGAGCTGTCCTTGAGGGAGAGCAGGAAAGGTGAGGTTTAGTTCAATAAGAAGAACTACTCTGTAGAGCTGAGTAAAATGATGAACATTTTCCTGAAATGTTTGGGTTGAGAGAAATAACAACTAGAGAAACGAGCTGAGGAATAAGGAGGGAGGTGATAGATATTAATTATGAATACCCCCCACTTTCTCTCCCTCTCACCATACTGCTCTCACTTGACAATCCCTAAACACCCATTGTATTATTTATTCGACACACACATACACTCAGCAGGTGAAGCATCTGTTTGCAAAATCACTCAAAGTTTAAATATCTTTTGAAAGGCTATGAGCATAATCTCTATGAAAGGGCCTTTGCAAAACCAATAACGTATTTACTTATTTTACTACCACATAGAACAGTTTTGAAATTACATGGAGAAAACTAACCTGTAGGTTGCACTTGGTTGTCTCTGTGTTGTTGTTGGTCCTTTGTCATCACTCTGACATGGAGAACAATTTTCCAAATGGACAAAGATCTGCTTTGTGGTGGATGTGTTATGTCGTGTAATGTTTGAACCACATACGTTGATAGATTGTGCTCAGACAATTACAAAACGAGCGTAGCCTTTGACGTGTACTGTGAGGTAAACCAATTGAAACGAGTCCCTCCACATGGTAGATCATGCCAAGGAAAGTGTTACTGAAGTCTTATCAACTGTCTGTAGTGTTTGCTGAAGACAGCACACGCCATTAGAAGAATCCGGTGCCTGAAATATGCTTTGTTCAGCGAGACAAAAAAAGGCTGATGTAAAGAGGAGATAGGGCTGAGGATAAAGATGGCAAAAAAGGGTAAAAGGAAGCTGGAGGAAACTCGTGGCGAGGGCAGATCAGAGCTGCTTCCCTCCCTTTCAGCACCTCTTGATTTGTAACAGCAGGAGGTTTAAACGGGAGCTTCACCCCCCCCCCCCCCCCCCCCAGTGCTGTATCCAGACCATGCCAACCAGAAAGAAAGAACAACTGGGCCCATGTCACCTGTTTATTTATCCATCTCTAATAGCCTTTAATAGCTTACCCTGCCTCCATTTTCTTGCTCCTCTTTCTTCTTCTTATCTCAAAATCAATGGGTTCTTTTTTTTTTTCTTATCGGGAGCACGTTTTGTCCTCCAAGGACGATTGCACACCACAGTTACTAAACTTTATTTGCAGCCTGACAGTCTCCAGCACAGCGGAGGTGTGCTGTGTTTGTTATAAAACTTTTAAGTGTGTGTGTCTCTGGGCTGGGAAGAGTGATTAAAGCTAGTTTTGCTTCGATGCTTCACTGAGCTAGTCTTTATTTCTTTTTTTTTTTTTTCCCCTCCTCTCCTTTTTTTTTTTTTTTTTTTTTTTTTTTTTTTTTGTTTTATGTCCTTTAAACAAATTTTTTTTCTTTTTTTTTTTTTTTTTCTTTTCTCGCGCTTTTCAAAAAAGAGCAATCCGGGGCAGCGAGCAAAAGAGTCCTTTAATAAGCCTGCCTGCATATCACAGTGGAGGTTGAGTCCCATGTTGTGTTGGCAGAATGATTAAAAGTTACCTGCGCCAAATGAATACTTCTGTGGTGCCCCGGGTTCAGCCAAGCTGAATGTGAGGCGGCCATTTACTTAGCCAGCAGTGTTTAATTAAAACACAGTCAAATGAGATTGTGCCACAATAAGGGATGATAATGGGTCAGCTAACAGATAGGGAGAGCTTTATCTGTTCTCATTAGCCAATCCCTTGATAGCATTCAAGTAATGGAGGAGTCCATCACCCCATCTCATTTTGGAGGGTGTGAAGAAGAAAGCAGGGGAGGGGAAAGACATGGCAGACAGAAGGTGGAGTGTAAGAAATAATACAATTAGGGAAAAGCTAACTCTTTGAAAGTTATTATCCCTGTAGGCTAACATCGTGGGCTGCAGCGCACCACTTATGCAAAGAATACATCACCACGGCTCTAATTGTTCTCATACATTTAGAGAGACACCCAGCCCCCCGACACTGGGCCAGGAGTCACGGTCTGCCCATAAACAAACGTATGCCGGGAAAAAAGCAGGGAAACGCAAAATGAGGACGGATTAATCTCATTTTCTTCCTAAACATCAGTCCTGCATCACCCATAAGAAAAAGGTGGATTATATTACACTCGCAATTTACTTAGATTTTCAATCACGGCCATAAGTGCTCCTTTGTGGTAATTGGGTTGTTGGCATGGTGATTGTGGGCGGTTATGCAGCTCCTCAGATTGTCCAACAACAACAGGCTGCTGTTTACACCCAGCTGTAGACGGGCAATTTGCTTTTGAAGTCGGAGTTTCTCATTATGCAAATCCTTGACGTGATTTTTCTTTCAACAACATCTGGAGAGAATCTGGTGATTTGCGAGATCGTTTCAAATGAGCCTTTCTGATTTAAGGCTTAAAGCCTTAGAAACAACATTTGTTTGCAGTTGTTTTAGCTTTGTTACCTCTAACAGCTTTTTTGTTGATACGTCGAGCGGCAAACGTTCTGTTGAATGTACATGCTGCCTCATTTAGTGGCTTTCTGGTAACTATCCCATATATTCTCTTTGGTTAGACAAACAGTTCTTTATCGTCGTATAAAATAAATTAAACAAAAATGCTTTGATAAGCTTTTCAGACTAACACAACCAATTTTTACATTGATGGACACTTTGACTCTAAACTGAAGACGTATGAAGTATATATAAATAGATACATATATATATATATATATATATATATATATATATATATATATATATAGTTTCAAGATGCACAGCAGACTGCTTCTACCCAACAGAAAGGATCCCAAAAGAGAGTAAATGCGTGAGCACAGACTATTTTGTGAGTTAAAGCTTGACGGAATTAAGAGATTGAAGAGCAAAGTGGAGGATGGCCCCCTTTCTGTTTTTTTTTAAGGTGTGTAGTTTACATGCTATAAATTTAGGAACAATAAAACAACTGGAAAAGGCTTCAATGAGAACAAAAAAAAGGGAAATGATGCATATTTATGCGTCTTTCCAGCCACATTCACACATTCCCCTCAGAACTTTGCCCAAACTTTGCAGCCAAAATGGAAATCAGGACATCCCAAGACTGGCTTTATGCTACTTTGTTGTAACAGTGGAAATGCATCCATTGTATTCCACATATGTTTTAATATACAACCTACATGGATGAAGGAAAATGTGCTTCTCTCAAAGCCCGACCCGGTAGAAAAATTACATTCACTCTATATGGTATTCCAGCGACTTAATGAATATAAAGTTCAACCTCTCGCTGTGGATGTTTGACTTTAAACTGTAAAAATGTAAGAAAAAAAAGCGAAAAATATCATTCATTCAGGCATGTCATGTAGAATAGTCACCAGGGTGCTCAGATATGTCAGATTAAAAGACAGGAGCGTGTTTGTAAATCAAGCTAAAGAGTGTTTTGTGTTCCTGTTTCTTCGCGACTCACATTCAGTTTTGACCTTCATTAGTTTTGGTTAAGTATCATAACAATTGGTTAAGTTTGGGAGCATCTGGTTCTTCCTGGTTAGTCGTAGGCACAGTGGTCTGGTTTAAAGAGTGCTGCTTCACGGCACTAAAACTCCACCTGGGATGACACTAAATACACTCTCACTGAATTTAGCCATTCGGCTAAAAACTCATTGTTACGGCCCCCCTCCACTTAAATCTGTAATGCCAAAGGATTCTGAAGTACCAGCATTATGTGATGCTGATCATGAGGAAACAAGGACGGTAAGGCTAGATTCCTCTCAAGTCCCCCAAAGGGTCCCAAATCTAATTTCTGAGCCCTTTTTTCACCTTCAGAACACGTGCAGCCACAAAGACAACTTTGACAAAGGAACCTTATATCAGAGCCATGAATGATGCTCATTTCACTACATTTCCTAGGCAAGTGAGTCTACATTTAAGCCAATTCAGAGGGGCAATTACAAGAAAGCACCTCTTAACAAGTTCCTTAACTGGCTGACACCTTCCGGGATACCTTACCACCAGATAAATTAGCTCAGTAATACTTCTTTTTGCAGGCATGCTCTTAAAAGCAGAGCAGGGCTGTTGGATATGACGAAGAGTGGGAGTCTGATGCAGGAACCCACAGGTTAAAGGGTTTCATGTCATGACAGAAATGATAAGTTTCACCCCTGTCAGACCACTATTATTTCACAGGCCAAAAAAAAGTTAACACTACTTAAGTCAGGCTATTTTCTTCTCATGGTCCACAAAAAAACCCATTTCTACAGACAGTGGAGAGCATGTAGAATCGTTTTTTGTTAATGGAAATGGAGAATAATCTTCAGCTGTGTTTAGGGTCTGACAATCTGACACACAAAATATGGATGAGGGTTTTATTTTTAAAAAGTGGACATTTAATTAATGCATTTTTACCACTGCTGTACATTACACTGCACAAAGACTGTGAGTAATCCATCTAAATGCCATACACACAGGTCTTAGGTAAGATAACATTTGTTAGCTTTGCGGTGAGCGTTTGGTTGGACCAGAATAAAAACGAAAAAATCCTGCTTTAAAAAGAAAAAAAAGGGTGGCACGATTACTTTAAATACAACGGCCAATCCATCTGAGTCCTTGGCAATTGAACAACCAACACAGAAGAAAACACTTATTCTCTGAAAGATCATCTGACCCTCGAGGATGCACTCGACATTGGCCTTTGAAGATCTTTAAATCGGAGAATGGCCCTCTGTGCACAAAAGAAGGCTCGCTCATGACTCTGACCTTGGATGAATGTTTGCAAAAGGGACAAATGAATTACAAGGAGCTTTTGGCAGACTGGAAACTACAGGAAAAAAACAACAACAGTATTGTGCTTGCAAAGGCTGGGATGGGACCGGAAAAGAAAAAAAATCACACATTGTGATTTATTTTCTTCTTTCCAATCTAAAATCTAATATCTTTTTGGTATTTAGTAGCATCTTAACTGCAATATACCAACTTTGAAAGCACTATTTAAACTGCTTTAACCCATATGGAAAAATAAGTAATACATATTTAAACCATTTTTCATTAAACAGTAAAAGTTAGAGGTATTTCCAGCATCACTTCAACTGCAGGTTGGTTTAATCCCACCGAACGTTCGCTTTATCTGAAGCACGAGTTCAACTGGGTCTCTGTTTACCGCTCTGATCAGATTATGATTGATATTGCCGTCGCTTAACAACAGCACAACGGCATTATTTGAATGAAACACAACCCGCCAACAAGCAGATGCATTGATTTTTCTTGGGCTCCTCCAGAGTTTGACATTTTGTTTCTTTCCCTCTTTATTCATTATTACACGAAACATTGCTGCATTGCTCCAGAGCAACATGTTTTTGCATGCAAGACCGGATCCTTTTTTTTAAAAGTTCATAAATACTGGAGTTATGTCACTAGCTCCAATTGTGCTTTTTTCGTGGTAGATCCAGGTTTTTTTATTTTCAGTGAGACACGTCGCAGAGTAAAAGGGATTGTGGAGGAAAATGACCTCCGTCACAAATTGTTTTGTTTTTTTGCTGCAGCTTGTAAAATCAAGAATGATTGGCAGTAATCTTAGGCCAGGTCTCTGCTCTGTACAGCAGAACCTCTACTTACGATCGCCTAAACACACGAATTTTACAAGATACAAAGTGAAATTTGATCCAATATTTGACTCGACACCCCAATGACGTCGAAGTCATGGAAAAATATGTATAAAAAATATTTTGAAAAATATTTAAAAATATAAAAAATAGTTAGTGAATGTTAGAGTAAGTTAGAGTAAGTTGGGGTACATCCTGTATCCTCTAAAGTGCCAATAAAACCCACTTTTTATCGATTTATTTATAATTGATTGCTTAATTACATCTCTTTTTTATGTTGCATTTGTTTTATTGCTATGTGTAATTATCTGCAGTATTTATGAAGGAGTTATTGTAGGTTTTGGGGCTGTGGAAAGAGGTATACGAATTAGAGTGTATTCTTATGGGAATATTTGAACCAACAGGCGTACATTTTAACATACGACATAACAACAACATAGTACGTACATAACATAGTATACATAGTAGGTCCGGGAACAAATTAAATTTGTATGTAGAGGTTCTACTGTTGAACTATTTCTATTTGAGAAGCTGGGCTCCAACGAGTCTTTGGTCCAGGATTCTTTCCTCTTCTTTTTACTCAATGTTTGCCATTTTCTAGCCCAAATGGCTGCTAAACCCATAGCTGGATGGCAAGATTAATGTGCCTGCGTTCACACTGCAGCCCGAAGTGACACAAATCTGACTTTTCTGCCCTAGCGTGACCTGTATTCGATCTTTTCATGACGCTGTGAACGACAGAGATCTTTTTTTTTTAATGCGACCAAGGCCACTTTGAAATGTGGTCCCAAATCTGATCTTCTCAAAGTCTTTGCAGCCAGGTCGCATTCATCCAACCTGCACGTCCCTGATCGTCTACAAGTGGCATTTTTCTGCGATTTCACCCAAAAAAAATACAAAAAAGGGTTTGGGGTTTGGGTCCTCCAGTGTGAACGTGACCTATCAAAGAGGGGGCGCCTAACCCTCTGCAAAGAGACGGTTTTGTGTCCACTTCAGTTTCCTTACAATGCAACAAACTGTTAATACTAATCCACAACTTACAAAGCTGCTATTACCTCTGTGGAAAATCTTTCAAAATATCCCTGTTTCAAGCTTTCCAGTGGTAGCACACCGTCGCTTGTGTTCTCAGAATCAGGGCACACATAGCTGTGACCCGTTTGCACAGCATCCACTCCTCATTCTTCATGTTTCTGGATGGCAGTTTCCTTTCTAGCCCTTATAATGATGTCTGTGGGGAGATTCTTGCTGACAGCATAGAGACAAAGGGTGTAATGAGAACGTCTCTGGAAAAACCAGCGCACTCTCACACACGTACATGACAAGTCCTTCCTGGGCTGGATTTAAAAGGCTGACATAGCAAGAATGTCCTTATTAATGTCACGGTGGTGCTCCTGGTTGAGGGTTTTCGTCTCGTCTTTATGTCGTCTCGTCATTTCCTGTTTTACTTTGAAGACTAACCCTCATCTCGTTTCAGGTCACTTGCACTTCCTGTTGTGTCACCAGTCCGATCGTCTCCCTGATTACCTTTTGTGTACACCTGGGGCCCCCTTCCTTCATGTGTTTAAATAGTCTTCGTCTCCCCTTGTCCCGTGCCAGAGAATTGCGTTTTGTCTCGTGTGCCTTTCGAACCATAGCTCCTGACCCATCATAGTTCCCGTTCCCGAGTCCCCTCGTCCTGACCATAGTCCCCGTCCTTGAACCTCGCATTCCTCGTTTTGCCTCCTGTGCGAGTTTTTGAGTTTGTTATCTCCTAGCAGCTTTGGACTAGTGAGTATTTCTTTGTTACTTTGTTTACGCCTCGTCCTCTGAAAAGAGAGATTTTTTCTTTGCACTTTGCTGTCCTGATTTGTACTTTTGTCCCTGCCTCTTCGGAGAAGTTTTCAGTTGTTACTTTTTCCTCCGTTTTGGAGCGCCACCCTTTTCCACTCCGTTGGAGTGCGTATTCTGTTAATAAACTCTTTGAAAAGAAGCTCTGCATCTGAGTCCTCGCTCAGCAAGTCCAGCCCTGACAATTAAAACGGTAAGCAATTTGTGTAATATTATTAAACATTTCCCGAATTGGTGGTTTAAGGGCCGGAGTCGGGGGTAATTGTCAGGTTTCAGCTTGTTTACTCTTACACAGCCATTTAATGCAGAATAGGGCTTTGTTTCAGCCCTTGAACAGTGTATGTTGTGCACATTTAGAAGGTCAAGTGATAAATAAGGAGCTTTGATTAGGAGCTGAGATTTCCATTTCAGTCACTGGAGATCCCAGCAGACTATTTTATCAGCAGGCCTGGCATCTGTGTTCGGGGAAAGCAAGCACATGGCTAATTAGCATTCTCAGGTGAGCCACGTTTACACAAGGTGTATTTACACTAACACAACACGTTCCTTTAATACATAAACTGGAACGGAAAGGCTGGAGGCTGCCTCTTTTACCAAAGTCTATGATGTGTCCTGCTATTTGCCCTTATTATTGTTATTTTTTTAGCGCCCACGACCGCTACATGATCTGATACAACAATAAATTTACAGCATCAGGCACAAGAAATTGGAGATTTCTAAAAGAAACATAAAAAAATATTTGAATTAATAAAAGTAAAAACTATAAATACAACAAGAAAAAAAGGCATAATAAGAAAAAGAAAAAAACTGTAAACAGTCATCTAAATCAAAAATTTAAAAGACGGTTAGACATTTTACCAACTTTTGCTCACAATTAATAAAACATTGTGTCTTCAGTCCATTAGGGATGTACAATTTGCAACTATAATAGTTACCGTATGCAAAGCAAACTTTAATTCAGTCAAAAGTCACAAAAATTATTCTAATTGTTCAGTATTTTGGTTTAAACATGTGTTGGGATTCATTCAACAGCTGTTAGGATCACATGTGTCTTTATTAACTCTTCTCTGGGGAAACATAAGTCCGGGGTTTAAATCTGTCTGGAACGATGGCTATTGGAATAAAGATGTCACTCATATGTATGAAAAATAAAAGACATAGACTATACAAAAACTAATTAGTGTGAAAGGAAGGGTTTTAGGGTTGTGTGGTGTGGATTCATAGTCATCACGTGTAGCCAGTTTAAAACAGGGTATTAGTAGCGACTGGACACCAAAACGAACTGACAGGTTCGGCAGTTGCTGCACCCACATTGGATTTGGTTTAATTAGAATACTAATTAAAGGACATTGCCAAGACTTGAGCACCTGATGCCTTCAGCTGGACCTATAACTCTCCCAAAAAACATAATCTGGCGCGCACCTTAAAGACTTTCTATGCTTTTTACATTATGAAATGTTCTTTGAGGTTTAGGAGTTGCTTGTCTTTACTTTAGGGGCCATTGTTTCCTTTCAAATAAAAGGAAAATGGTATAGTTACAAATTAAAACCGCTCACCGTTCCTACACGCAAATTGTGCTGTTCAGATGGTTGAAAGTTTCACAGAAAGTTCAGCCGAAGCTTCTGGCTTTCACTGTCAGCACTTTGCTTTATAGCAGCAGACAACAGGACAGCCAAAGGGCTGTCAGCTGCTTCATTAAGCATTTCAGCGTATCCAATTACAGGCTTACAACTGTTTGGTTAAGGCACTAAAAGCTCGGGAGAAAGACTGAACCATAAAAACAGAAATGAGACGTGGCAATGAGGGAATCAGGGTGAACAAAGAGATGCTCCTAAAGGAAGAAAAACAAAATCTAACTCATAATAAAACCACACTCCTTCTGAAATCTATAGAATACTACAAATATCCCGAGTAGTCTTGGCGCGCTGACGGGTATTACACAATGTTAGGACTTCATTTCAAGCGCATCATAGCATCTTCTCTGGAATTACAACATCCCTTTTTAGTGCTTTCTTGCCCCGGGTTCACAGCGTGTTTCTTCCAGCCCACACGCGTTGCAACAATTAGACAGGAAGGGATTTTCATGACAAAAAGTTCACGCACATACAGCTGACACGAGACAAAGAATTCTGGCTAGGATTGATTCTGAAAAATAGTAGAAGAAATCTAATGTTTTTTACTCGGGTTGTTGCACTCGCCTGAGCACCGAGATGACTCCATTATTGTTTCAGTGTCAATAGAAGCTCGGTCTCAAAGTGCCGGGCATCAGGAGGGCTGATGTCAGCATGCAAAGACTGGCCGACTCCATCTTCAAGCCAACTAACAGCAGACTCCCGCTAGTCTGCCACTCACCAAAGACTCTTTCTCGGCTCATTTGTGACTCGCGTTTATTTTTACCCCCAGTTCAGTGAGAAACTCAAAAGTGTGCGGCTTCATTATGAAAAGCTAAGGTTTCTCCGCTCTGGAAGTAAAAACCGATCCCATGCTGCTCAGACGTCGTTTGGTCCCACCTTTGAACAGAGCATTAACAGACAGATTGATTGAAGACAGATTGGAGCTGTTCGACTTGGTCGAAATCAAACTGGACCTGACAGCTGGTTAGCTCAGATTTCCTGCAAATAAATAAATGAGAGCTAAATATAATTATACGCTCCTTTCCTCAAATTTCTTTTTTTTTTTTTTTGCCATCATCCTGGTCTTTCATTGCTTGTCCGATTTCTGAAGTTTCAACAGTGGAAAAAAATACTTTTTGACCTATGTTGAACCAAAAACTAAACTACACAATCTAACAAAGTTGTACATTTGGTGTATTAAAGACGTTTGTTTCCTAAAGTGACGGCCAAACTGTGACTTGTTTGTCAAGTGAATCCAATCCTTCCCATATTTTTACACATTAATAATATTATTCAACACTTAAGTTTTGTGCGTTTGGTTTTACTTTCTCTGGTTTCTTGTTTGAGATTTTTATCCAATTTAGGGCAAGTATTTAATCATTCACAAAACAGCAATAAAAAATTATTATGCTAAGATTAGAGAAAGCTGAATTACTATGAGTCCTGTTGCATGACTTGTGTTAAGATACACACTGGAGTGAGGAATTAAGCATGTTTTCTTCTAATTCTCATGCCGTTTAACCCTAAATTTAACTTTACACTTATATGGTACGTAGATGTTACTGCAACATCGTCATTTGGGCTGAAATGACATCACAATGCTAATCTTGTGTCAAAGTAATATAGTACTATAGCACCACAGCGTAAAGTCTGGTAAACCTTTCAAGAGGTCCACAGGAACCATGATGGTCTGTCTGCTACGCCCAGAGGCTTGTCCAGAGGTCTCATCACAACAATAAAAAAAAAGATAAAAATCAAAACCCACACAAAGGACTGCTGTGGCAGATGTGCAGGGACCGCGGACCCAAAGAGCAAGCTTTGCCAGTTGATCCTCAAAGTCAACATTCATTATCTTTGAATTTTGTTTTGACCATTTCCAAGAATTCAGAATGTGGACAATGGGGTTCTGACACAGAACTGGCAGGTCTGTAGACCCCCTCCCCACCCCAAACAGGATTTGGGATTTGATTTGAATGCATCACATTAAAGGAATTTACCTGTATATTCTCGTACTAGTTGATATGATGGCTGGAACCAGAGGCCAGAGCCACTACACGGGCTTTGCATTCTCAGTCCAGCTTGGCCCGGAGCCCGGTGCTGGCAGAGAGCCTCACCTGGCCGGGACCACGCCGTTTTTGGTCCAAATACTCTCAGAACTCAGAGCGGCTCCCCATCACATAACCGGCCAGCTGATTAGCATAACCCCTTTGATATGAAGATGCACACACTGTCATCCCATCATCCCCTTCATGCAGCTTCTTGTTTTCAGCCATTTCAAATTATTTCGCTGGGTTGTATTGAAGAGGGCTCTGAGAGGAACGTGGCACAAACAGAAAAAGAGGCATTGTGAAGGAATCCGATCATTAATGGCTCACTGGTTAGCTAATATATGGAGTAGTTTTTGAAAATGCTTTCCAACCCTTGAGTTCCATTAAAGATAAAGCACTGATATACACACAAAACTAGTTGTGGATATGAACAATGTAGTAAGTCCAGAAAAAGATTAACCTGCATGTTAAACGTTTTAAGAATATGGAAAGAAAAAAACACCAAATATTAAAACAGTGTTCATATTGTTGAGTGCTATTAAAGAGCAAATGAGCAAGGACAGAAGAAGAAAGAAATTTCTAATTCTAATTCACGCATCACATTCATTCTCTTCTGTGATATATGCTGGCTCCTTGACTTTTTTTTTTTTTTAAACTCTTATCGCTGACCTAGTTCATTTTTAGGAGGATATTAACAGGCAGTAAATAGAGACGTATGGATATAAAACAGGATGCAACCTTCTTTCCCCGAGTAATGTCTCCCTGAAATCATCTGTGGCCAAAAGCAATCTTCCCAAAGTGAGCTGAGGCAGACCGTTTGCAGCCTCGGAGGAGGAACCTAATGCAAATAACTTCACAAACCACTTAGTGCAGCAGTCCTAGCTTCACGTGAAACTCGTGGAAATAACTGAAGCACCTCCATATTTTCACGAACCCCTCCCTGATGTGAATGTTGATTTCTAGGCATCAGAACAAAGAACGGTGTGACATCAGGAGTCGTCGGGAATATATATATATATATATATATATATATATATATATATATGAGAGACAATTTCCTGGGTGGGCTGGATTGAGCAGAGCTACGAGTGTCAAAGTCAACAAAGCTGTGTGGATTTGACTTATATTACTGGCTCTTTTAGTAAATATAATGCCACTGAACTTTCATAACCAGTGAGGGATGCTTTTGGAGATTCGAATGGCAGTCACTTAAGACCCTGAGCCTTCCCCGGTCCTCTTCATCATCTTTTATTTACTTGCACATGATTTGAGAAAGTGGTTGCAAAAAAATAGTATAAAAAATTCCAACTGTTGAATCGGGATGGACTGTGAAATGCTAGAATCAAGTTATTTTTTAAAGCATCTGCTACTTTATAGTTTGTAAAAGCTATTTAGTCTTTATTATTTTCCCATTCAACTAAATGGCTCTTGAAAAAGATGTTTCCTCACCAGAACCAAACCTCGGACATAACCAAAGGGGTTATTTCTGTCCTTTTCTATGGTTCTCAGTGGGATTAAATCTACATGAGCGACAGAGCAAACAGCATCATTACAACTCTTTCTGCCCGTCTGTGCTCCCCCGTCTTTAAATCTGAGCTCTGGCAGAGACCGATGTCTCCTTAATTATTTGGCAAACAAACAACTTGCTTGTCACCCTGTGTGAGTCGATCTCTTCATCTCCTCCACCTCCAATCCCTGCCCTGTTGGCAGGTTGCAGAATAATGGAGCGCTTTGGCGGAGTAGGCCTGTGTGTCTCTCCTCATGCTAACGGTTACATGCTATATACGCCCTGCCTTCTAGTTGTGCAAGTCTGTGCCTGAAGGTTATCCCCAAGCAAATCTCTGATGACCCTCCACTGCACAAACGACATAAAAACGCACCAACACACTCCCTGCTCGCTAAGCATAACATTAGAAAAATAAAAATAAAAAACTGCCAAAGAGAGAAATCAATCCTGGCTGGATCAATAATGCTTTATTACTGGTAAAAAAAAAAGGAAGAAAAAAAGCACAAAGGTTCATATGTGAAATTGGTAGCATCGCTGTCCATGAAGGGGATTTAATGTTGACTCTTAACACAGCTTTAAAAAACAAACACAATAATCTTAGCTCAGATTAAATAGTTATTATATGGTCAATTGTTTAGCATTTATGGTTAGAAAGGACTGCTTTCTTATCCAAGTGTCTAAATCTATGGGTTTAGCCCTTCCATCACTCTTTGTGATTTCTTTAGTGTTTTATACATTGCAAAAAGCAACAAATAAAAAGTCTCTTTATTACTAGTCATAGCAGACATCCATTGCCTTGCAAGTTATCTCCATCCGTGACCTTTTTATGTTCAATATCTCTCACTTGAAACCATAGACTTTACAGTGGCTGCCTCTGAATGCAAGGCTGAAAAACAAGTAGGAGTGTGGAATTTTTATCTGCCGAGTCACATTTAAGGATACATTCTGCGTTTTCAGTGGTGAATGGTAAAGAGGAAAACACTTCTAGTGAACTCACCTTTTTGTAAGCAAGAAGTGAGGTATTTTTCAATAAATTTTCAGCATAACATCTTTGTTTTCCATTTGGCATTGAGACTTGAAATTTTTAGCAGATACTTCAAGGACAATGCTTCTTTTCTTTTGGAAGAAGCATTCGATATGGAAGTAAAATGTCTTTAACCTTTTTATTTTTTTCTAAATAAGCCCATGGTCTCAGAATGAGGTAGTTGGAAGAACAGACTATTAATAAAGACAGCCAAATACATTTTTTACCCCCTTCACATACCTAATTATTATGGATAGTTTTTATAATTTTGGCTCCAGGATCAATAAAAAAATAAACTATTTCAGGAACAAGTCACTGAATGACTACTGATAATAAACTCTCTGTAGGAGTGAAGTGTGAACAACATCTCTATAAATTCCCATGAATCATCAAATCATTGTCGGATTGTCATTATTTGCGTGCACACACGCATAAAGAGAGAAGTGGTTGTGCCATTATATGCAAACAATATTTAGCAGTTGTGGGTAAAGAATGAGCAATAACGTGGGAAAAGATGAAAAGCCTAAAATACAACACAATGTGGAATTACTGAGTTTGAAGGCCCTCTGATGACAGCAGGTTCTCCCAGGTGGACGCTTCGGTCTGCAAGTAGCACTTTTTACGAGTCAAATGCAGAAGAAGATATAAAAACTGCATTTACAACGCATATTACGCGAAATAGTTAAAGAAAAAGCTCATCAAACCAACTTTTTTGCTCAGGTAGTCTGTCAGTGGCGAGCTAAACGGCATCATTTGATGGAGCACTGCTTTGAAGCCTTTGCTAAAAATCAAAAAAGGATCACCAGAAATGAAAAACAACTCCTCCGCCTGTGTTGTGATGTAGATATCAACTCATGCTGGGGAGATGGGAGATAACCAGCCAGCTTCAGGCCAGACCCTGGTGGCCTGCAGCACGGCATCTCCAGATGGGATGGCGTGCCTCCTCAGCCCCCCGTCTGCAACGTGAGGGGAAGAAGAGGTTGTTATTACTTATTGCCAATCATGCTGAATGACAGACATGAAAAGAAATTAACCAGTAAGCACAACCGAGCTTGAAGCTGTTGGCAGGTGACCATTGGACAGCTAGATGAGTGACAAAAAAGTGTCCACCGAGAGTCTATTTTTAGCTTAAACCAGCACTCTGTTTCCGCCGAGGGCAGGCTGTCTATCAGAAGTATGGGGAATTTGGGTTTGCTTGACTAATGGGATGAAAAAATCATGTGGTATTAAAATAAGAAGTGGGAAGACGGAGGGGGGAAAGCAGAGTGAAATAACTGGAGGCGTGTGTTGATAAGCTGGTCGGTAGCGTGAGGCTGCTGTGGAAGCTAACTTTGTGTATCTCTACTTCATGTTAGCTTCGGCTTCATGAACCTGCCACAGCGCTTTCTTTTCATATAAAACACATCAAGATGAAGAGGACGAGGCTTCAACACACATGAACAAAAAAACAACAACTTATTTATGGGAAGTTATTGTTTGCTATACGTTTTACAAACCCTGTTAGCAAGCGCCATTCACAAATCTCAGTCAGTGAAAAATGGATTCAAATAAAGAAGATGAATTGATTATTGTTTATTTACTAACAGTACCGATACATAAATAGGCCAGCCAACCTTTTTGGCTCTCTATTTCAGATTTTATATCCTTATCTTCTTAGTTTGAAGAACATGCTAAGTGCATAATGCTAAGCATTATCGCACAAGTAGTTAGAGGATCGCGAGACTTTCCTGTCGTTTTTGACTAAGCTACATCACATGGACAATGAAATGAGCAGTTGTGAACACACTGAACAGTTTGGTTTGAAGTGGGGTGAGATCACGCTGACAGGCAGCACTATGGCGCTGTTAAAATTAAACTAATACTCCATTACGGAAAACAATGCAAGCACGCAATCCTGTATACAGCAAGCAATTACTGGGGAATTTGCTCTGCTTTAGTTCAGAGTCTCTCAAAGGATGAAGATTTGTATTTTGGGTAAACAAAAAAAAAAAGCAGTGTGGGCTCTTTTTTTTTCTGAGGGAAAAAAGGCCCTTTTGTCAAACTACCTCTGTTTATGCAGACAAGATCTCAAAGACAGCAGTTAGCACAGAAAGTGAGATAAGCACCAATTTGTGGAGATAAACTGTCTCCATCATCTTTGCTCCTTGTTGTAGATATTCAGAACACACTAGACGGAGGTTCAAACACCTTTTTGGGGAAGATTTTTTTATACCGACTGTCGAAGAAAACTAAGAAATATCCTCTTCTGTCTGCCTCCAACACCAAACGGAAGCAGCAGTGGAAACACTTGGGTTAGAAGAGGAATCTGAATTACAGTCATCCGTTCATCTCTGCTTATCCAAGGTCTGGTCCCACAGCCAACGGCTTCAGGACAGAATTCCACACAGTCCCCTCCCCAGCGGCATCAAATCCTCTGCAAGCGTCACAGTTTAGTTTAGTTTAGTTTTATTAGGATCCCCATTAGCTGCCAAATAAATGGCCACTAGTCTTCCTGGGGTCCTCACATGAAGAAATCCCATTACATCATGAACAAACCATTAAAAAAAATCACATTAGGAAATAATAGGAACACGAAAAAGAGTAGAAATATACAACATATATACACAGGTCAGTTCATCATATCATCTGCAGTAGTTCTGAAGACAGTATCTTTTTGAAGCTTGTTTTGTTCTGAACTCTTCGTGTGGTTATTGGCAGTTGGTTCCAGTGACATATGGCTCTATACTGCACTGTGGATTTTAGGTAGTTTGTTCTGGGTCGAGGGAGTTTAATGTCTCCACCTAGTTCGCCCCTTTTTAAATAATTATGACTTTTTTCAACAAGGACTAAATGTTCAGCAAAAATGAGGGCTGTTTTTTAAAGAAAACATTCCATATAAATAGGACAGTATGTTCAGGGTCACGTTGGTGCTTTTTGTGCGCGGTGCATTCAGAAGCCATGTCAAATTTTTGGTCCTGGAGTGTCCCACACAGCAGACAGTCTGTTTTTTTTTGGTGTTTTTTTCCTCCCCAAATGACCAGCAGCCATCAACATGCAAAATTGTCCATGTGGTATGTAAATGACACACTGACTCACGCATTAAGCCTCACGGCTTCCAGTGATGGCTCTCCCGGTTTCATCGTGATTCAGATTTCACTCCGGCGATAAAGAAAGTCAACAGGGGTGTTACTTATCTCAAACTGCTTTTTCTTTTTTGTTCCCTCGGCAGTTCGCATCGTTCCACGCCATCTCTCAACAAAGGCCACAAGTTTCATAATTGCGAAGTGAAATAAGACGGTTTCAAAGGGCAGGAGTGGGAGAGAGACGATTCATATGCCAGCTGTCTTACACATCCATGGAAAAGGAGAGAACGGTGAAAAAGTCTTGTTTTGATCATGTTTAGATTGTCAGCCGGCTTCATGAGTCATAGGTAGGTGTAAGATAACTTTCTTCACAACCTACTTGACTAACCTAAACGAAAAAAGAAAAAAAGTAATAGTCATGTGCGGCACCACCTACATACGTCATAACACTCCAATTGAAATTTGATTTTCATTTATTTTTTTAAAAAGCCACGAAAAAAAGTAATTAATATGTAGGTGTTTGATATTCTTCGGCAGGAAAAGTGCTTTGCATTTCCCCCCTTGGTTTTTGAAGCTCTTAATTTTTTTTTTCCCCGTTCTAGTTTGATTTTCCAAAGAGCTGCCCTCAAGTCAGACATAATTTTACTGTTTACTACTTCAGAGTTAAAGTAGCAGCTCAGCCGCTCCTCGCGCGCTGTTGATTATTCATATCAACTCTGCGGAGTGAACAAAGAAGAAGTCAAGCGAAATGGCATGGTGATGAAAGACGGACGAAATAGTGAGATTAGAGGAGGGAAATATTGGCATGGAAAGAAATTAAAGCGCACGGAAAAATGGAAATACGAGGGGAAATGTGAGGGCTGTGGCAGAAAGAAAAACAGAGAGGGATTAAGGAGAGAAAATGTACAAAGAAAGTAAAGGAGAAATGTACCTGCCAGCTCTGTGCCGCCCATCCCTCTGGCCATCTGCTCCTCTACATCAAGGGCTTTGCATTGATTAGCATTCCATTACACCCCTTCAAATGGGGTGTGTCTGCGTGTGCCCATCCATACAAACCACGGTGTGTTTGCGCGCGTGCTGTCATATGTTTGTGCGAGTGTGATGTATTAATGTTTGTTCATCTGTCAGGTTGTGTGAGTTCTCTTTTGGGCCTGGTCCTGCGCGCGCATAAGGGACTTGTTTGGTCATAATTACACCGGTGCATTGAGGTTTCCAGATGAATGCTGGTGGGATGTGGCTGAGGGGTCTGAGTGGAATAACCGGGGTTACAGATCAACAGGGCCTCCCTTTGGGACTTCACCCTGATTATGGCCGGACCTGTGAAAGAATGGCACGCTGGGCCAACTGGCGACATTTTCACTGTGGTTTGCTAGCCCACATTATGGTGAAGGGAACACAATAAATGACATTTTTCTTTTGACGCTGGTAACAAATGAGGCTTTATTGTATAAATATGACGAGCTGAAATCAATTGACTTCTTGCAAAACTCAATAAAGCTCCTGCACATGTAAACCCTGTCACTGTCAGATGTGAGGCACAGATGCTTAAGGGTATGCAAATTACAGTACAACTTATCTGCAACTGAAACGGGGGCTGATCTCTCTACATATCTTCTTCCAAAGACAAAACAAACAAATTGATCATTTGAAGAGAGGTAACTTTCCTCCAAGGAGGACAACCTTTCCATATGTTTAACGTTCTGAAATGCTCAGAAAAGGAGATGGGTATAACTCTATGCATCCACCCATTTTCTATACCTGCTATACCCTCACAGGGTGGCTGCAGAATATCCTAGCTATCATTGGGTGAGAGGTGGATACAGCCTGGACAGGTCTCCAGTCAATCAGAGACAAATGAGGAGTCATCAAGAGCCCCTAACATGCATGCTTTTGGTGGACGGAAATCAAAAATATCCAGAGAGAACGCACATATTCCTCATTTAGATTAAAGTTCTACAAAAGTCGAATTCAAGTGTGTCTCAAGAACACATCCATAAGAGCTAAAAGAAGTCCAGCTGCTGAATACTCAGCGCATCGCATTAACATCTGTACAGAAAATAAAGTGTTATCCTCAGAAAGGTTGGCCGGGAGTCCTGGTTATCCCCTTCAGCAGAAATCACAGCAGTCGAAATTAAATTGCTATAACAACTTCACTTGTTTGCAGGATTTTTCTGACACTATCAGAGAAATGTGGTGTTTGTGCAGCTAAAGAGATCTCATTCTACCATCTGCAGTGCTTCTTCTCACAGTATTTTTTGGACTGCAGACGGGCTGGTTAATCTCTGAAGGTGCTCCACTGAGAAAGCTGCGCTGATCTCAGAGATGGAAAATGTGGATTACCTACCTGAAACAATGCCTCTCCCGAATAAGATTGAATTAGGATTTAAGCACGGGTTGCCTTTAAAACCTGTGCCAGTACCATAACGACAAAGATACCAGCTTTTGAAACGTAATGATAAGCTTTATAGGGCCTCTGCTCATGTTACCTTTGAAGGGCCCAAAATGACTGGATTCCAATACAGATTTTCTCTAACTCAGAGTTGACTTTAGATTCTCTGAATCTTCTGAGGATCTCTAATTTTAGATTTTGGTGCATTATTCAGAGAGCCTTTCTATTTTCTTCAATAATTTCATTGCTTCAACTTCTTCCATCTTTAAGAGTGCAAGACCCCTCCTTCTCTATACTGCTCACACTCGAAATAATGTAATAAACCTCTACCAGAAATATTCAGTTTAGTGCCACCACTAATTTCTATCTTTTAATTTTGTATCTTTTTTACTGCCATCAAAGCCATCAAAGATTTATTTACTTGTTCAAATGCATGTTATCATCCTGCCTCTGTACTACTTGGTCATAACATTGCAGAAGTACTTAGAAGCTAAGGTTCCATGAGAAGTAGATGTTAACATCAAAGCTTTGATCAGGAGCACTTTTATATCAATTCAATTCAAAGATCCTCTGAGTTCATGTGAGGTTTTGATTCAACAGGAAATAGGCAGTAGGTAGAGGTTTCTGCTACAATCCAGCAGCACTCACTGGAGTTACCTCTGATGTTTGACACTGAATATTTCATTGTAGCATAAACCCCTCGGAGCCGCTGGCAGCTGGTGGCTTTTGTCTGTACAGCAAGCAGTAGATCAGTGAAAATACCCACACAGAGTCTCACTTTTACTGCGATTTTTTTTTGCTTTTTTTGGTCAAGACGTGAAGCGGATCCAAACACACACAGCTGGCACAAGACAACCTGCCAATGTGCCAGCTGTGGAAGATCCATCTCGAGCCAACGGGATCAAGGCAGCAGGCCTGTGCTGACTGTCACGTGAGGGCGTGCACGCCGAGGGCGGCCACGAGCTTTCCCTTCAGCGGCCACGCTGTCTGGTCAATGTACGGGTCAGGCATATCGACAGACCACAGGGGGAAGGCAGGAGCGGGGTGAGAAAACCATGGATCTCAGCCCTTTCAAGCTCCCACCCATTGTCCTCTTGTAGGGCCACAGGGGGTGTCCAGGTCTTAGAGACGGAGAAGAACTCGGTTCTTAACTGAGGAGCAGGTTTTGAATTATTGAAATCATGGTGTTCTCCCATAATACTCTCTGAGATTTTGTATTTTAAATCCAAATGAAGCGAAGGGTGAGAAAGAGTGAATAAATCCAAAGGACATGCCAGGCAACAGAGAGATTTTATCAATGGAAAAGAGTAAAAGCTGAAAGTCAAGCATTTACTGTTTATTCAAGTCAATTCATCTGAACTTGAAGGCACCAGTTAAAAAAAGTTGGGACCAAGAAAAAGAAGTAAAACTGCAAGAAACGTAAGGCCTTCTGAAAGGTTTGAGGGATGCTAATTAAACAGTTAAAAAAAACTTCAAATGCAAACTAAAAGAGAATAGTTGAAAAATATCCATCTTGGACCTCACATCCACGTCACGTTAAGCCATAAAAGTTCTTCAAAAATGTGAGCAAACTGGAAAGTATGATCAGACAAGAGGGCCACCAGCACAACGATGTGGTGGCTGGGGGTAACAAAGCCTTGTATTAAACTGTTACTATTGATTAAATATTAGCCTTTCAACAAATCGCTGGTAAAAGATCAATCTTAATTCTATCTGCACACTACATCCTCCTTCACATTCAGCACTGCCTTTTATGGTAAATTTCTTTGCTCGAAACAATGATCAAGTGTGGAAAAGAAGGCTTTTTCATTTAATTTCAATAACAGAATCTAAAAATAAAGAAACAACTACCAATTTGTGTGACTGATCAGTATATTTTTTTAAACAGTTGAAGGTCCACATTTTTTACTTTGACATATATTTAGAAAAAAAAGTTGGATCAATAGAGCTGGTTCTATTAAAGGAGAACTTACATTAAATAGATATGATTTGAATGGATCATTTAAGAAAAGAAAGTGTAACTACTAAAGAATGAGTACAGAAACAGATATGAAGCATCGGCCATGAGAACAACGGATGGAAAGAGATCATCTCACCCTGGAATTGCAATACACAGATTTAAATGCGTTGTATTTGTGGTCCAGAGCAGAGTCGAACGCTGCACATGCGGCAAAGCTTTGGCATGCTTGGATCTGTTCTAAAACACCCCGGGGCTCGGGCCACTTTTCACTTATGCTTGCGGGCCGGTTGAAAGCAGCCAGAACCGAGGAAGAATTATTTTTCCCCATCAGCGAGTCAGATAACTGCACATAAACGCGTGGAAAGTTCGGTTCCCATTGTAGACTGAATGCTCTGGTCTTTGAAGGCTTAAATGTTGTGGGGGGGGGTTTCTCTGTGGTGAATACTGCTTGTCACCGGGGTTAAATACCACCTTAAGGGACAATAGAATTGAAAGTGAAGGCAATTAGCAAATCGATAGCTGTTCAGAGCTAGTAGTTTCTAGGGAGGTTAAAACATCATCATCATTCTGGTATAGGGGCTGGCATCGCTTTTTTTCTCCCTCTTTTCATTGTTTCTTTCCAATGTTTTTTTTCCTCCTTTTCTTGCTAACACTAATTAGCAATAAAATGCAACCCTCTAAAAGCACTTCACTGGAAAATGGAACATTGATTTTATTTACGTTTGCATCAAGGCGCTTTATAAAATATTGAAGTGGGTAAAAATGCCGCGAATTGATTTAGGCAAACAAAGAGGAAGAAGTGTGACAGTCTGAATCATAAAAGTAGTCGTTGCCGTTCCTAAACCTTCCACATAAAGGCTTTCAATTCATCAGTCTAAATGCTTTGAAGATGAGTTTTCAAAGGGCACAAAGATTGTTTTTTTTTTTTCCAGGCAACTGCTCAAATTACAAAACATGAAAAAGTCAGCCTGCAAAGTTCTCACAGAATTGTTACAAGGCAAATCTAAAGTGTGGTTTTTACACAAATGCCACGAGAATAAGCCGCACTTTATGGACGGACACAGATGTTCTGTTGGGGTAGTTCGTCTCGAGGTGGAAGACTTGTTTTTGTCCCAGTGCTCGGCCCTTTCCGAGGCGGGGGGGACCACGGCGTGCACCTGTCACCGGCCCCGGTCGCGCTCCGCGGGCCGGCGGGACGCCGGCTGCCCGCGCTGCTCTTTGAGGATGCCGTTGGGTCGACGTTCGGGCCGACACCTCATCCATCTCAGCCACCTGAGCCTGCCCCTAACAAGCAGCTGGGGGGGAACGGGGAGACACGAGGGAAACGCGAGGGAGGTGGCGGATAAACCAAAGGGAGGGGACGAGAAGGGAGAAAATGCACTGGAGTGCGTCATGGGGATTGTCGAGACAAAAAGGAAGGAGAGATTAGGTGGAAATAAAGTGATAAAAGACCACAAACAAGATTGTAGTCAGCGCCATTTATTCAAGGGGCCGTCGTATTTTTCTCACGAAGCGTTTCACCTTCAGGGATGGCAAGGTGACCCATAGTGCTCAGGGAACGGAACGGAGCTACTGTCAATTAGTGTGTGCTCACCGGTGGCTCAGGCCAGCTCAGACGACGGGGCCGCCACGGGTTAGTTTCTTTTCAAAAAGAGCAAGGTAATTGTCGAACAGTGTAACGCCCGTCTCTGTGAGATTCCCAACTCCTCGGTTTGGTTTGTCCTCCTCTGAACCGCATTCATTAGTTTGAAAACAGAAACATAACAGGGAAGAGCTGCACTTAACTACATTTTTGGTCATAAATCTGCGAGATGGGGAAAACCCAAAGAGACAAAGGCTGGATAACGCACTTTAGATGCAGTTAGTTTGATGAAAGAAACAAATACCCGGGACACAAAAGGAGAAGAACGGCTATCCAGATTTCAGAACGGTTCCAAACCTGGTAATAGAACTAATAGAGATAACCACAAATTAAAGAAGTGCATAAGACACAATCTAGCAAGTCATCTGTCCGATTGATCTAAAACAAGTGAGTTTTTGAGAGAACACCAGAGCTCTGTCTGAGAGGTCTGTGAAGCCTTTAAGTGACGCCATGAATCGGGAGCTTCAAGGTGGCCCTGAAGAACCCCTGATGAACGCCGCGGCGAGGGACGCACTGCACATATTTGTGGGATGTTTTATCGTGATTGCACTCAACCCCCTGAGAGCACCTAGCGCATGGATTAACTGCCACCTCCTGAGCTACATGAAGTGCGTTTGAGAGCATTTCCCCCCTAAATCCAAGAAGATCAACACGCAGAAGCAGAGGCAACGCCAAGAATAGCAAGTTGAATCCGGACAAAAGAAAAAAATCAGAGATGGCAATGAAGAAAACACAACAGAAAGGGAATATTGCTCCTATCTGCCTTATCAAAAGAGACCCAATGAGCTGAAGATTGGTTTGAGAGGTTCCACCTTAAACTACACCAGGAGATGTATTCTTTTCTTAATCATTTATTGGAAAAAGGGACAGCAAAATAGAAAAACGGAACGACGAGGCTCAGCTCGACAATCTGTGGTTCAACACGAGTCATCCAAATCATTCCTGATGGTCCCTACTGGGATAAAGAAAGTCAGAGGAACTCGATAGTTCATGTATCACGATTCCCTACCACTGAAGTC
This sequence comes from Menidia beryllina, assembly GCA_013363375.1. NCBI lineage: Eukaryota > Metazoa > Chordata > Actinopteri > Atheriniformes > Atherinopsidae > Menidia > Menidia beryllina. Next base: position 542,487 of record JABUIW010000201.1, read on the forward strand.
GAAGGCTTTGGGACGCTGTCCCTCAGTCCCACAGCAAACAACTCCGTTGCCTTTTGACCTTTCTCGACTTGTAACCCAACGGCTGTGCAGCAATAATCGATAGATCTGTGGAGGAACACCTATAGACGCCCAACTCGAGACTCGATAAATTATTGAACCTCCCCTCCAACTCCAACTCCAAGGCTGGGCTGTTCTTAGTTTAACATTCTCTTTGTGTGACTTGACTCCAGAGAGTCCACTATTTTCGGCTATCTTCTCCTGTCTTTAAAAACACACTACCAAAAAAACAGAGTTACTAAAAAGCCCTTCCACTATCATTAATTAATGCAGAGTTGATTAGTTTTCCCCACTTGCCGCTTCACAGCCCAGTTGCCTTTTTTTCCCGCGCGCTTATAAAATAGAGAAGCAGCCGTGCGGTGTTGAGATGTGGTCGATCGCGGCTGGAAATTAAAGTCCAATGAAAAGTAGTCTGAGTGGGTTCAGTGGTGCGTGGGGAAGAGAGGGCTGAGGGGCGTTTATATGTGTATCTGGTGGCGAGTTATAGCACCCAGAGATAGAGTTATGCTTTAAAAGCTCGGCTTCTGCACAGGTCCACAGAAAGCGTGTCATAAAAGAATAAAAAAGGAATTCAATGGCTGTGCAATAAGCTCACGATGTCAAATTATTTCTGGAGAGCTTTTTTTTTTTTTAGAAAAGTGTGGATAGAACAGGTATAAACATGTATACCCACATGCGTGAGCTGCACCTTAAATGAGTAATGGACGCATTTTTTTTCTGCGAGAGAGGTGGGAGAAAACAGCCAGAACAGGTGAGATAAATAAATAGGAACGGGAGGCAGAGGGAAAGAGATCTCGTAGTAAACACGGAGCCTGGAGCTCATTAAAAGTGTCCCTCACAGGGCTCCCAGACAGCAGCAGAGCTGGACTTAGACTGGCCCTCGTCCTCCTGGCTCCTTACTAAACAGCCTAATTAGACTTGGATTCTCTCGTGCTCCCTAATGATAGCACATCACGAAGACAACACGAGGAAATGCGGCACGTCTGGAACCCCAAAACTCGATGCACATGCTCCGGTTACTCCAGCCATACCCCCCCACCCCCCCCCCCCCCCCCCCCCTCCCCGCCCGCGCTCTCACATCAATAACGCCAGTTTATGCACTCGTTTCATCTGCCACAATGGAATTACGGTGGCGGTCAGAGGATTGAGGGGATCATCTGTTGGAGCTTGTTATTTTGTGCCAGTTTAATGGACAGCAATTTAAAAAAAAAAAAAAAAACCTGCTGTGAAAAATGCTGTATTTGTTCCACTGTGACGTGACAAATTCACTGCAGCCCCAGCAGAGCTGACCAAAAAACACAAAAAGAGACTCTGAAGGTCTCAATTCTGTTGTACAAGACAGCTTTTTTTCCCCCCATAAGATATTGACATGTGTTGAAAACGGACAAAGTGGAATTAAGTTCAATTGCTAGGCCAAGGTTGTTCTTAAAAGACCCTGCGTTTTTTTCTACTTTGATGTTTTGGCCTCAAAGTAAGCTCTATCGGACACCAATGTTTTAAATCTATAATACGATCGTTTTATACATTTTCTACCAATCATGTCCTCATTGTGGAATTAGAATTTTATAATTATGAATCTTCTGAACCAAATCACAGAGGAAACTTTTAAACACATAAATACACATTCTTAAGACGCAGGGGATGAAATAGTATAGTTATTAAGCGTATTGGGTCCTAACAGTCCCAAATATGTCGGAGAGGGCCAAACTGCACACCTAATAACAGCTCTAGGCTCAGGGGGTTCATCTTTTGGTACTTCCTGTGATGTGGTCCAAAAATATCTAAACGTGTCCTGGAGTATGTTGAAAAAGAACCTTCCGGCTCTGTGGTGTGCAGGGAGATCTTTGCTTATTGGACTTCGTTCCCGCAGATTCTATCAGGTCCCATCAGATAGGTGTGCAGAGTTGGGAGGTCGTGGGAACACCTGAGGCTCTTCGATGGACTTCTTTTAAATTGACACTCTGGGAAAAACCCTCCACATCAAAAAAGTTCAGCTCTCGGTATGCCTCTGGATTCAGAACCGAGATAACCGACTCCTTATCACGAGCCTGTATGAGTCATATTTGGGCTGAGAGGGAAGAGGAGGAGAGGAGATGACAAATAAATAGAAACGGCATTAGGTGGATGACATCACGGGTTCTTCGGCTAAGCCAAACAGCTGGTCGGAGGGATCTCAGTCAGAGATGGACTCAGAGCTGGAACCGGCTCCCGAAAAACAACTGCTGGTCTGATAAAGAAAGGCCTTAGGAGAATCCTCAAGTAAACCGTTTGTCAGAGTTAGTTATCGGTTTGTAAACAAGACTGTGTGGAGAAGATTTCGGAGCCAGCCAGGCTGGGATTCTCCTCACTCTTTCTCAGAGTGTCATCCAGATGTTGTGAGACACTTTTCTCCGTCCATCTGCACACACCAACACTTTCATTTACACGTATTTAGTCTAAAGGGGACTCATTCCCAAAGGTATTGTTGCTTAATTGTCGCTGTTGAACAAAGTGACACATTAGGTATTAACAAGGAAATGAGTGACACAATCACAATTGCCTTTAAAACCTAAACCTAATGTTCGGATTTATGTCTGCAGACCCCATTTCCTGGACTTGTAAAAAAGTGTCAACTGGTACAGATTGCTGCTTTGGGGCGAGGGATGTTTGGAATATGGTGCTACCCATTTTGTATCCATCCATTTATCAATTGACATAAATATATAAACAAATAATGATACAGTTTGAACCGTTTTTAAAGTTTTTCCATTCACTATGATCATTTTATTTCAACCTCTGCTTAATTAGTTGAGTTCTTTGTTCTCGTCCCATTATTAGAAATGTAATTTCTCTATAGAGCTCCTTTAGCCTTCAGATTCTGTCATTCTCACACTGCTTCTGTTTGTAATTTGGTTTTATTAATCAAAAATTGTTGAAAACTGCTTGCTTGTAGTTCCTTTATGTTTCTCCCCTTACTCCCTTGTAATAACGCAAGTTCATGAGTTTATATTACAGAAAAAACTGAATGTGTTTTATTATTCAAAAATATCATTTTACATTTTACATTTTTCTTTTACGTTTAACATGAGATAGGGGTTGTCTCATTTTGCCAAAGAGCCCTCTGCCCTATATTCTGTTTTTGGAAAATAACTGCTTTGACCTCTGAAAACTAACTTCATGTGAGCAAAAAGTATTTTTTATCAGCATTTGTGAAAGATCCTTTTGTGTCAGGGTAAGTAAGCCAGCAGCGCAGAGTGTGGATTTGTCAGTTTTAAAATCTAACTTTTATCTCTATGATGTCGCCATTCTTTTTTCTCCTCTTAGCTAACAATTACGATCGCAATCAAATGTTTGATTAAACATGATGTGTATCAAATGGGCCTCTGTCTTCTGATTATTCGCGTACTTCAGATGAACCACTCGTTTCACCCACGCCGCGGAGATAAAACAGAGACACAGTTGTTGCGTGAAAAAAGCTGGGAGGGTGAATCCCTGTCAAAAAGTCAGAGGGAGCAACGAACTGACGAGTTTAACCCTGTAATGCCAAATGTATCATATTTGATACATACGGTTTCTGAAATGTTTTGCGTCTGACACCTTTTGCATAATTTAATGGTAAAAAATTTGCTCAAAATCCTATTGTACACAATCAGATATACCTGATAACAGGGGGCAGAAAACTACACAAAAAATCATCTTGACTTATCGCATAGTAGTAAATTATTAATATTAAATATGTATTTTAGTTTTTTTCTTTTTACATATTTTGTTAAAAGGCCAAATAAGGAATTTAAACCAAAAAAAAGCCATTTTTTTGTTTTGTTTTATTCTTGGATCAGGCTTTAAAAGGTTAATATTTGTCCGTCATTGTTATCAGACTAGCAGTCGCTCTTGTGTCTCTGTGTTCTGGGGCTGTTGGGAGGAACTAAAACACCAGAAGAGAGCAGGAAAAGGAAAAGAGTAGGGGGGAGCACAAAAAAATGGAAAGATCAGCTAAAAGGCTTTGTCGAAACAAAGCTTGCTGGGGGCATCCCGGGCATAGATGGAGGGATAGGGGGGATGAAAAGGAGTCGATGAGCGGGAGATGGCCATGAACCGACAACAAACACTGTATCCCCCAAAGGGAAAAAGCTGAAAAATGAGGATGTGACAACTGTTCCAATACGTCGCCCGGTCACACACAACACACAAACCTGAACGGTTTCGGAAAAACATACGAGGCGAGCAGGCACGTGCGCACTGGAGCATCCGCAGGACCAAATCCCAGGATGCATCACTCCTCCGCGCGGTCTCTCTGACACGTAGGATTAGGGAGATTTGCTGTGATTAAGCAGCCGCCAGTTCAGTTCAAGCAGGTTTTTGTAATAGTTTAATTCATGGGGAAGGAGATGGGCTTAAATGAGATTGCAGAGTGTGGTCGATTAAGCTCATTAGGCGTTCTGAAGAGGGCAGCCTTTTCTCGCATCCTCCTTTTTTCCTGTAATCTGATCCAGGATGAAAATGGGAATTAATTAGGAAGAAAGGCTCCTGCTGTCCGGCGCTGATGTGTGTGGGCCAGAAGCTCAGCGCGCTGTCAGTTTCATGCCTGGCAGGAGTGTTGATGTTCTAAGTTCCCGTTTCTAACTTCGGGGCTCGTCTAAGCTCGTGAAGTTATTTCTCAAACACCACTTGAAACGTCTCGATCCAAATGAGCGAGTTAAAGTAAATCAGAAAATTAACCAAGAGCCACGCGGTCCAGCTTTTAGTGCAGGTTTTGAGATCATCACACATAAAGAGCGGGCAGCTTTTAGCATGATTAAAAAGGTGGAAGGTCAAACCTGAAAAGAATTTAAATTAAATGTAGATTTAGCATTCCGGTTTCCCCCTCTGTGGCTGTTTAAATAATCTGCTTACAAAGTAAAGATTTGATTGTGCAGAATGTCCCAATCCAATCAGGCAAAGCTTGAAAAGAGCAGACATATCCTCGAATTCCATTTGGCAACAAGAATCCAACCTCGCGGTCTCGTGAAAGCCCGACACGAATGAAAAGTGCATAGCTTCACCATCTCACTTCAAAGAGTTGGAGGGAACCAAAATATCTCCCGACAGGCGCCAGAAAACGCCGCTCCGAATCCACTGAAGTCAACCAACGCCGCTTCCCCCTTCTGCCGAAACTCAGGACAAACTTGGAAAACCACACGCACTCCAAACAAAATGTTTTGGCTTGGCTTTAAAGAGAAAAGGGACATTTTGAGAAATGTTCCCTTTTCTGTCGAGCTTTTTTAAAATATTTAATCATCTTTTTGAAAAGACCCTAAAAGTATGGTGTTTTAACCAATCATTGAAATAATAATAAAATAAATAGAAAGCATATGTTTTCAAGAGTCATTCGTAGATCTCAGGGAATATTTTTAACACTTAGAAGAGATCAGTGTCAATAGGAACCCAAAAAAATGTCTGTAAATGAGGATATTATTCATATTCCATCAGTTCTGTGAATCTTTCTAAAGTGTCATTCAACCTGTATGCATATTCTTTAATCCCCAAAATATACAGCCTTTAGTGGAGCATCTCATCGGTAAACATGAGCCCTTAAGAAGAGGCAGTACTTTGGAAGTGTAAACAGGTCGCATTTAGGGATTTGGCTTCCCGGTTATGTCTGACTGGCTTTTTTCCGAGTTACTTTTATGTGTTTTAGTGTTTTCATTTACAGCTCTGAGAGTTCCCCAGATGACGAACAATGATATTCAAGGCTGTTAATTATTCAGCATGAATTAAACGTAGTTTGTTTTGATAAATGCACCATTATTTAAAGCTTATTTTAAGGTGGTTGTCTTCTAACAGGAACAATGCTGGCTTGATATTTTCAGCTGAACAGTCAAAGGGCCTCTGAGGTTCTCAAGTCTTCTATCGGATGCCATTTATAGTGGGATATGGGGAATTAGATGAAATGTGATGTAGATATTTACCATTCAGGCAGAGTGGAGAACACGGTAAAATAAACGTCTGTGGACTGTGCCTATAAAAGAGAAAAATCTCACCCTTCACTTTAGCATAAATCCCTAAGATTCACTAAACTGAGAAGTATGAAAATGAATATTTTGTGGGCACATTTTGTTTTTTATATTTCATTTACCGCAACGGATAACTTTTCCGTGAAGCTCGTTAATTAGACATGTTGGAGGAAGATAGTTACTCATACATCAGAAAGAATATCAGAAAAGAAAAAATCCTTCCACTAAATAAATCAAAGCGACTCTGAGTAAATTCAGCACTCTGGGTGTGGATCATGTCAGTGACCACTCTAAAATACACTATATTGCCAAAAGTATTTGCTCACCCATCCAAATTATCGGAATCAGGTGTTCCAATCACTTCCATGGCCACAGGTGTATAAATTCAAGCACCTAGGCATGCAGACTGTTTTTACAAATATTTGTGAAAGAATGGGTCGCTCTCAGGAGCTCAGTGAATTCCAGCGTGGAACTGTGATAGGATGCCACCTGTGCAACAAATCCAGTCGTGAAATTTCCTCGCTCCTAAATATTCCACAGTCAACTGTCAGCTGTATTATAAGAAAATGGAAGTGTTTGGGAACGACAGCAACTCAGCCACGAAGTGGTAGGCCACGTAAACTGACGGAGCGGGGTCAGCGGATGCTGACGCGCATAGTGCGAAGAGGTCGCCAACTTTCTGCAGAGTCAATCACTACAGACCTCCAAACTTCATGTGGCCTTCAGATTAGCTCAAGAACAGTGCGCAGAGAGCTTCATGGAATGGGTTTCCATGGTCGAGCAGCTGCATCCAAGCCATACATCACCAAGTGCAATGCAAAGCGTCGGATGCGGTGGTGTAAAGCACGCCGCCACTGGACTCTAGAGCAGTGGAGACGCGTTCTCTGGAGTGACGAATCGCGCTTCTCCATCTGGCAATCTGATGGACGGGTCTGGGTTTGGTGGTTGCCAGGAGAACGGTACTTGTCTGACTGCATTGTGCCAAGTGTAAAGTTTGGTGGAGGGGGGATTATGGTGTGGGGTTGTTTTTCAGGAGCTGGGCTTGGCCCCTTAGTTCCAGTGAAAGGAACTCTGAATGCTTCAGCATACCAAGACATTTTGGACAATTCCATGCTCCCAACTTTGTGGGAACAGTTTGGAGCTGGCCCCTTCCTCTTCCAACATGACTGTGCACCAGTGCACAAAGCAAGGTCCATAAAGACATGGATGACAGAGTCTGGTGTGGATGAACTTGACTGGCCTGCACAGAGTCCTGACCTCAACCCGATAGAACACCTTTGGGATGAATTAGAGCGGAGACTGAGAGCCAGGCCTTCTCGTCCAACATCAGTGTGCGACCTCACAAATGCGCTTCTGGAAGAATGGTCAAAAATTCCCATAAACACACTCCTAAACCTTGTGGACAGCCTTCCCAGAAGAGTTGAAGCTGTTCTAGCTGCAAAGGGTGGACCGACGTCATATTGAACCCTATGGATTAGGAACGGGATGTCACTTAAGCTCATATGTGAGTCAAGGCAGGTGAGCAAATACTTTTGGCAATATAGTGTAGAAGGCGGCGAAGCATGGAGGTGGGAGTGGGTTAATGTGTCAATCACTCTGTAAAAATAATTTACAACTAAAGGTAACATTTGGCTGCGAGTATTTGTTCCTTCCATCCCTTAAAAGTTTTTAGAAGGCAACTAAACATCTATCCACAGGTAAGTTGACTCTCGACAGATTGTAATTTAACGACCGTGAGCGGTTTACTCGTTTCAGTTCTAAATCCATTCATGTAACAATAAAGTTTATGGACTTAAGGAAGACAGTGAAGTGAAAACCTGGGAGCAAATGCAATCCACACAGATCCTAAACTATACTGCGCGCTATCTTAATCTCTAAGAATGACACAAAAAGTTTAAACTATGTATAAATGACCCATAAAACAGCCTCAAAGGACATTATAGTTGAATGCGTTTCCATTTAATGTGGAGGATGCAGCTGCTTTAATCTGAATCAATTATTGATTTAGATCAAACTGGGCCCCCTCTTTCTGCATCAAGCACAGAAATATTTCAGAGAGAGACAAGTCTGAAGTCAGCGCATGGTCGACTGACTGTTGTTGTAGTCGTGACAGGATTTAAATGTCCATTCATGATGCATTCAAAGGCACATGGGTTGCATTCAGGTGTTTGGAAATGTGAGCCTCAGATGAAAGTGGATTGGAAAATATCGCTTTGAAAGACGTCTTGGTTAAAATGACGTCTTGACTCGAACGCATGAGAAGGAGAAAGGAATGAGGATGTTTGCTAGTGGGGATATATGAGGACAGTATTCTATCCTTTGTGAAGGTCTGAAATATCTAAAGGATCATGACACTTTAAGCTCTGTTACATCAAACTCATTTAACCCCTTAACACCTGAATCTATTGTCAAAGACAAATAATTACTTGATAAATTAAACAGATAAGAATTCATCGGTATGTATTAACTGGATCAACAGCCATTGAGGAAACAATAGTTTTAGGTGCATTGTGGGAGCAAATAGTCACAAATCTGCCTCAGAAGGCTTTAAGAGTTCAAAGGTTATCGGCAGAAATAATGAGACACAGCTTTATGCAAAGAAAGACAAAGGCAAGGATGTCTGGATTTGAAAAGTGCCGATTACCTGGATTCCTCTCCGTCTTTGCCTCCTCTGTTCATGTTCTTGTCTGGTTGGGAGGGACAGTGAAACAAGAAACAAACAAGGAAAGGAGTTAAGCATGCGGAAATCAGGAAAAAAGGATATTTGTACAGACGCCATACCCCCAACAGAAGCTGCGCTTCACTCCACTTAAAATGAATTTACATTCCTCATTAAAAGTAATCACATTCACATTTTGAAGATAAATCTTTGCATTTCAAATGTGCCTGAACATCTTGTGTTTACCGCAGTGCATCTCTCCCCCAGCTGTTCCGCGCAGACACATCTTTAATGTAACATTGTATCCATGCCACGGATTAATCAGAGCATTTATCACCAGTGAGGAAAGATAATAAGCCTCATTGTTTTAGAAAATCTGTTCGCATCAAACAGGAGTAATTGGCTTGAGGTAGTTATACCAATGTGTTGGGAATCACCCCTCCGAGTGTATTTTAAGCACACACATCCAAGATGGTCTCGATTTCGCCACGTTTTTTTGGAAGTCGGTCCTCGGCTCTTTTGGTTTCAGTCCACTTTTTGTTAACTCCGCCTTCTGTGCTGCTGGGCCAAATGTTGGACAGACCGGTTCACTTGTCTGTCTGCTTAAAGCTGACTGACACAGACCCGAGTGCCTTCCCGTGCTGGTTGCTCTGCAAGTGACTCAAAAGAAAATGTTTGGAAGGCAAAAGCATCAAAATACAAACATAAAACCTAAGAGATCCTCACACCACCAATGAATGAATCGGATAAATCATTCACAAATGGATTTTGGGTCAAAGAGAAAACAAACAGTGGCTCCTCAAAAGAGTTGGCAGAACCCTCAGTGGTCCATTACTTATGAACGCTGATGCTTGTAATATATTATTTATTCAGCCAACTCATTCAAAGTGCAGAGCTGTTTACAGCGTTTCACCACTGGCTGTTGAACAGCATTAAGACAAGCTTCAGGGCAAAAAAAAAAAGCATTTCATCATAGAATGTGGATTTTCCCCTTTCCACGAAGAAACTGTTCAGACAAGAAGAGCTCTAATGAGCGGCTGAGGGGAGTACCTGAGATTCTGCTCTGGAAAAAAACAGGCTTTCAGTGCTTTGACACTTTGATTGTCAAAGGCATCATCTTTACGCTAAAGAAGCTGTTTGCAAATTTCTTAGGTTATCGTTCCTAAGATATGACAATAATAGGACTAAAAATAAGGAAACAAAAGCTAAAGTTATCCAACTTTCCTTCCTTGGTTCATTTAGGCTCCCAGTGAATTTCAACAGGTATGATTAACAAAAAAACAGTGGAAGATCGATTAGTGTCATCCTGCCTCTTCTCACATGCACCATAATTACAGACACCTTCACTCCTGAGTCGTAAGCATGTTTTGTAGCTCTTTATTTTCCATTTAGGCTCCGTGCAGACACACATAAGGTGATTTGTGCTTTGCTTGAGTGATCTTCTGCACAATGTAGAGATTTCCAGCTGCATTTCCAGTTGTTTGGAAAGGTGACGTGTCAAAAGCCAACAACTGCCCTGCAATTAGGAGAAAAATGCAGCCAGAAAACTTATTCATTGTTCAAACATTATGGTAATAAATGGATTTTCAGTTTGTTTTTCTTTTAACAAAAGCATATTGGCATGACCTTTTTGGAAAACATTGCATCAACTTGGTTTTACTTTTGAACATTTTCAGAATAATGTCTATAGTCTACAGAGTGTTCGTTTTGCCACAGTGATTCTGTTTATCTAGGATTGCGAGGGTTTGCATGTGGGGATCCTTGACGTGAGCCTCAGTGTCATCTTTCCCACCAAATGAATGAAAAATAATAAAAGAAAAAGTATTCATTATCATCACTAGTGACAATATTCCTCTTAAAATGGCTACAAATAACAGCAAAGGGGTCAGCATGACGTCGCATGCCCTGACCACGACACATCGAACCCATGGAAGATTTTAAAGAAAAACTGTCAAAGAAAAAAGGGGACCATCCACTCGTCTCATGCCACAGATGGTGGATAAGAGCAAGGAAGAGCTGGTGGTGGACGTAGCCGTGGTGTAATTATCGTTGACTATCTCATCCAAAGACGGACACGCATCACACATCCACACACATCCACAGATATTCATACTGTGCAACATGTAATCATGCTGCAAACATCATAATAGGTATGAAAATGCCATAATGAGAGACTCCCAACAGTTTTCTTTTTGCCCTGCGTGTCTCCTCCCTCCCCCACCCTCCCTACTATTAGGTCCATTGTAAGACGTGCTTTGAACGGTGCAATTTCCCATTGAATTTGGTATAATGTAAAATGACTGTCTCCCTCCTAATGGGGTAAAGGCAAGCAAAGAGAGAGAGAGAAAAAAATAAAGTAAGACCTCACGCTCCGAACACAGAAAAAAAAAACGGAGGAAAATTTGAGTGGTTTAACTTCCCTCAGCCATTTTTCTGGTCACTTTTTATTATTTCTTTAAAATGCTAATGTCTTTTAGCCTGTGCTTTGTTAGAACCTCATCCAGCCTGGTGAATGGATAGCTATACAACAAAGATTCCAGGTAATTATTCAGTACTAGATCTCCATTCAGCTAAGAGATCCATTAAAAGGGAAAACAGGTTTGTGTAGTTTCAGACAAATCCAGATACGGGAGAAAACATATGGAGAGTACAAAGGACACAGCTAAGCGATGACAAAGAGAAGACATTTTCATAAAGGTGCGCACACAAACACAAAAACGCACACACACACACACACACACACACACACACACGTTGAAAGAAAAATCAAACCAGAGTTTTGAAGTAATCTTAACCTCAGGCTGTTGCCCTGGCAACCCATTTCTCTCCCTAAAAAGTCTTGTCAAGGATGCGAAAACAGGGTGAAAAAAATCCCATGAAGTTAAATCAATGGAAACTCTTTGGCGCTCCATTAAAACAAGAAAATTACAGGAAAACATTTCTGGTGATTCAGTGTGTTTAAGTGTCAGTGATGTAAAAAAGGAAAATAATTGGGAACCTGACAGCTCTGCGGTTTAAAGAGGAAAGCTTGCACATTTTTAAAAAGTTTTTAACTAAAGAGAACATGAACTCAGCGATGAGCCGGGAGAATTGGATGTTGCCTGATGATAAACTCAAACAGAATTAACTGCGGGATGTTTTCATGAGTTTAAATGTGATATTTTTTCTCAACTTTCATAGATAGAGTGATATTTTGCCAGGTATTTTCGATAGTTTGTGTAATTAGTGACCCTAATAAAGCATTACAGCAACGTTTTATCAGAATTCTTTCAATCTTTAGATGGCTGCAAACTAAATTCAAGAAAATATCCACATTTTACCAAACAAAAGCAGTATGAAGTGTAGCATGAAATGTTGCTGCTGAGCCTGCAGTCCACAGAAAAACCATAAACTGCCCTGAATTGAGTGCACAGACAGCTAAATCATTTCAAATGAAATAGAGATAGATTTTCTAAACATGTCTGGATTTTAAATAGTTAATGCTTATAAGTCTTTAAGACAACAATACGCCTGTTTTCCTGTCACATGTGGAGTGTGAGCTGCGATCAAGGGTTAGATCCAGCACACAACACTGTGTGCCACGCAATAAAAAGATTCCAATTATAGTCCGAGTAGCTAATTAAGTCTAAACTTTGACAGAATAGCTGTGAAACATTATTAGTGGTCTGATAATACTTCATCCTGTTAATGACCAACCCAGGACACCCAGTGTTTTACACTCTAAACTTGTCATTTCACCTCAACAGCAACATAGACCAGCTGCCCCGACAATCGTGATGGCACATTGTCAAGACGTCTGCCGTCTTAAAACCAGGAGCAGCCCAATAACTTTTGTAATGTGTGCAGTTTGAGCGTTTCACGAGACGTAAGTGACAGGGCATCAGTGGAATCTACAGGGAGGGCGACTGAAGCCCTCACAAGCTCGTCCTGACTGAGAGGATGGGATGTTTGTGTCTCGCCCCAGCGCGCACAACTGAGCTAAACATCAACACAACTTGAGCTAAACATAAAGTTTTGTCAGGCACGTACGCGGCATAGATTTCCATAACCTTTGTTTAACCCGTATTTATCCGATCGACAGATGGGTGAAATCCATCTTTACAGGGATATCCTGAAGGCAAACCTGATAAATCGCTAGAGTTCCTGTCACAGCAGCTCTGTGCACACATTTTACTACAACAACACACAAACAAACTCAGAATTTCTTGTAATTTTTGTCTATAAAACTGGTATATCCGACCTATCTGAGGAAGAAACGAGTGATGCCGACACACAACACAAATGAGCTAATTAACGCTTAAAAAACTGAAATTAAAATGAACTGTGCTACCGAGAAGATACTATGCTGAGATCAGAGTATGAAATGAAGGCCAATAACAAGTTATTTAGATATTTAAGTCTGGCCAGGCAATAAAACACGCTGCTATTTTCCATCCGCAGGCTCAATGTGTCTCAAACGGGAAAGTGCTTTATACAATGCATTAGATTAGTTTGTTAAGTTAAAAATACAAACATATTCCCTTTGTTTCTCAACCGACCTTGTATGAATCCAATAGTTCAAGCTTCAGCATTCCCTGCCGCCGACTGTCATTTGTGACATTCAAGGACCTGTAACTTCATAAGTCTATCCTATTATCCTGTATTGTCTATAAATGTTCTTCATATTGGCAGTCCTTCATCCGTTTTGTATCACAACTGTTGGATGGAGCATCTACATGTGAGGAGTTTAACATATTAACACGGTTGGAGAAGGATGAAAAGAAATTGGAGTGAGACAGCCGAATGCCATGGGAGTTACCTCTCAGCGGGGCGTTCTGATGGATGGCTTTGCCTGCAGCCCTTCCACTTTTAAAACTCGGCAATAAAGAGCTGGCTTCTGGTGCGAACACGTGCACACGGGGCGACGTTTCTCCGACTCGCATTGGCTCCTTTGAGACTTACTCTAACCTTGACCGTGACAGCCGCTCGCCCAACTGTAACCCGGAATTTCACCCATCTTTAGCAAAGCTCAGAATCTGCTTTCGCCTTGGAAATCAAATAGTTTACAAGAAAGCGCGAGTTCTCTATAAAGGACGGACAGCCTCGAGTCCTGAAACCACTACTGCTGACACACATTGTCCATCAATTTGAATATTCTTGATTCGTTTTAAGCGTTCAACAAACAGATGATCTACTCTAGACAATCTTATAGATCCTGATCCAGTGTTCCGTTTGTTTGATTTTGGAGTAGAGGGTAATTTTAATCCATTCTTATATACTCAGATGCTAAAATAATGCTCACATCAGCCCCAGTTTTCCACAGAAATGTGCACGGCCTGTCTTTTGTATGGCCGTCTGCTGCCGTGTTACACAAAAACTGGCATGCGATTTCCCATGCGACCGTCAGAAATAGAGGCATTCTGAGCCTTAGTAATTCTCCTGTAATACCTTTAACCTTCAACCCGGCACACTGGGTAATTCTAGAAAAAGAAAAGAGCTCTCGTTTTCCCGATGTCTCCGCTCACCCCTTTTTGGGAAGTTCAGCTGTGCTCCGGCGGGGAAATCCTCGAGTCTCCACAACAGATGGCAGCGATCGCCTTTTCACAGTTCTTACCCAAAGCACAAGCTTGCAAATGTCTGCGTGTGTGTGTGCGGCTGCGTTTGCACGTGGGTGAGATGTGGGGATGGAGGGGCATGGAAAAAGATGGCATCGCAGCCATGAGGGACTGTGACAAGACGTTATGGGCAACAATGGCGAGCCCTCCTTCCAGTCTGCCGTCTAGCACCCCACCTGCCTCGTCCAAGCGTCCATCTGCCCATCCCACATACTGTAAAAGCATTCTGTCCAGAGCCATGGACAATGCAGAACTCTGTTTTAGCTCATTTTGTTTTGCCCAGGGAGCCAGGTCCAGAAGACAATTGATACTGAAAATGAAATTCATTCCAAATGGCCGAACAGCAGGAAGAAGTGTGACCGGCTCTCGCTTTTAAACCAAAGTTATCGACGACGTTAACGCAAACCTCGGGAGGTTTTTTTGGGCACTAAATGCAACATCAAGCACGTCACGCATGAAAACTCTGTCCAAAGCTACGGGGCAGTTAGTTCATGTGTCATCATGAGACAGATGTCATGAGAAATGTCAATAAATGTGCACTTCAGGCTTTATAGAACCAATAAAATGACCAGAAGAAAACTTTGATTTCTTCGTCTAACTGTGAGCATTGTCATTCTGTAGGAGTCCTGTTTCTTTCCCCAAAGTTAGCAAAGTTTAAGATTGCTATGCTCAGTTTTCTCTGTTTTTCAAAGGCATTGCAAGCTCGACCTATAAATACCAGCTGAAAATGTTAAATGTATTTTTAAACTCTGCTTGATTTTTTTTTCTTTTTCCGCGCAAACGACAATGTTTCCGGACATGCTGAGCATTTTCTTTAAATTCTATTCATTTATATAGCCCGAATGTCATCTTAAAGATACACTCCAATTCAAGCTACTAATACAATAGTAATCTTATCAAACCAGCAAATTCCAATCACTTTGTCAGTGCTGGGGGATCTTTTGGTGACCAAGTTTCCCACTGATAGCGACAAATCTCCAAGGACCAAAATAGATAGTCTGATCTGAGGGTTAACCTCAGAAAACCGAAACCTGAAAAACAACATGAAAGCAATTCCTGAGAAGTCCCTGCAAAAAAGGAAATGTTGGAGGTAGATTTCTGTAAACTACTTCTCACCAGACTTAGGTGAAAAACCACAAAACTAAAGTGCGTTTACCCAACCCACTTCTAGACTCACAGTGACGGTCGACCGACTTCCTCTGCCACATGTCATTTTTTTTACACAAATGTTTTGCAGTGCTTTTGTTCTTAACATGCATAATGAAGCTATTAAAATCTGAGGAGGGAAACTTTTGCACATGCACAATTAGCCAATAGCCAATTAGTATAATAATAGGTGCAATGATGCCTCTCACCAACATGACTGAAGCAAAGAGACACAAGCTTTTAGGGACGACACGTTTCTGTGTTCACTGTCATTACAGAGCAATTCAGAATGAGGTGTGCAACGTTTGTGGGTCTGTTGACAAAAGATATGAAGATTGTCGTAAAAACTAACGGGCCACGAAAAACGCTTATGCATTTAAAACTTCATTTACCAGACTAACACTTCTGAATCACCTTTTCCGGACTCAGATCTGGAGCACCAGAACTTTCCCTGTGAAAGGTTGTGATATTTTCCTCCTCGATGAAGAAAATTCATCGTCTGATTTTAACCCTCAGTTGTGAAAAACTCTTCGAATATCAATCAAACCTGTTCTGCTGAACAGCGTGTGGCAATTATACCCAAAGAAGAGGCTGAAATAATTGCATTTGCACCATGTTTAACCTGTATTTGATACTTTTATATACTCTGAACTTCTTGTAGGAGTTATTAAATTGATGATACCGGTCCGTTTTAGGCCGGGAGAGGTCAGAACTACAAACTTTTGTGCGCGAAAGTTGGACGTCAGCTGAAATGCACTCTCCCTGTCAGCTGATGATAGTGGTGGGCGGATGCCTCCAGAGTCTTGTTTGCACCAGTTAGATGACCTTGATAGAGTAAGTACACAGAAATTCTTCAGGCGATCGAAGCTGTCACACTTCATAAAAGAGATGTTGGGGAAAAGTTTATCAGCAGGAGGAGAAGAAGCGTCCGTATCGACTTCTACCATCTCCATATTGAACCGTGTAGAAATATTTGTCAAACTTTCTTCACTGACTCATAAATATCGTAAACTACCGACTGTTCTGGTTAACTTTAAGCTTTCCCTATAACAGGAAAAAAAGTTGAAGTGATATAGTGCGTGGGTGGAACCATTTTTATTTTTGAATCGTTAACTCTTGAACAGAAACTTTGAACTTTATATTTATCTTGAAACTCAATTATAAAAAGTGGTTCCAAGAAGGATTGTCCTAAACTGTAAATAATCCAATGCTATGCTTAGAAACAAATGGGTATAAAAAGTATAAAGTATGAGTATTAAACTTTAATTCAGTTGCTAAATATGCAGTAACACGGCTAAAATGGCCACCACTTGTGCCATTGCTCTGCAGTTTTAACCTAGATGCGAAACCCAATTTGGACTGAAGTAATCATTGTAACTTAATAACTTTTCAGAATTACTTGCACCACTTTTGTATTTTTCATGGCAATAGTCATTTTAATGAATGTTAAAGATAAGAAAATGTCCTAAAAAAAACTAAGCAGTAACAATGTGAGTTTAATCCAGTTTAGGTGCCCCAGATCCAATGTTGTAATTTGTAATTTTTTTGTCTTTTAGCCCTTTCTTAAAACAGGCTCATGACCGTTTGCTTTGGCAACCATCTTAGAAAGAACAATGACATAGTAATAAATACTGAAGCCATTAGAGTTTTAGCTCCTTAAGCCAAAAGGAAACTGGTGGGGTAGACCAGAAAAACTGGTGGGGAAAAAGGTAGGTAAAACAATAAAAAAAAAAGGTAAAAATGAAAGTGGAAGATGGACTGTTTAGATATAATTTTAAATTTCAGCCATCGGCTTTTTTGAGTCTGTGACTTCCTCCACACACATTACCTTCCCAAGGACTTTGTTGCTTATTATTAAGACACTTTTCCCCCGCAACCAGTATAAAAATATGGACATATTCAAATTTTAGTACGTTTGCAGGCATATTTTCTATGTCCGTTAGGTCTGAGTTGTAACACACCTCATCACATGTGAGGATCATTACATTTGTGCCATCCAATCAGAAGGTACAGTGGAAATTCTGTCCTCTGAATGGTTGGCTTGTGGGTATGTTGATAAGGAGTTATATTTCTCAAACTTTAAAAAGGATCTAGTTCCTTTTTTTTAAAAAAGTTGTACCTCCGAATTTCTATACCCTCCGCACAGTGGATCAGGATAGCTCATTCTCAGGAATGTGAACCTCCAGTTTTTTATATTTGCATCCATCTCTCCCGTCTCTTTCACTGAGCACTTACCTTGGCAACAGCCGTTCTTGGATGAGCCTGGTGTTGCTTTGGCCTCTGCCCCTTCCTTCTCCTCTGCCTACTCAGGTTTCAGGCCGGCCTGCTGCCAGCTGAACGGGCAGAAAGAGAGAGACCAACGTTGAGGGCAAAAATCGGCGAAGAACATCGGGGAGGAAAAACTTTTTTTTTTTCCGTGGGAGGATACCTTTTAAACTTTTGTTAGAATTTGAAGTAACTGGCCACAGCAGAAGCACAGTTTACCCAACTGTAGCTCCCGTCATGTCAGTTCTGGGCAAGCCTATTAAGACTTGCGAATGATCGCTCATATCAAAATGATGCAGCAAAAACTGCTGGATTCCCATTTACTAAAAAAACGTTTAAGGCTCATTTCTATTGGCTGCTGTGTTATAAAGATGTTATAAAGGTTCAGTTGTAACAACTAGAGACCATATCACAATGACATGCAGCAAAAGGTGTCAAAACACACCCGGTTCAATGATGATGCAACATCTGAAAATTTAAAACCATTACTCTAACATTTTTTTGTCTTCAGGAACACGTTTTAAGAATTTCCAAAAGCATGCCATAATTTTTTTATTTTATTTAATTGACTTTTTTTATATAATCGATTCCAAATTTCTCATTCCAAGTTAAACATTTGGCCAATTTAGTATATAGAGACATTTTTTATTGACTTATAAAGACATTGTCAGAATAATGAAAAACTAGTAATGTAATAAAATGCCTCCTGAGAGTTGTTGCAAAATGCATTGACGCTGAGAATTTTGGGCCTTTTAGGACTCGATCTCAAGCCTCCACAAAACAGATCATTGGCAGGTAAAAACTAAATCCTGAACATAATTTTAAAGATATGAGTCATGTTGATGACCACTGAAAGCAGGTTTAGCGATTGCCCAATTTTAAACAGGTGAACCATTTAAAGACCAAGCACATTTCTCCCCTGGAGCAATCAACATGTATTTCTGAACTGTTTATTTTAAACTGCAGACCAGAAACTGCACCAGTCAGTTAGTTGGCTGCCTCCAAGACAGTCCTCAAAATGGAATTGTGAAGAGACACAAAATTGTTTTGTAATTACAAAACAGCACAATCTCCTGAATCTCAATTTGAAGTCTTTCTTTGTAAGCACCATTCACATTTAACTCGGTAGAGTGAAACTACTCAAGATGTGGAAAAATACCAGTACAGACATCATATTTTGTCTGACAGCCAACAGCTTTTTTTTTGCGTTGTTGAGCTCCCTCTATCTTCTCTCGTCTCTCTCTGCAGACGGAGCCTCCCTTCAGTAATCGCAGTGATATTTCACTTTGGATCAGCTTCGTCACTTCCTGCAAAACTTATCTCTCAGTTTATTTCACGATGAAACTGCAGCCCGGGCTTGATTTTGCATTCAGCAGCAGCACAAACGGCCGTCCTCTCCACTGCACTCCATCACAAACTGAATGAGGAAACATGTGATGTGAATCACAGGAAGCCAGCCAACCTGTGTGAATGAGTTTACTTTTCTGTTTTTGTGAGTTAAGTGAAAAGTTCATGAGATTAACAACACTAAAGGGTCAAAATGAAATTCTGGGTAAACACAGTTTTAATTACAGAAAAGGCTTAACCACAAGCTAAAGTCTTCATATTGTTGACTGGAGTGAGGATCGGTCCTGTCAATATAACATAAAGGGATTTCAGCTCGTGTTTTAAGTAAAAGGCTACAAATCTTTTTTCCAACAGTACAACCATTTTAAATCTACAATAGACCGATTAAATCTCTATAAGCAGTATTGAATGATTCTTTCTTAGTGAACAAAAGCCTGAACCTGCCAGTGTTGGCAATCTTGAAATGGTTATATGAGATTCTCATTTCTCATTTAAGTGCTTTAGATGTCTGCTAAACCTACCACTAATATACATGCAGTACTTATAAGACTAAGCTATGTGTTCAAATATCCCCCTCAGTTACTGTAATCACACTGCTGCAGCAACTTGCAAAAAGCATAAAAATATATATTTAAAAAAAGAAAAAAAAAAAGATAGTTCCAAAGCACAAATACACATTTATTTTCCTTTGTTTCCTGCACGCATACAGTTTAAATTCCGTCTCATCAGCTTCTGTGCTGTCAACTCTGAGGCATTAGAGTGACATAGCTATGGTTAAAATCAATTCACATATTTGAAAAATCGAAATGCAACGATTGGAACATAATGACCCTCATCATGATACAATAGCCAGGAAACATCACAGCCGGTGAATGCTCACTGCACGGTTTGGAAACCGTTCATTATCATTTACTTTGCCTGGAACAAGTGGACCCAATATGTACTTCCCTTTTTTCCAGGTGATACTGGGCAGAATTCGAAACGGTTGCCGTTTCTGTAAGTATATAATGGGGGATATATATTATGCAGAAATCCTGCAGCATTTGTCAGGCTGATGACTCGAACGGTAGCTGTCAGAGTTCAAGCTTCGCCATTGCACTTGTGATTAACACCTGTCTGAGACGGAGGAAGTTAATACCGGGCGGGCCGCAGACAGACAGTGATTGAATCAAAATTACACGTCCATTGTCGACTGGCAGTGCATTAGCTTGCAAATGAGGCTTTCAAAATTTCTCCTGCAAGCGCGGAAAAGTTGCGGTGAGTGGCAGCGATTCTTTCCATCATCTCAATATTTTTCCTCCTCTAGTGGTTTTCTAATGGTCCCACTCAAATAAGACCTTGTGCCGCTTCATCATACGGCGCTGACAGGAAAGGACATTTTGTATCGAAGTCGCTCACGTCTGCCGTGAATGCTAAAGCAGAGGGGATGATATGTGTGCGCACAGCAAATGCAAACGGGTTTAACTTCTTTTCCCCTTCAAATAAAAAACAAAAACCCAGATAAAACATTGCAAGAGCGCCGGCTAAATCTGGCGTTTATTGTCATCGCAAAAACCCGCTTGAATGTTGTGTTTGAATCACATCCACTGAGGTGTGAAGTTCTCCAGGAGCCTGAGTCACTGACAGGATGTCATCGCTGTGCTGGGAGGAAGCGGCGTTTCTGATAGGCTCAAAGAGGAGCGAAGACACGCTGCGGGTCTCGGGAGAGACGGTTACTTGGCAATGTGGGGATACTGTTAAAACGCCTGTAAAAAAAAAAAGAAAAAGGAGGAAAAAAAGAGTGGAACAGCAGGTAAGACGGCGCAGTCCCGGCAGCGTTTTCGCACCTTTCCGTCCTCCTCGTGTCTCAGCCGTCCCGCTTTTCACAATGACAGCTCTCAGTGGGAGAGTTGTGTGAAGGACGGCGATGAGGGAGGCTGTCGTTGTGTCCCAGAGTCTGGACAGTGCACGAGAGGAGGAAAAAAAAAAAAAACTCGAGTGACGCCTGCTGCTGTGTAGAAACACTCATGAATCATACTTTCCTTCTGCTGCTTCTTATGGGAGAGGTTCTTTATAGGTCGTCGATATGATTAATAATGAATGGGAGAGCTGCCTATGTGAGCAGTTCAGCTGGAGGACTTCCTGTTCAAACCCGAGTCAATTTTTGCTCGATATCACGCATGGGTTAACTCAACATGGCAGAGTGAATCATAAAAGTCATACTTGCTTATGAAAAATCCTGTTTGGCTGTGTGAAAACCTGGTCCTCTATAGGAAGAAGATATCGGTGGAGATGTGATGTATGTCTTCACAAAGTGAGTCTAATTAGCCTAAAATACACTTCACACCAATTAAAAATAAACTACAATGCACAGCAGTTCTTAACTGTTGTTTAAATGGGTTATGTTGGAGCTAAATATCTCATTTAACCGATTTCCATTCCAGTCTACAAAGATTTTTTAATTCCTTTTTGTCCTTCTTCGGCAACTGATTTAGTGCATACTTTCAACGTTTTCCCAAATTCAACTGCATTCGCACGTTTGCACCGCGTGTTAGCGTCTGTAGGCAGGCTTGTCAGAAATCACCCGTTTAGCGTTTCACACCTGTATGTCGGCGTCAGCGAGAAGCCTCTCAGCTGCTCTGGACTCCTGCAGGACGCCCGAAAATGGAGTCGACTCCAGCCGAGTTCCCCACGAGAGCTCCCAGCATGTGTTTGCAAGGAGGACATTTCAACACTCCACATGAATAGCATCAGCACTTTGTATTGAGGGAAATGTTTTTCCCCCCCCCCCCCCCCACCACCCCTGTCACCTCTTCAGAAACATTGGCGGCTCGCAGCGGAGGGACATTTCTTTAAAGTGAAGATGTTGACCTTTTACAAATAGAGGTGGACCGCGGCCAGGGCTGCTGCTCGCCATCTGTGCGTCACCATATGGGAAAGAAACATTTATGTCACAAATACAACAGGAGGCAGACTAAGTGGGCTCGCAAGGGAAGTTGATAGGCGGTTTCATGGCGCAACCAAGGTTTTCGTAAAACAAACATGAGACGTTGAAAAACCCTCAAGCTATGCTTGAAATGTATAAGAGGCTCTTCCACAGAGGACGAAACCGAACCTCTGGGATAAAGTCTGCTTGGTGCCGGGGAGTAGCAGACCACATGACCAAAGCACCCAAAGAAAGAGGTGAAGTCAACATTTCTAATGGGTGAAACTGACATTGCATTCAGACATGGGTAATATTCATTTTTGCTTCCTTTTAGTGTCGTAATATTAGCAGGAGAATCAAACAGGAAATTACAGGTTGTCCTCTGCAGCAGAGGAAGCCCAGTGTTGAACGGCCATGTAGGATTCCACAGGAATTGCCATAACCCTTCTGTCTCAACAAGCCCACCCCCATCTAGACAAAGACAGCAGGTCCTAAAAGGATCATGCCCATTTATTTCTGCAGTGTTCTTTTTTTTTTTGTACAATACAGGCTGCACGGCAATGTGAGGAATATAATATTAATACACATTTACAAGCATCTGGATGTTTGATAACCTGACACACAGACCCAGGTTTGTTAGAATCAGGGATAATGTTTGAATTTAAGAACAGGGACCAATCCTCAGCGTTTCTTTTCACTCTGTAGACTCCAGATGTCTGCTAAAACTCACTTTCATCTCCAGAAATATTCACATAGCTACAGATGTTGGATGTATTAATGATGGATATGAGGTCAGCCATTTTGCAGCAAGATGTGCAAACAATCCTCTCGTCCTGAGGATGAATCAAGCAAAAAGAGACGGTCATTTTTTTTACAAGGACCAAAAATAAGACAGTTTTCATCCTGCGAGAATCGATACAAGCAGTGAAGACCTAAAGAATCTTGGAAGTTACTGTGAATGTGAATTGAACAATGATGGGTTCAGTGGTTTCACCTGGAGGTTGCATATCTTAAAAAGTGTAGTCTCCAATGCCGCTGTCTCACAAGGTTACAGCATCAGAGCCAATTTCTCAAAGAAAAACGAATAGTAAAACTAGCTTGATTTGCTCTGGAGTCTTCTGGAGTCTTCAGAAACCCTTAAATGAATTCTGCAAAGAGGTCCCCGCATTGCACCAGCTTAACAAAAGTGGATTCTCCCCCAGGAATAACACTGATAATCTACGTTGTTGTCAATAAAAATGGATTTTATTTGCTTCGCATTAGCAATTAGCATGAGCATCAGATCACAGACGAAATGGAATGAAATACAAACGGTACAAAATAGACCTGCAGTGTGCTGATCACACATTTTGTGCCCATTTAGCAAAAAAAGAGTAATTTCATCATTTCAGGTGACAGCGATGCTTCCCAGTAAACCTTAGTTACCAAAACACACATGATACCTTATAGAACAGACAACACTTTTAATTAACTGACTTCTTCCGCGTTCTGAAATCTCATGGGAGTTTGAAAGAGCAGCACTGCATCACAGCTGCATTCACTGCAGACGGGAAACAACAAAAGGGAGTCGCTCTTCTAATACAAAAGGCAATTTCTCCTAAAGTGCAAAAAATAAATTGAATATGTCTAGTTTTACTTGATGTGGAATTATCTACAAAAACAGCACAGCAGAATAGAAAGCATATATATATATATATTCTTTTTTTTTGTCCACCTCATTCAACACATATGCAGAAACTGTTGCAGCCTCTCCGCCAACTGGAGGTCAGAGTTTTTTGCCAGAGCAACAAACAAGTCTGCAGCCCGTGCCTTTTTCTAGCATTTTCTCTTTTCTTATGCTAATAAGCAGCCAGGAAGCAGAGGAGTGTGAATAGAATAGAATAGAAAAAGGATAGATTTCACAATTTTTTTTTTTAAAAAACATTGAAAAAAGCTCAGTCTCCTTGACCTCTCCCGACGTTGTCTGTCAGAATTTTTTATTATCATTACATCTAAAGATATTTCTTATAATGCTCAGTATAAGAGCATTTAAAATCCTATCATCAGCGATTCCATACACTTTTTTCTTCCAATCTGCAGCTCTTCTCTTGTTCTCTCCGGGGAAAGAGGAGAAGATGGTGGTGCACAGCTCTCCAGGGTGTCCTTTCCTTTGGAGTAGGTTGAATCACCTGGGCTCTGAGCACTTTAAAGAAGACAGATAGCACACACTCAGAGGGACACAAAAAGCCGGGGAAATGGGCCAGCTGCTATGTTTGTGTGCAAGTTATGAGATATGCAAACGCTCCACGTACCCCTCCCAGTGGGCTTTCTTTCACAGCACATTACACTCTTCCACCCCTCAACCTCTACCTAAATCCATCCCTCTAATTTAGACACATGGCAGTACAGCATCAAACCACACACACAGCTGCATTGTGACAGGGGGGGGGGGGGGGGGGGGTTGCTGTCCCATTGTTTGAGGAGAATGCCTGTGGAAGCGCAACGCTGACACCCTCTTCATTCCAAAAACACACTTAGAGGAAAAGCCTTCCCAGTTTAACAAAAGACTAAATATTAAAAGGGGATATATAATATTTTGCTCTAGTTCTATGTATATCAGAAAAGAAAACTGCTGACCTGAGGTTTATTGTGTAAGGACATCAGAATCATTTTATGTTATTTGACAGATTGTAGCTGGTAATTAACTACATTTGAATGTAGTTTTTCCATTTTGTTTACTTTTAAGAATGGAAAACAATAAAAAAGCAATTACTGACTAAATATAAAATTTTCAAAATGCAAAACAATTGTATAAAATGCATTTGTTGAATTTTGCACTCGGATTAGGGCACAAGTTTGTCATTTTAATGTTTTAGTTTTATCCAGACCTACTTCAGTTTTTCAGACCTTGTCGTGTTAATGGAGGAGGCAGACCGCCATGTAAAGTCTCTTCCAGAACATCCCAAAATGTCTCAGTTGGGTTAATCATTATGCATCTTTTGGTCAAACCAACTTTCATATCCCTTCAACTCAAACTTACAATTTTTGCCTCATGAATCCTGGCTTGGGTCATCTATTCTGCTGACGCCATGTTTTTAGGGCACGTTGGGCTGTTAAACCTCGACCTGGAAAACTGAAGCAACCCTGGAAGGAGAATCAGCTTTCTATGATAACCTGAAAAAGAAAGGGGGGACGGTCTCGGATGAAACCCTCCCAGCACGTGCCGTGTAGGCTCGACTCTCCTCCCCAGGCGGATTCACAACCATTTACACATCAGATCTTGTGAACAAAACACGTTTGTTCAGGCAGGTAAACAACTCAGAGGTGGGTGCGACTTGGAGTACCCACGCGATGCTTCCATAACTGGTACACGTCATACCAACATCCCGCAAAGTATAAAATTACCTTTCCTGGCCAACATGGCTTACAACCCATCGCTCCCCACCAGCTAGTTCAGAACTGTAGAGTCCTTTTGGATGAGAAGTGATACATAAAAGCTGAAATGAAAGAAGTCCACTTGCCCTTCCTCAACAAACACTTTTCTTGGTGTTGCAAAGTGACCTTTAGATCCATTACTCACCAACAGAAAGACAGTGTCCAAAAACTTGAAGGCTTTCAGGGTTTTGAGGAACGGTCAACGGTCACAACAATTCACTCAAATGATCCATCCATTCACTGTCAGTTACACTTACAAGGGGGCAGAGGGGCTGGAGTCTACCCCAGCTGATACTGGCTGAAAGGTACACACTGGACAACCCACACAGAGAGGTAGATCTTCTTGAGAGGCCACAGTACCACCCACCACAGTTTACACTACATTTAAAGTAACTACAGAATTATTCAGCAGGTTTTAGACGGATATCCAGTTACTAAGGCTCATAATGAACACAACGACCTGGATGAGAAGCTACATAAAGTGTAATTAACTGCACTGCTTCTCCACTAGAACCCCAAACTGTGTATCGAGTACCAAACGTCTCCATTCCATTACCACGACAGGATTTTAGAAACTCATCTATCACACCTTCAGAAGGGTTACGAGAGTCTTGTCTGTCACTGTATTTATCAGCCTAGTATGATGGATTTTGATTAAATGCTTCCCATATGAATTAGATACGGAGGCTGTCAAGGGTCACACCGCTAGGACGTCAGTCTGAATAATCGACTGCCTCTAATCTGCTTCACTTAAAGTGCCATTTTAAAGAGTTTGTAATATTCTGATTTAAGGACCCTTACGCGCTGACCGCTGGTCGGCCTCAATCCTCATATTAAAAACCTGCGGTTCGTTTTAGGTAGGGCTCAGAAAAAGCAGGGTGGAAGGAGCTTAGCTGGCGTTAGGGAATCATCTCACCTCAGGGCAGATCTTAACATAAGAACCCCGAGTCTGACAGGGTGTCAATACAAAGCAATTTATGGAACCCCACGAAGAATCGACCCTCTCGATAACAGGCAATTTCTCTGCTCTGCTGGTCACCATGGCCTGCAGAAGACCAAATCACAGCGAAGGGCGGAGAGCAGAGGCAAAACGAGAGATTGGAAGAGAGAAGTTAGGGCGATGTGATTATGAGCTTAATACCAGACAGCATCGGCACGTGCCCAAAGTGATGCAACGAAAGCCTCCGAAAGGTTGAACCCGTATTTAAGCAGACGCAGTAGAAACGGATTCAAATTTCAGCACACAGACAGACAGCTCCAGGACAGAACAACTAATATGGAGCGAAAGGCGAAAGCAGGAAGGCGAAAGCAGTGTTAAATTGTGGATAAGAAACGTACTCTGAGGAAGAGAGATGATTAAAATAAGAGACACCAAACTAAGACTTTTTTTTATAATCATTTTTAAGTTATATTAAGATTTAAATGATTTATTCAATTATATTATTCTACATATATGTGGTAACTTTCCTGGTCCATTTTTCATTTCCTCATTGCTTATTCCAAAGAGGATTTAAAAAAAAATCTACATCTTTTTAATTACAGTAATTAATTTTTTTCAATGGTAATTTCTTGTTTTATTTTTGTTTCCCATCATTTTGCTCCAAATCCTGCCAGATTAGATTGTCTACTTCCTTATGTTGTCTGTGCTGGTTCCACCAGAGCTTCCACAAACAAGTTCATTTGAAGCTGATGCAGAAGCTGCTCTTGATTGCATTAATAAATGATCATCATTGCAATCAAAAAGCTCCCCATACAATCATCGGCGCTTTTGTTCCGATCATCCTGGACTTCTCCCTGATGTAACCTGTGACCTGCTCCCTCACCTGCTGCCCAGGAAATCCCTTCAGATGTAGCGCTCAGGCGTGAAGACATCCACCCAAACCAAATTTCAACTTTTGAGTTGAACAGAGCATGAAAGAGGAGCCCGTCTGAGAGGACTCAGGGAGTTCGTTTTTTAAAGACATAAGAGATACTCCTAAACACAAAAATTCCAGAAGGAAAAAAGAAAAGAAATGAAAGACAATGCCACAAAGAAATCTTTTAAAGAGCAAAGCACTCGTAGCGATGTCTCTTCTGACAACATCAAACTGCCCCAAACGTTGCCACGCATATCAAACAAAGAGCAAGGAATTCTGGGTAAAATCAGAACCAGTGCCAAGGGTGAACAATGAGCTTATTTATTTATTTATTTATTTATTTATTTATTTATTTATTTATTTA